>JAKOGI010000003.1:515000-897500 GCA_029747015.1 Carnegiea gigantea | reverse complement strand
CCACCGGGACAATGTCACCGACGTAGTCGGCATCAACATCCGCACGCGGGTTGCGGCAGGTGTTCTTATAGTGCCCAAGTTCACCACATTTAGAACACCTACGGGCTTTCACCCCTTGGGTTTGAGATTCAATCCTTCTCTTTCTTGGCCTCCCTGCTCCCCGTGGATTCTTTGGGGGCAGTATGCGCCTGTTGAAGTCTTCATCTAGCTCATCGCCCCCAACAACAT
Organism: Carnegiea gigantea; assembly: GCA_029747015.1. Lineage (NCBI taxonomy): Eukaryota > Viridiplantae > Streptophyta > Magnoliopsida > Caryophyllales > Cactaceae > Carnegiea > Carnegiea gigantea. The sequence continues at coordinate 897,272 of JAKOGI010000003.1, read as the reverse complement.
GCCCTGTATCACCATCAACAATTCCCACATCATGAGTCTCCATCGGATGTATAACATTCATATAAATAGTCCTCTGCATGGGGGCCTTGTAACAAGGGTTGACATAGTCATACACATTGAACTTCTCCCGCTCAATGACAGCCATCGCATGCACGCACGGCAGTCCACGAAGCTGCCACCACTTGCAACTACATGTCCCCTCACTTAGTCTCACTACCAAACAGCGGTCATTTGACAACCGCACACTGTACTCCCCAATTCCACGGTTGAACCGCTGCACCTCCATAACGGACCCCATGTTCTCATAAGTTTTCTTCAGTTTCTTCTCTATCCTTTCACCGACACCATTCTTCCACTTCTCAACACCAAACTTCCGATTGTCCATCTTAGACCCCAACTTCTGCAGATGCCCGCTTATCAGGCTCGGGATGGACATTTGTCGCAGCCCACACATCCAGTTGTTCCAACTTTCTATGGGGTTGTTGTTCAGGTTCCCCCACCTCTCCTTCAAGAACTTCGACTGTACCCACCGCTCTGGTTCATTGTCCTCCACCCAGCATGCCAACTCACGCTTGTACTTCCTTAGCTCTGCTAAGGCCAACTCATACTCAGCCGCCGTTGGAGCATATGCCACCCGATTGAACATTTCCTTCAATAAATCCTTCGATGCGTCCCTCCTGATTCCAAGTTTAGCTGCTCTTCCCAAAAAATTCTCCCTCAGATGTCTTACGCAGTAACTGTGGTTCTCCACCCCAAACACCTTCGCCACTGCATACAAAGCTCCCTCATTCCTATCAGACATTATAACAGGCTTGAGGCCTCCTATACACTCATGTACAACTGTCAAAAACCACAACCAATCCTCTTTGTTCTCCCCTGCAACAACTGCGTACGCTACATCAAACAAATGGTTATCAGCATCCAACGCAGTTGCGGCCATCAAAGTCCCCCCATACGGCCCACTCAGATGCGTGGCATCCACAAACACCAGCTTCCGACATCCCAATATGAATCCATTCAGCGACGCTCCGTACGCGACAAACAATCGCTTGAACCTACTACCTTCTACCTCACAGAATGCTCTTGAATCAGGGTTGGCTCTCACAATCGCTGCACACATCCATGGCAACACCTTGTAGTGATCCTCCGGTCTTCCCATCACAAGCATACGTACATACTCCCGTGCCCTCCACGCTTGCATGTATGTCATTCTCATCCCCAGCTCTAGCTCCAGTCCTTCATGAGCTCAGTCGGTGAGTATTCCATACACAGTCGTACCTTCCCATCAATCAGCCGTGCCAGTAGCTTCGCCCTCATCCTTCTACGGCCCCACCTCCCCATTTGACATTGCACCCCAACACTGTGCACATGCTCCCCTGTAAAGTCCTTCACAATCATTCCGTCCATCTTCCGGTGTCCCCTAACGCACATGTAGAAAGGACATCCTTCTGCAGTACACCTCACTACAATTCGTTGCAAGCAGTTTCGCTCGAACATATACTCAAACCTGTTTGCTATCGCGTACTTCCATATCGTACACCTAAATGCGTCGGCGGACGGGAACAACTGCCCTCTTCCTTTTATCACATTCTTCCAAATTGACCTCCTCCTTAAGTACGCCTCCGCTTCCACTCCAGATCGCGCCCAGACTACTCTTTCCTCATCTTGCTCAGACTCAGACGCCGAGTCAGAGTCAGCTACAACATCATCTGCCATGACATTCAACTGCGCCACCCTTCTCTCCTCATTCCCCCCGGCTTGTGTGGCCTCCTTCGTTCCGAGCAACCCATCAGCCCTGCATACATATCTGATTAATGCATCAGCATCAATTAACATATTCAACTATCCTAATGCTATGCCAACAACATATCAAAATTCACCTCTACCATATTCAAATGTAGCATGAATTACCTTGCAGTGCTCCGCAAACAGGCAACACTGTCACCATTTCGTCCTTCATCATCGCCCATGCCCCCCACCGCCCCTATAGCCCCCGCACCTGCCTCACGTGCACCCCCATCACCAACTTGTAGTTCTTGACGTTCCACCACTTGCCCGGCACGAGGGCCTTCCTCCCCAGCAACATACACGTATGCATGCCCATCATTGCCTCTGACTAACTTCACAACATCCTCATCTTTCACCAGTGGCATTAACAACCCCCGGTCAAACTTCAGACTATACCACACGTGTCGCCCTCCTATGCTCTCTCCCATCTCTCTCTCCATCAACTTCAACACATCACCAACTCCGACGCTCGGCGATATCCACATACATGCATTCCTCCCACCCACGTATGCCATTAACCCATTCACCCCTTCCTCTAACACCCCACCCCAACGTACATACAGCGCAATCTCTCTCGTATGGACTACTGTGCCCCCCGCTGAATTGCTTTGCATCATCGTTACTGCTTGCACATTCAACTGCTTCGGATATTCTACGACGCCCCCTGCACACAACAAGCAAGCGTCACCAACTACACATCTCAACAACAACAGGATATTTCGCACATTTACATGCATCTGTTGCCCTACATATGACCACTACCCTCTTCAACATATCATGCCATACAACAACCTTCATACATACCGTTGTCATCCTAGGATGACACCTACTGTTACCCTGGGATATCACCACTACCCTCTTCAACATATCCATACACCTTACCTACTTACAGCATATACCATTTCATTCAGTTCACTTAAATTCAATGACTACAAATCAATGCCAACATATTTAACCATCCTATCCCCTACTTCACCTGCAACAGTTAACACTTTTCCCCCCTACAATTGGCCAATAAGAAGCCAAGGTCATACCAATCCACACACTCCCTTACTAACACTGACAACCCCAACTTCAATTGCACACACATCTTACTCTTAACATGAAATTGCTTACCTCTTCTTCCCGTTTCTCTGTCCACGCTGAATTCCTGCGATGGCGTCAGACAAATCCTTCCCCTCCGCCACTTCCTCACCAACTCAGGTAGCTGTGTCAGCTACAAACTGAGCCCACCATTGGCAACACTTGTACACAGAGTTGTTTACAGAGAAAGCGAGGCTCCCAGGTGCAGAGCATGAAAGAGAGAGAGAGAGTTGTAGTTAAAGTTGGGCAAACCCTGCACACTGACCGCATCCCTCTTATCCTCCCACTTTCTTTTGCTCTCACCATAAGGGCATACGAGTCAAATACCGTGGACAGCGACATCACCAGCCCTGTCGCGCTTGTCGCCCAAAAATAACACCTTCAAGAAAACAGAGCACCGTTGAGTAATATTAAAAGCAAAGCAACACTCTGTAGATACTGAAGCTTACCACTGATCGCCCTTCAGGCCCTTGCACCTGGCACGAACAGCTGCCAGGAGGTCCACCTCCTCGGGGGATAATGTCCACGTCAGGTACACTTTCACACCCTACAAACAAAAAACAAGATGCGCACCATGACATTACCGCATAGTTTTCTACAATTGGTAGACATCAAACTTTATGCTGTAGTAGGCCACCAGCCCTTGCGTATACGAAAGCCGAGGAAGGGTTACCTAAGCTCACCTCCTCAGAAATAGGAAATATGCCGCCAGTTCCGCGAGTGCGTGGTGCTGGCATGTCGGGAGAGGGCCCGCTTGTTAATGTGTCCGGGACATCATCCTGCACGGTTACCAAAAACAAAACAATTCATGGCATCTGCAATGATTTTTACAAGTCAGAGCAGGGGACGCGTGGTCTGTGTGTGACAAGAAGTAAGCAGGCAGTAACTGGAAAGCCTACCATAAGCCTAGCATCGCGGACTGCTGGCAGTTCAACCTCCCCAGCTGGAGGGACTTCAGCAATGGGGACCAGGGAAATAATAGCGTCGTCGTTCCCCACATCCGACTGCACTCTTGACGGGCTGCAGCGGCCAGATGTCGTGTCCCTGGGAGCTGCCGACTTCACCCCCCTCCTTCCACCTTTTGTCCCGCGCGTTGGATTTGTGTACGGTGATCCCCGCACGCGGGATGGTTTCCGAATACGAGGCACCTTCTTCAGCCTGGACACTATGTTGGACGACCTTGGGCAGCTCTGATCGTCCGCGGTATGCGATGTGGTTGACTTGCCCAGATCTGGCACGCAGTGGGCCCCATCTCCAGCAAGGGGGGGCTCATCAGCCCCACCGTCCCCAACAGCAACTGAATCTGTGGTGGGGGCCACGGAGTACGCGTCCTGGACGGGCTCCTCTGTCGGAGTCTGTACTGACTGAGCAGCGGAGGCAATGTTGCGGTCATCATCATCCGCAGCAGCTACATGCTCATATTTCTCGGTTGCCCCTTGCAGTGACGCCACATCTGGCTCCCTTGCAACAACGGTGGCATGCTCGCGTTCCCGACCGTTACCTTCTTCGACAACATCGTTGTTGCAGGTCCGTCCAACTTCAGTGTCCGCGGAGAGGTTGACTGCGACAATGTTGGGAGGAGTACTGGGGTCCTGTGTCGCTGCAGCCCCGAGCGCAGTCGGCTCGCCCGTCCCCTCCGTCACTGTTGCCCCATTCAATGTTTCCCCACATGCGCCTTCCGCCCCTTCTGCACCATCACCATTCCCAGCACCAAACTCTCGCAGACGTTCCTCCAACTGCCTAACCCTATCCTTCATTAATGCCAGCTCTGCAGACATTCTCATATTAGCTTGTTTCTCCAGAGCGTAAGCCTTCCTAACCCGCCTAAGCCGCTCATCAAAGCTGAGGACACCCTGCAAGAATAATCCAAATTATGTTGGGCAGACTTTGAGGTACTTGCAAATGACAACGACAGTACCTTCGTTTCATATTGGACAATAGAATGCACACCGTTATTCCACATACCTCTCCATCCTCCACATAAAAGCGGTACTCATCTGTCTCCATGTACGCACGGACGACAGTTTCTTGTAGCTCAGGACCACGTGCCTCTAAGATGGGCTTCACCTACAACCACATACAACAGTACAGAAAGTGTTAATGTCGCCCCCTCCCTTCTTTCCTGTGGTTCTGCAGATATATGCACATGAACGTACACTTGTATAGATATATATATATATATAAGTATGTATATGTATATATACATATATACACACACACACATATATACATATATACACATATGTACAGAAATGTGTGTGTGTATATGTATATATGTGTCTGTGTGTGAGTGTGTGTGTGTGTGTGCACATATACATATACGTACATACATATACATACACACACATACACACACACACACATATATATATATATATATGTATATACACATACATATATATATACATACATATAAACATATACATATATATACACACACACACATATACATACATACATATATATATACATACATATATATATATATACACATACACATACATATATATATATATACACATACACACTCGTAACGTACCCTAATACCTCAAGCAACTTCATACAAATCAGTCCCATTATAAACACCTACGGTTCCCAACTTTTGATGGCAACAAATTAGGTTAGCAAGAATTTCATGCACACAACATCTTATATTGAGGTACACGATGTTGTCTCTTTTGGAATGGGCCATCACAACTTCATTACAGGTGTGACATTCAATTTGAGCAACAGAACACCATGCACAATGCCATTTATAAATACAGAACTGCACTCCGGACCAATTCGAACCACAACAACATAGACCAACACTGCCAGCAATTACAGGAGGACACATCATGAACACAATTATTAACGACTGCCTTCACCAGAACCATTGCAAAAACTGATGATGTGTATCCTATGAATGGAATACTATGAACATGGGACTAATTACGCAATAACGTGTTCACAAAATGACAGGAATGGACAACAAAGTTTCAATCAACGTCACCAATCACCCGCAATGTCCTGGAGATGCCGAGATCACTTATACAACTTCATGGCAGATCACAACACAAATGAGCAGTCACCCGTTGCTGATAGTGTTCACCACACTCCCACACAATACGCTAAAATTATGTGAGTTGCACGCAATACGCAAACAATTGCAAGAATCATCGCTACTACCATCGCTATTCACACTTACCTCGCTTTCTTCCAGCTCGGCCAGCAACTCAGTCGCATCATACATGCCTCCATGATCCACTTTACGCCAGCTCGTAATTCTGGGGAATCGCTGCCCATCTTGACCGCAGAACCTCGTCGTGTGCTCGTAGAACCATACCTGCGCCAACAACTTTGTCACTGGGATGTTTATGTCCCCACCCACAATACAACAGACACGATGGTGACTGCAACGATGGTCGTAGTCACCCCACCACGCAAGTGCAACGCAAACACATGGTGCCATATTTACTCCTACACAAATGTACATTACCTGAATCAGAAGGCAAAATCCATTAATTTGCACCTCCGAGAACAGACCACGAGCAAGCTTCTTCTGCGTGTCCTCAATGGATTCGACAACCACCTCCCAGATTGCCTCCGCCCACGCATACTGGCCCATACAGTCAACATCATCAACATAGTGCAGGAGACTCCACGCCGCTCCGTACGGCGTGCGAGGGAAGAACACACCACTCACCACAATGAATGCATACAACCTAAGCCATATCCCCACTCGGTCCGCCTCCGCATTCTCCTCACACAACTCCATCATTACATTGACATAGTTCTTAAAGAAGCGTCGTTTCTGCCCAGATTTCTTCGGTACCCTCCTAGCCATCTCCGCCCTTTCCCATTCCGCCATGCGCGCTCTTACCATGTTCCCCACCTCCGTCATCACTTCTTCCCCGTCCAACTCAACTTTCTTCCCTATTCCTGGTAGACCAGTGAACATTACCACATCAAATACCGTGAACCGAACCTCCCGACCTCCGACCCGGAAAGCTTTCTTCCGTCGATCCCATGACTTAATCAGCGCAAGCGTCAAATGCCTTTCCATTGCCATCTCCCCGTACTCCATCACTGGTCGTAGCACTGTCCCCAGCACCGCCTCCCTCTGATACGGGTTTAACCTCCCATTCAGCGCACTTATGCTGCGTAACGTGCACCTCGACCGCAGAATTACATCATTCACTACCCCGCTCACCCCAGCACCATCTTCTCCGTCATCAGCCACATCATCCTTCTCTCTCACCTTGCCATTTCTCCCCTTCCTATGCAGAACTTCGTGCTTCCGACGCTCCCCTTCCCTGTCACCCTTCCCCTTTCCACCCTTCCCTGTCTGCCTACCGCCACACCCGCCTTCCCGAACCTCTGCCACCTCATCATCACCACTGCCTCTCTCTTCTTCACTCATTCGCCTCTTACGCTTTCCCTCTGCTTCTGAATGTTCCCCCCTTCCACATTCTGCCCTGCCACTCCTCCCCTGCGGACTTTCCCGCCGTTCTTTCGCACTTCTCAGCTTCATTTTAAATATTCTGCAGCACCATATCAAACTGTCACATACACACACATTTTAGCCATATTGTACCCTTCCCCACAATTACATATAATACATGTACATAGCTTTATCCTAACGGCAACAACCACATCAGAGAGCGACTTCACCAACTACACCTCAATCTTTGTCAGGTTACAACCAGGGATAACCACCTTCCTTCTTCAGGATATCATCTTCCATACATCACTTCCCCATGTTAGCACCCTTGCGATTCCCTGCTTTCACATAAAGAGTATAGCCAGGCCCCCAATTTCACCGTCTCCACACCTTTCCATCCCAGGTACTTACTGACAATTTACCTTTTCATCAACAACTCCAACACTACATTCTAACCAACTACTACATTATCACAGTTCACTCTATGTGCACACTAACTAGCACTCTTCCTACTGCACACCCTTACACACAAACCCTTACTTCCCACCCCTTCTCACTTCCTTTCAAATTCCTATCCCAGACGTCCCCCCCATCTCCCTCAAATTTCATACACCTTTCACACTCCGTACTCACAGTCACTTTCACCCGCCTCCACACTTATTACCATCTCCACCCTCTTCCTCACTCAACACACACAATCCCCCGCCCACAATCCCCGCCCTTCCCCCGTTCATCCCACTTCGTCAGTAATACATTCCTAACAAATATAATGCAGCATGCAATTTAACCCCCCATAATACATATTCATGGAAGCAACGAACTTACCTGGATTTGGGATTTTCAATCGCAGATTCTCCACTTGCTAAGTTCAACCACCGCCTTCACAATGCCTCCCCTTCTTCCCACAATCACATCTGAGCCTAGACCTCCCTCGCTACTCTTCTTCCTCCACACAGCTTCCACAGTTGACCTGCACCGCCAGCTTCCCCTCCTCCAACTTCTGCAAGTCGCACTCCAAACTCACCCCTTTCCCCTGTCTCTCTCTCCTCCAACGTCTCCCTCCCTGATTCTCTCTCCGGTTTTCTTTTCGGCACGGTTGGGCACATGAATTCCAACCATCTAACGTTGGGTTATTTTCGGTATTTCCTTACACCAACTTTCCCTTCCACTGCCACGTGCATTCCTTCCTGCTCTGTCATTGTCCCAAACACAACACCTTGAAGAAAACATAACATCTTTGAGTAATATTAAAAGCGAAGTAACACTCTGTGGTAATTTTCCCAATTACTATTACTTGGAGCCTAAGACTGCAATATATATACTCTGGGCCAGGGCCGCGGTTGACAGATGGGCCTACCGGCCTAAAATGCTGTTAACGCTCTAAGTCTAACTGGATCCAAGCGACGTCGTTGAAACCTGCGAGTGCGCGAGGATGCAAAAATTTCCCGTCGCTATCATATGTGATCGGGCGTAGACATCAACGAAGAAGGCAACGATGGATTGGTGATTGAATTCTCAAATTTTCAAATTTCTGGTACGATTACTTCTGAGTTTCTTGTTTCAGAAGTTAGCTCGATTCACCTGAAAAATATTTGTTAGCAGCACTTTCCTTTCGAATCATCGTCGCAATCTGCTAGAATTGCATTGAACATGATCGAATTTCTTCAATTTTTGATGTCTCTGTTTATATGTTCTGGATTTTATGATCGAATATTGCAATTGGGACCCCGTTTGATGTGGTAGCTGAATGGTGATTAAGACTTGCTATATGTGCCAATGTGATATGGGGCCTATCTTGTGTTTTCTTATCCTAGTGAAAAATCACTTTGAAAGTGATTATTGTGCGTGTATACATCCAACCATTGCATATGCCAGACAACGACACCCTGTCAGTACACGCATGAAGCTTCCTTCATTAGACCCCCCCAAGCAAAACACCGGTGGGGGAGGGGGGGTGTCTAATTCTACAGTTAGAAATGTACTGCAGCTTGGAGATGGTGTACGTGACATTTTCAAGATGGTACAGGTGAGCATTAGTACGGGTTCCAGCTAAATTCTATTTGGAGTTTATGCAATTTTATGTATTCATCACATAATGCTTGTCAACCTCCCTCCAAACATCGGCCCCCCCTTTGAAAGCCAGGCCACATACTATTTTGTTTCACTTTCAAGTTTCAATAATATACTGGCTGCATTGCCCAAATTAAAGACCAATAGTTCAAGCTAGTGGCACCAAACTCACTTTTCGTCAAGGAGATATGTATGGGTTCCTTATTTAGAACTTCGGGAGTAGCCAACCAAGCATTTCATCCTAGGTTAGTTCCCACACTCCTTATTCTCCAACCCTTCCTACCAAGTGCCATTAGGCCGCTATGTCACAGGGGTAGGGTCGGATCTTTATACACTACACTTCCTTTATTTCGTACAATAATGGCAAACATGAAGCATGTTCAACTTGGACTCCTAAACCTGTATGTTCTCTGCAATTGAATGAATTGAATAGTGCAACATCGTACGTACATAACCACAACTAATCTCTTGACGCGGATCCTTGATGTGACTCTTTCACTCTATGCATTAATTATATATGGGTCTAGTACCCTAAACTTCTTCGCTTACTAGAATAAGATTACCTCATCTAAATCTCCCAGGACCCTACCTAGCTACGCAGGCATGATGCAGACTAGGTGCTGGTGGTACGGTGGTGGTGTTTTTTGGAATTTGGTATATATTCATTGCTCCTTTGTTTTTCATCCACCTAGTATTCCCCCCCCCCCCCAAAAAAACTCCTCTTTTTTTTTTTAACAGAAAGAATTAAATTATGTGGTCACAACTGAATGAAGGTTGAATCCTAGCTACCATATGATGACTACATGAAGAAAAGGACACCAGCTCAGAAGAGCCAAGTACCTGTTTTCCCTCTCTGGTAGTGGAAATTTGTTTTACCTAACTCAAGGACTTCCAAATAATATTACCAAACCAACTTTTTCCAGCCTTCCCCACTCCATTTCTTTTTATCAGAATGAAGAGAGGAGGTAGCTCACATGCTTCCTTTGTGCAGATTTTATTTTAAATAATATTGCTTTTTTTATTTTGTTTCTATGCACATATTTGATATATGCGTGGTTGATGTATGATTCCAACAGCTGTATGGAATCTGTCTCTGACTTTGCAAAGACAAATATATATGAAAACAAGATTTGAGACTATATAAGGAATTTTTCCCAAATTCCAAAAAGGAAAAAATTAGATAGAGAAAAATAATGAGGGAGAGGAAAACAAAGATGATGAAATGAGAAAATTCTACTAATAATCAACACAAATAATATTAATCTATATATTTGCACAAGGTAGAGGTAGGTATTACACTGACTAATAGTTGTGGCACACCACATTGGAACCTGGTCTAAGCAGTTGACAGCTAAGTGATCAAATTAAACTCTAGGAAAGATCTAATCTGATTAATTTCACCATCATCGATCATCATTCCTTCAATTCCTCGAGTGTCTCCAGGGTGCAGCAATAAAGAAAGAAAGAAAAAAAAACAAAAATAGAACACTTATCTTCTTCAAGGGTTGTTATCTGAGTTTTGATCAATTCAATCCTTTAAACCCAACTGCAGTAATTAAGCATGCTTAATTATGTTTAATCAATTCGAACCGCCATTTTTCTTAGGCCAGTTGACCAGCATGGAGACACACCTCTTCATGATGTAGAACCTAGCCTTCTGCTCCTTAGCCATATTGGTGCATTTCTTTCCGAACGCGGAGCTTTTCTTTGAGAAGCTCCTCATGAGGGTAGATGATGATGACTTAGTAGGAGAGCCAGGGCAGGAGTCCTTCAATGAGGAGCTCCTGCATAGTGATGATGACAATGATTTGTTACCTGAGGATGAGGGTTTATGGGACAAGCTCCTTCTTAGGGAGTGATCTAGGGAGCTCGATGATGAGGATGCTTTGCTGTCTTTCTTGAATAGCTTCAACGACTTCTTCTCCGATGTTGATGAGTAATAGAAGTCTGAATCTTCGTACGACATTTGATTCCTCCAGGGCTTAGTCTAAGAAAAATGGGTGGGAATTCAATGGTGGACGATCAGGTTCTTGCAATGCGCTTAGTTGTTTGAATTGGAGAAGGGAAGAAGAAATTTGAGAGAGGGGGGGGGGGGGGGGGGGTTTATGCAAAGATGGGTAACTAAATAAATATGCAAATGCTGACAGGGTCTTGATGATGTGCAACAATAATGTATTATAATTGGTCTGGGAGAGGAAGCGCTGGCCCTGCAGCACATGTCCACTCTGTTTTGACCCAATTGTAAGAGGACTATGTCTTTGTAGCATGTAAAATCAATGTTTGTGAATTCTTCATGAATGCTTGTCTTCAGTTTTTTTTTTAAAAAAAAAAATTCTTGAATTTACATGTCAATTTAATTTGAATTGGCAGTTAATCATCCTAAATATTCTGTGAAGTGATAGATACATAGTCAAGTAAGATTGACTCTTTATTAAATGCATCTACTTTGTATTTGTCCGTATTTTCTCTTGGTGATCTGAGTACCGATTCCGTCTATGTTGATTTTTGATCAGACATAACGGATAGCCTCGCTGCTTGCTGCATTCTTCTTTTGTAGAAGCAATTCTTTCCTATAGTGATTGAAACATTCATTTTTCATATTTTATATAGTCTGAAAAAACGAGACTATTCAAATCGTGGTTATCTAAGAATTCTCATGTTTAAATCAATAGTTCATACTTTAAAACTTGTCTCTCTTTTTGTACTGAAAAAAATATAAAATTGTATACAACATATGTGTATTTATCGTAGTCAAAATGCTGACATGGCTCGATTCTATAGGTATTTTGATATTTGAGCTGAGGGGAACGGTTTGAAAAACTGTTTGTTTTGAGCAGTAGAGGTTATATTAAATTGTTGTATGATCCCCTTTTAATACTGAGATTATTGCGCAAGATCAGGAATCTTAACTAAGCTCGAAGCTGATGGTCCTCCCAAGTTGTTTGACTTGTTCTTAGTTTATGTCATGAGGGACTGAAAGAGTAATTGAATGTACAGCAGCATTATCCTTTTTTTAATCAATCAATTTACATATTGGTTGCAGATGCTTTGACCCTGTTTGTCTTTGACTCTGATGTCTGTCATAGCTCTGCTTTCTGAGTGAAACTATTCATCATCCTCACTGCACCGATAATGTGCCAATCAGATTTCACTCATATTAGTATCATGATCTTGCAGATTTGTTTAGGAAGATCTTAGATCCTGCCTTTTCTTATGGCTATTTTATTTATTTTTGCATATCGACCACAAAATAACGGTTACATTATGGCACCATAATCTCCGATTTATACAGTGGTTATAAGGTGATTAATTCAGTATTAGTCAGCTAAATGAATTCCTTGATTCTGTTACAAGTTATGTGCTATTATAAAAGGGGATAAACAAATCAGGAATTAAACAACTCAACAGCAAAAACATTCCCCAGATCAAATCAGCTTTCTACCCTCTCCCTCACACAACGTTGTCATCTTTGAGGTTTAGGTTTGGGGCGTGGACTCCTCGGTGATTCTAGTAACCACCTAACTTATGGATAGCAATCAACAGACAAGATCTAGATAAAGCTTCTACATCAAGGTAAAGTTCTAATTTTTCCGGCATTGCAAGACTCAAAGGGAATCTTTCTTGAAGCCTTATTGACGTCTTCATTGAACTAGAATATCGATCTCTTTAGTGGTAAGGACGACTATAATTCTACTATTTTGGCGACAATATAATACTTACTACAGTAAGTCGTGATTTTATCTGTTGAATGGTAGAGCTCAGAACTATAGTACTCCAGTCCTCTATGAATGCACTCAAACGCATCCGCATCTTTTGCATATACTTGAATCTTTTCCAGCCCTATATAATGCAGGTTAGGGTAGACGTTTTAATTTGATGTAGTCCAATTATTGTTAATGTGATTGATGAATAATTGACAACTGATGTTGAATCATTTGATTTTACAGCGAAGTGAAGGATGGGATCATCATGTTTCAATTTTGTGAGCCACAGGTTGGACATCGGATAAGGGGGTTCATGTGATAAGGTGCAGTGTCAAGTGGTAACGACCAATTAGGAGCTTCTGAAACGGGGAGTCACGCTCGATCTTTAATCGAAGGAGTGTGGGTGTGGGGGAACACCGGGCTCCCCATCACTTTACCCAAGTTTATAGATCAATTATGAAGAGCCGTTTCTTCACTGTCCGCTCAGTAGTTTTTGTACATTTGCCTCCTCATTTATTGTTAGTACTTGATTTCTTTATAGCATAGTTATTTTTTTCCTAGGATTATAGATATAATCTGGATTTTCATTCTAAATTTTGGACCGCGAGAGTGTTTATGTTTGTAAAGGGAGATAAAAAGATGGAGACGGCCACTAAATTCAAGTTTTTGTCACCAACATTGTAAACTATCATCTGAACTGACAAGGCTCATAATGTTACAATATTATAATTAATTAATAAATATGGGCTCCCTTCATTTTCATCTTTTGAGAGGATTATCTACGGTTTTTTGGTAGAATATTATAGAGTTTCACTAAAAAAATCTGAAGAAAGTTCTACAGACGATTCTACTAATTAAACTTAAAGCTTTTTAAAAATAATCTTATTCCTTCGCCCGCAAGTTAATTTGTTCGACATTATATAGCAATTGCAATGCCTACAAATCTCGGAGCTCATCCCAGAAAATTTTAGATTTAACTAAATATCAGATTCAACTAAAAATTTTAGGGTTGTTCACCTGGAAGTTTTTGAACAAATTAGAAGGAAAAACGAACAGAAACATAATTGGGGGTGTTGTACTGTGGTGCTCACCAATGGGTTAATGGCTAATATTTGGGCTTCACTAGTAATTAGAACGTTAATCTGTTGTCCCTGTAAATAAGGCCCAGAAATCTGTACCAATCCCAGAAACAGCTGTTTCTTACGTTGTACTAAATACTAACTGCATATGTGAGTGGGGCTTTTTTTTTTTTTTTTTGGGTGTCGGAACGGGGGTAAATTAGTTCACCAAAAGAGGGGCGGGGAAGGGAAGGTGAAAGTGGATAGCAATAAGCATTTTAGGGCACATGCTAGCGAAGACAAAGAAGGAGGGGCAAAGAAGCAACCAAATAGATTAATTAGAGAACAAAATTTTGATTATTAAAATCCCGTGATTGGAAGCCAAATTGATTAACAGACACCCCCCAAAAAAAATTATGATTATAAAGGTCCCTTGATTGGAAGCAGCAAGCAGTGTCCTTCTTCAAATGTACCTAATTCATTTCAGTTCTCGCACATGCATTGTTGCTTTACATCTTTATTTATAATAGCGCGTTTTGGAATGTTTATGTAGTTTTAATATTCTATAACTTTTGTATAAATGCAATTCCAGGCTTAGGAATGAGTAATTCCCCGACCCCCCCCTCCGAAAATCTCACACTGTATCAGAGCCCTTGCTCCTCTTCTTCTTACCCTAGCAGTGTTTTTCCCCCCTTTATCCTTTCATGATGATGAGTAGCTTGGAAGCTCTTCTCAGTACTCAAGCATGATAAGGGCTTTATAGCATTTAACTATGGCACAACCAGTTGCATTCCATGTAATCTCCTGATTTATTCACGCTTCCCATACTACTCACCTCTATACTGCAAAACAAATTTGAAGGTTTTTGGCGGGGCACTTTGAATCATAGCATATAGTTTTGTAGTTAAAGTCATTAATTATTGTATGGATTGGTTGTAAGGATTCTTACAGTTCTACTAAGAGGTATATAGTGTCTTCTGGGCCTTGGACCCAATCTTTTTACTTGAAGGTCAATGAACCAACCCACTGTCGGTAAGTTTTCGATGGATTTAGCATATCATACGATTAGTTAATTGTCGGTGAAATTATATGGATTGGCAAACTTATGGTAAATGACTATTGAATCTACTTGTTGGATGGTTGCAGTTGGTGATTTAGTTGTATGATATATCCCTACTAAGTTGCAAATTGTGGATATTACATATACTTTTATTAAGGGGCAGTCTTCCCACTAATTTGAATTTTCAAAGTCCAACATGTTCGTAATTCCCCGCTAAGATGAAGGAGCGTAACGGTATATTAGGGATATTTAGTGATTTAGACATCATACAACTTTTATATAGCAACCTCAAACTCCCAAAATAGCTGAATCATTCTTTCCCAAAACCCCAAAACCTCACAATTTTTTATCTAAAGGAGACACATGTTTCCTAAAGTCAATACTTGCTTATTGACATCAATGAAGTCTTGATCTATTTTTTTTGAACCTGCAGCTATTATTTTCGTTTTATATGTGCTTTGTCTGATAAGGCTCAGTGTGAAACCCTTTCTCAAAAACAAAGGAAAAAAAACAGAGAAAAGAGCTTATTGAATCATATTACTCCTCTGTTTTGGGGCTTGAGGACAACCTTTCTTGTATAATCCAATTCTAATAATATCACGCAATGGATGAAGACGTCCAGAAAAAAGAGGAGCCCAGCCAAACACCACGATAATTATGTGATATGATCATCAACGTTTCTGTTTGGAAAACATGGTAATTTATATGTAACATTTTTCTGTGTATCATTTTAGATAATTATGCATCCAAAATTGTATTCAATCATTAGGACTAATTACGGAAAGCGGCTAATACCACCAAGTCGATATTTGATATGAACTTATCGGATTACATAATTAACTAATAACGAACAATCCATACATAACGAGCCGATAATTAATTGGCAATAAGGCCAAATGCTAAAACGTGAAGAAAACATTGAGAAGACATGTATGCACACAGGTGGACCAACAAAGAAGGTTGAGGAGCAGAGGTGTTAATTGAAAAAAATGGAGGGGATCCATTTTGTTGAAAAATCAAGGACAAAAAGGCGAACACATTTTTCTCAACTTGCAAAACTTTGTTTTCTGAGTTGTTCATATTTGATCATTGTGACATGGGGAAAGGCCCACTCAGAGATTCCCATTGATGGAGATACAACACTCATCTTACTGCTTTGCATATATATATATATATATATATATATATATATATATATATATATATATATATATAATCAAGATGCCATGTATCATGTCTGAGTTAAGTTTGTGGTCCAATTTTTGAAATTCATCGCTTCATTTGACCACTCGTTTTTCTATGATCAATGTACATTACCTGTGCATATTTTTCTGGGGGTTTTAATCATCTGTTGTTTGGACTCTCTTTGAGGAAATTCTATTGAATTATTTCAATTTGCTCGCGTTGATTTATACATATGCTTATAGGTTGGTTTAAGTAATTTGACATATGTTCTCCTTAAATATGGTTTTTTGTTGGAAACTAATTGTGTATAGAGAAAATCTGTGACTGACGAGTTATATTGCTTATCAAGTAATAGTAGCTTGACTCTTGTAAAATGAAAAATTTAATGATAAAAAAATTATTGCTCAATTTAAGTCTACTGTTTTTTGGGTTTTTTTGGGTGGGGGGGCGCACGGATAGCAAGTGGAAGCAAATCCATTAAGCTCAAATAACATGTACAAGATTCACTTAGACATATCCAAGGTTCAATTTTACCGTATTTGGAATTAATAACCAGCGTAATCCTCAAATGTCTTGGGTTATTGTGAAAGGGCTATCTTGTGTAGAGAATCTTTACTCAAATATATATCACATATTTAAGAAGTAACATAACGCGTACTTTACATTTTATTTATATTTTTTAGGGTGTATTTATCATATATTTTTTACTATATATTTATTGTTGGGTCTAGTCGAAGAGTACATATGTTCGCAAGTACCATAGCAACTACAAATAGCCTTTGGGGAACGCCTATGCTGCGGACCTTCCTGGCAACATTTCATACCCAGAAACTCCACCTATTTTTTTAAAGAACATAATTTTTTTTGTAGATTTGGGGGGAGAGGGGGGGGGGGGGGCGTATAACGTGCGTAGGATTCTAGGCTTCTAGCCGCGGCCTTTGGAACGATTACTGAAGAGAACTCATCCTCGTCTCCTATACTCTCCAAAAACCATGCCTCCTCATGAAAAATCATAACCTCTATCTACTTCAATAAGAGGCTGCTATTAGTCATAATAATTTGTGGTAAGTCCCAACCTTTGTATTTCTTGAAATTTTATTCAGTTGTAAGGTGTTTACTAATATTTTTTTCTCTTTTCAATAAAATTTTTCTCTTGTTTGTGAGAGTTAGTTTATTTTTCTCACCATTAGTGTGAGTTAGGTTGTTCTCATATGTAGTGTGAGTTGGATTATTCTCATCTTTAGTATAAGTTTGAGTCATTAACTTTGTGTAATTCACCATAGATTTGGAAATTTGGAGCATAAGTTTCTTATGGAGTAGAATTTGGAAGTTACTTCATTAAATCTACGTTGTCGATTAAGGAATGAATCAACAATAGAATTTTATGTGATTCTACTATAAAGATTTTCCTGTCAAATGCAATTTATCACGTCAATTGAAAAATCTGTTCTATGAAGTTATACTAGTTCGCCGACATTCGAGAAAAATGCATTGACGTAAAGAATGTGATTGGTGGCAAAGGCTGGTAGCAAGAATATTGCTACAAATTTAGAGTCAGTCGACACTATATTTACTAATAGCTTTTTAAAGAAAAGAATTCAATTTAATGTTTCGAATTTACTTTTATTAGGAGATATTCATTGTCCATGTCATATCGTATAATAAGGGAATGATTGCTGTGAAGGCTGCAAGTAAAAGTGACGGAGTCGGTCCAATACTTATGGGCTAGGCCCAGTGGGAATCAGTCTCAGTCTTGTCCTGAAACCTTCTTTTTCCTGCTTTTTAATTATGGCTCAACTCTTGCAGATGCCCGGTGGACCTTTCATCGCAGTGCCTGATGCCAAAATGAGCTATCCATAAATCTGGCGGCTTGCTGCTTTGCAAGTTATATTTCCAAGATGATGATTACTTTAATGTATTATAATAATTAAATTTGAGACTTAATATATTTAGGAGTTGTTTAACCATTGAATTAACACATTATTTACATTTTTCTGGATTATCTAAAATTACATTCGAGTCTCTTGGAATCAGTCTATGTTGGGGTAGAAATATCTACAGAAGTAAGGCTGTATACATCTGAATCTCCCAAAATTTCGTAAAAACAAGACCCGTATTGAGAGTTGTTGTTATTGTAAAATTACATTGATGAGATTTATGTAAATATTTCTTCCATTTTACTGAGAAGATTGGATTTACAGGTTGTTTTGGGAAGAATCTCAATTGAAAATATTAAACTTATTTTGATATGCCAACGTGATAGAAGATTATATTCATACTAATAGTTGTACTTTTCTTTTTGGTTTTTGGATCTCTATTTTAATCAATTCAAGATATTATTTACCCATAAAAGAGTATATCTCTCCGATCATATATTTGTTTCATTCAGAAGACTTGAACCTGATATTTTGTTTAAGGCAAACAAGTACTCCCTTCATCCAATATTGGTAGTCGAGTTTAGGAAATGTGTAAAAATAAGTATTAAATGCATTTACATTGTTGAAATGGTTTTTTAATCAATAAAGGCAATACTAAAGTCTTGAAAAAGTAAACTTTAACAATGGTATGGGAGTAGATAAAATGATGTTTTTGACAATAAATATAAGACATAACGAGTAAACTTATTCTGAACTTATTTGCTGAATTTATTCTGAATTAAACTTATTAATGAGAAATTTTTAAACTTGTTTGCTGAACTTATTTTGAACCAAACTTATCTAAACTTATTTTTCAAAAAATAAGTTGAAGAGAACAGGATATAAGTATTTAAACCAACTTATATATATTGATATAATGATATTTATATATAAATCTAATGGACATTTCCTACGTTTTGATTTTCCAAACACAATAGAGCATGACAATTTCCCCAAAAGTAGAAGCTAATTATACAAATACTAACACGCACACGTATATGTCATGTGCAATAACAAAATTGATCAAAGAAAAAAGCTTAATTAAGAAGGATGGTTGGTACAATCACTTGATGGGACGCAGGAAAACAAATCATATCAGCAGTCACCTGAAGCTGGACGATTGATTCTCTCAAGTCTGAACTTCCAAGCATTATTGAGTAAATCTAATTATGTCACTCACTAGCAATCACCTGAACCTGCATGCCCAGTATTTTTATTCTCCACAGAAAAACTCCAAAAAGCTGCTCATCATTGTTATTAACGACTATTTTTTGTCATTAGCAAATTGGTTTTAAATTCAGCATATTGATGGCTGTTAATGTGTATTAAACAGGTTCTAATTTACTAAGATCAAATCGTATAGAAATAACGGTCTTAAATACTTGATTCAATTTTCAAATAGCAAAGTCCTTCAACAAGATTAGATCATTTTAGTTTATAATGGCTTCCAAAGCTATTGAACTCTATTACTAATTATAAAAATTGATTTTTAAAAAAAATAACATGACTGATCTCACTAGCATGAACTTGATCACTTTCTAATAATAATATACAGATATAAAACACAGGTGATATCCAAAAAAAAAATTATTGTATTGATCAACGAAATGAAATTCAAAACAGGATAGAAAATTTCAAATTGTTTTTTCATATCAAACTCGACTGATTGTGTTTTTAAAATTAAATGAGCATACAAAAGGCGATTTGTTAACAGTATAAGGAACAAATGTCACCTGAACGAATAGAAGAAGGTCTATATAACATTAATGGAAAATTCAATCCTCAATACTCGTCAAAGAGTTCAAATTGCAACCCCAACTAGATATAAAAGCTAAGGATCACACAGAAGTAGTATCTTTTTCAAAGCTCCAAATATTAAACCCAGCTTAATATTTTTGGTAATTCATTGTTCATTAAACTAAACTCGAACTATTGGGTTATTATCAGCCTATAAGGGATAAAGTTTAGTTGACATAGTTTTTCTCTATTTGTAAGACTTATATATGCACCAATTTAATTTACAAAGTAGCAATTTCTTTAAAATACATCCGAAACCATCCGATATTTTTAAAAACGTATATACTATAATATTAAAATAGATTATATTAAGCATGAGGGGGAAGCGAAAAGAAGAAGAGAAATAAATACCTGTATGGCCAGCTTCTTATCAGATCAGCCTCCCAAAATGTCACTAATTAATTGTCAAGAAAGCTTATTGCTCCATCGACAAAAATCAGAAAATTAGACCCACTCTTAAACCTAGAAACATAGAGGTTGAGTACAAAATTAAATAAGTGGATTAAGAAAATTAACAAATTTAAATACCACAATTTTCAATTAAGAAATTAGAAATCCAGCAAAAATAACTAACAAGTTACCTTGAAAATCTCTTGTTGAAGACTTGAAGCTAATAAATCTAAGTACTGCTCAATTTTTGGTTGATCGACATACATAAAATAAAGCTTGATTAATTAGTCGAGTCAAGTATCTGCTGATGCAGCATCATCAAGATTCTCAAATTGATCCCCAGGATTATTAACATCATGATTCATGAAGAAGCTAATTAACTAGGGGCATCAACAAAAACCCCAAAAAAAAAAAAGAGGGAGAGAGAGAGAGAAAAGGTGGGGGTGTTTTGTGAATCTTGATGATGCTGCATCTGCAAAAACTGACTGAGAAATGTAAGAGATCAACTATGGCGTGAAGCTGTGGTTTGGGAAGAGGGGTGGGGGTGGGGGGAGAGAGAGAGAGAGAGAGAGAGAGGGAGAGGGAGAAAGGGAGGTTGAAAAAGGTAGAGGGCAAATGCAAGCTAAGCCCACCACTATAAATGATTATACTGTAGTGAAAACACAACGTACGCAGCCCCCCATAATCATTCATTTTTTGAATGCTCTTCACTCAATCATATTCATATATCCTTCGCTTGGGCTATGTTCATGTACGTATAGCATACAAAAGCTTTACAATACAAATTGAATGGAGATTACTTATAACTATTAGTAAGGTACAATAAGGGTAATAAATACACTAGTTTATTGAACTCTGATCATGAAGGACGGGATTAGCAACGATATATGTCGCCGAGGTATTGTCACAAAGAACCTCAATAGGATCACGCAGGAGTATAACCAACTCAGCAAGAATATATCGAATCTAGAGTACATTTCTTACTAATAGTATATGCTATCATCTGTATTCAGCGTTCATAGAGGATTTGAGACTGCAGGCTTCTCCTTGGAGTGTCGAGAAATCAGCTTGAGACCCGAGAAAATAACATATTCAGTTGTGGAGCAAGAACTATCTGGAGAGACGACCCAATTGACATCTAAATAAGCAAGAACAACTGAAATATTAGTCCTCTATTTCAGTGCAAGGCCATGATCAGCATCTATGCCCTACAAATATCAAAAAAAGTACACTGCATCACAAAGAGGTGAGTAGTACGAAGAGTATGCATAAACTGAGAAATGAGATTCACTGTATAAGATATATCTGGTCTAGTCATACTCAAATATTTCAAAACCCCTACCATACTTCGATGCTTAGTAGGATCAGGTAGTAATTCTTCATCAATTAGAGATAACATTGCTCGAGAAGTAACCAGAGCAAGAACGGACGTGAATATGTGCATATGGAATTTGGTGAGAAGGTTCTCAAGATATTTGGATTGAGAAAGTAGCATATATAATATCCTCTATTAATTTGTCCTAAATTTTAGTATTCACTTCTAATTTTGATCGGTCCGTTCGGTATAATGGCAATTGGCAAAGTTACAAGTCTGGTCCCTTTGGTATAATGGCAAATAGGCAAGCTTACAAGTCACCATAGAGAAGTCGCATGTTTGATGCCTGGGTATTTCGACCCATGGAAAAACCCATTGGTACTTCCTTCGTTGCAGAAAAGCCCGTTAAAACTAAATCCAATGAAAATCAGTGGTTATTTATTTTCTGTCCAAAAATTCTTTGATATAAAATAACTGTTTATGCGGATAATATCCGTATGAGTAAGGCTTCTTATATTTGGATTTTTCTAAATCCTGTGTAAATGTGACTGACGTTGGAAGTTATTCTTCTTGTTGTTGTTATAATGCAAATGTACATCACAAAGCATATTGCTATGTACACATCATTATTTTTTTTATAAGCATAATTTTTTTTAATAAGAATCATACTCTCAAATGTCAAATAGCTTAGTATTTTTTTTTTCCAAGTAGATGCTATTTGAGATAATAAATTACAGTTGAAAGAAAAATCACTGTTGCATAATTGAATAGACAGCAACATCATTATGTAGTAAGTACTTTTAACATAATATAATTATACAATTGACTTTTTTTCATCACAAATCCAATTGGAAAGAATACATCTAATTAGAGAAAATGTGGAGAGAATAAAAAACATATAGATCAATATTACTTGACAATCAACAAAATTGTTTGCACATGTAAAAATGTTTGATCGTGTCCTATATTTGGAGATTTATACAAACATTTATGGAAATGTGTCCTATTTTCTCACTATTTGGCCTTTGAAACTCTGAACTTTTATAATAATATTTTTTATTTTATTTTTTAAAAGGTAAGTACACAATAAATTAGACAATCCTCCTCTTAATGAGGAGTTCTGCTCATGTATTTTGATTACATTAAGATGAATGTTAAGAAGACACAAGAAGGCGAATTACATCTTAATTTTCAGTATTCGGAAGCATTTGTTTACATTTAGCATATGCATCGCATATTATTTAGCATGCACATCGTTGCTTTCTCTTTATTTGTTGGAATATTGTTATATGCTTTATTGACTTGTATGACAGGGTATTAAGGTTAGGTGCTATTTTCTTACCCTTTTGAAAAGTCGTACTTACTAGAGATTATATGTTGGGATATCATGGATCCACCACTGTGATCTCGGATCAAACTCTAATACACTTGTTGAAATTAAGGTATTTGCATCACAATCTCAATCTAAGTTCTGATATCACTTGTTGGGACCACAACTTTAGTAGTAGAATTTCGAACTAAGCTATGATACTACTCGTTGGGATAATTGACTAACCATTGTAATCTTGAACCTAACTTTGATACCACTTGTCGAGAACAAAAGTGAAATATAAACCTTGGCACATACACATTAAGAGGAGGACCTCCAACATAATTTAACGTGTGAACCTCCCTCCTACACTAAGACTCTGTTTGGACCTTAGAAAATTTGGTGGAAAGAAAAAAATTGAAAAAGTTACTTTTTTTCTTGTGTTTGGTTCAGAGAAAATTACAAAGAAAAAATATGGAGGAAAGTTAGGTGTGAAAAAATTATTAGAAATAAGTGATAAAATTTTCTTCATAAAATTGTGAGGAAAGTTTGAGCAATATTTCCAACCTCCTCCCACCTCATATTGTTTAGATGACATCAACATGATTTAAATATTCAAATTTCTCATTTAAATTCTTGTATTTTTTCCTCAATCCAAATAAGAGAAAAAAACTTATTTTCGTCCTGCGTTTTTTTCCTTCACATTTTTTTCCTTCAATTTTTCCTTCCATCAAATTTTCTAAGGATCAAACGGAGCCTGAAAGAAAAACTACTGCATGAAAGTTGTGAACAAATTGATTTAAGGCAATATTCGACACAAAGGTTGCAATACGAGTTACTAGTTTGCAACGGTCAAAATATTATAAGTCACAACTTGTAAGTATTCGGTAAAGTAGTGGATAAGGTAGGGGTTAATTAGAATCTCTATTTAGTGGTAGCATTACAAAATTACAATCTTCCTTTTATTTACTCAAAACCTTCATTTATTATATCTTGTTTAGTCATTTTACACAAATCTACTACCTCAACTGCTATATTTGCGGAACACATTTATTTTAAATCGCTAGTTTGAACAATTGACTACTAAACATTAGTGGGTCACAGCTAAACACTAGTAAAATCGCTAACAGCTTGTAAAACAGCTAACTTTTACTGAAATAGCTAATTTTAGCAAACATGCCCTAAGTAGATAGATTACAATCTATTACAGTCATAGATTAAGTAGCTAGCTACCAACTAGGATAAAAAGACTAAATGCATATATTATTATATAGTATTAGACATGACAAAGTTTATTCCAAACAGATCCAAATTATCTAAATCCACACCTGACCCGACACCCTAGAACATCACTTCTGAAGTTAATCAGAAGCTCAAATGACCCGAGCTAGCCTGAACACTTTTCCCTAAACTTATTTAACTTTTCTTTGCAAAAAAAGCTTAGCAGATCAAAAATCAAGTGATTCGGTGTCAACTCCAGTCAAAAATGTCTGACCCATAACTAAAACCAAGCTAAATTTGATTGATCTGAATACAATCCAACCCAAGTTAACCTAACCAAAGCTTTAATCGAATTGAATTACCTGTTTTCGAGGTCTATACAGTATGTAAAAACAAAAAATAATCGATAATATATAACCAGAATTGAAGTAGTAAGCATCTTGCCTCGGGGTTCAATGATTCTGAGCCCCAAATAACAATAATTGAAGATTTAGATAGTGTTGTTCAATTTCCAGGTGCTGATAAGACCAGATAAGATCATCACATTGAAAAAGGGCACCACTTAGTGGAGGTTTTCTTGCTGATTGGCATTTTGGTCTTAGGAATTTGGCCAAAGGGAATCTGGGAAATCCAAGCTACACACTAAATTAAATAATATGTGTTGCATGCCTATGCTCGTGACCTAGGATCAGATAAAGCGTCATTTTTCATATTAATTATTATTTCTAGAGGGACCATCATGCATGCCTCAATTATGCCAAACCCGGTTTCTATATTCTCATTTTTCTTCCTTTTTATGGTACATCAAAGTCTATGAGATGTTTGACAAATAACTTTTTGAAGAGCTTTTTAACGAAAAAAAGTTTTTTTTGATCAAAATTAGTTGTTTGATCAAATAAAAAAGCTAATATGGATGTTCGATGAAAGAGCTTTTTAGAAGAACTTTTTAGATTCAAAAAGCTAATTTGAAAAAGCTAATTTCATAAGTTTTTTGAAGAATTAGCTTTTTATCTCACAATTGTATCAAAAACAGTTAATTTTACCAAACAGTTTTTCAACAAACAGCTAATTCAAACAGCTAACTCTAACAGCTAACTAAAACAGCTAACAGTTAACAGTTAATACAAACAGCTAACAGCTGTTTGCTAAATAAGACCTATATTATGTTCTCATAAGTCATGTCAACACTACAAATTAAAAATTATTGATATGACAAATATATATTAGAAAAATATATATACGTGGTAAGTGAGAGTATATGCCCCTAACTGCACTGCATGATGTACATTACCTTTGACCTTGTGTACTCCTTATCTTTTGGCTACTACTTAGCTTGTTTACTAAATTAAGAGGTCTTTTTCTAATAATTAATTATGAGATTTAAGATCAAGTAAAGACACACCTGACTAGCAAAAAAAAATATAAATTAAAAAGTACTGTTTTCTATTGGGAGATATATTCATCGTTTGGGATCTTGAATGTGTTGGCTTTGCCAACTAATTATCGGGGGAAAAAAATGATGGAGGACCATCAAATGAATGCAAGTCTCAAACTGAAGTTCACGAAATTGTTACAAGATGCTACCAGCGGTTAGGTCATTAACCATTAATTTTGTATGGATAATTTATTCGTCATTACCCTAGTTGGATGCTCTTGAACTCCATGATTTTTGTCAAGCTTGTTAATAATTTTGAAAAAAAAAAAAGAGTTAAAAATTGATATGTCAAATTTTACCCAAGATTCGAAACTCGAACCGAATGATTTGGATTTATACCCGACCCAACGTCCAAGTAGGCGCACTCAAATGTGACTTGACCAGAGTCATTGCTTATCCGAAATTATATATAAATTTACTTCTTTTTACATGATAAATCTGTTGGAACAAATATAGTTGACCCAAAATTGATCCGAACTGAAACTCATCTAATCCAAAATGTCGCTTGACCTAAAACATGATCTGACCAAAATTTAATCCAACCAGTACGAGCTTGAACTAAATGACCTGTTTGTCATATTTAGTTATAAACCTATAAATTTTTATTTTCATCGAAGATCTATAGACATAGATATATGAAGCAAGGAATTAATGGACAAAGGTGAAAACGGCTCCCCCGATAACGCATGTACAAGCTATATTTTGATGACAAAATACCAATAGTTAAACTTAGATATTCCAGTTTAAATTTTAAATGTAGTTCATGGTTCACCTAAAATCCAACTCTTAATGTGATGTTTAATTGCATGTAATATGATGCAATCAACCTTGTAATACAATCATGATTATATTATTTGTGGCAATCACAAATTAAAGATAATCATGTTATTGGCAATGCTCTCTTATACCTAAACAATATAATGAAGATATAATTACAAATTCATTTACATTACAATATTATTTATGTTTTAGGACTTTCTTGTGTTGTTGAGGATGCTGTCGGATGAGAGCGGACTTAGTGATGGCATGTACGAAAAGCGTGGTGATCTTCTCCTTGAACGTTGGGTCTGCAAAAAGGGCATCCTCGGGCTGAGATCGCCTCTCCGATGATCAAGTCAATAGAGGATCCCAGTAAAAGACAAAGCAGTAAAAAGAGAATTTATGATGAATGAGATAATGTGCTAGAAAGCCCTCCCTTTTTCCGAGGTAGGTAGGGGGTATTAATAGGTCATGTAGCAAGAGGTCGAAATGGTAATTTTGTGCTAGGTGCTTCCCTAATGGGCCGCCGGATTGTTTGTTCACTGAGCTTCTAAATGGGTACACCTAGGAATCCCACAAGGATTAGGTGTACCCGGCTTGGTCTGGCCCATAATCGCACATATGTGACCTACTCGGGAAATCATATTTTTTGGATCAATTTATATCCAACGAAACATTAGATGTAATTCATAACCCTCTTAAAATGACTCTAATTTCACCCTTGGTGAAATTTTTTTACTCTTATAGTATTTAATATGGTGTAAGGATGGAAAATATTTTGGATTCCATATGGTGAGAGACGTATTCTATTCTATGGATCTGGCTCTGGACATCAACAACAGAATAAAATAGAGTTAATTTGCGAGGACACATTTGTCAACTATTGCAATGGCAACCTGCTGTATTATTTCCAAAAATCACAAATAAATGATGGACAAATGAGAACTGAGCGCCATTTGTGCGGGTCCTGGTAATTAATATCATAATTAATCATCATCAGTGAAATTGAGGCTCCCACCAACCTACATTAGCTGAGCTTCCAAAAAAAAAAAAAAAAAAAAAAAAGTAAGGGCCACGTCAGAAATTTTATGAAAGCAACTAGCAGAGTGTGCCCAATACTACTTTCAATCTGTTACTTTCAACTGAGGATATTTTGGAATAAAAGTATACAACCTTTCGTTTTTTCTTTAATTTCATGTCCAATGAAATAGGGCCAGCCTGATTCATTAGAAAAAAATTCAATCCACATGTTATAAGGACCACTAAGTGGAAAGAAAATTATGGCCGCACACTGTAGTCACAGTACCGTGCAGCAATTAGTCAAAATTGTTATCTTATGAAGATTATATCATAATCCACAAAGAGGTAAACCTGATAATAAACTTAAGTCTATCGGTAAAATCGGAGTACTTGTCTAGAAACTACATGATTTCCTCTAAGTTTACAATACCATCAGAAAATAGTGTTTGAAAATTATCTCGTTAAAAACAAATTACATTGATTAAATGTGCAAAATTGTTTTTTACTTTATATTAATAAATCCCTCAAATAAATGTTAAATATGAATATTGTAAAGAATTCTCCTCCGTTTTTTTTATTTTTAAGTTTAGTATTACTAAAATTTAAAATTTAAAACCAAAAAAACTGATAATATGATAAAAATAAACTCAACAAGATTGAAGTATTAGGCAAATAATTAAAAGAACAGAACATATCCCCCCCCCCCCCCCCCCCAAAACCAAAAAAAAAACTCTGGACGCTGATTTTACAAATGAAACTTAAGTTGAGCTCTTTTGGTTAGTGAAAAGATGACAAAAGTAGTCTTTCCACGGGTACTCAACTAAAATGTCCAGTTTAAAAGCTTATGGTCATCCGACTTGTTTTCTTCTCTAGTTCTCTTGAGTCTGGGTTGTTCGGCTCGTCGACTTCATTTAGGCTTTGCCTGTGCAGGGCCTGTATATGTGTAAAATTTCATTGTTTACCAACCACTAACAGTACGGATTACATTAAATTTGGAAAAAAAAAATTACAATTAAACATTAGCAATAACTTGGACATTTCGTATCAAAATTCACACTAATAGTAGTATGAATAATAAAAGTCACAGTACTTACAACAGTATACATATTTTTTCAACATGTAAAACAAAACTTCTTGTTATTTGTATGTTTCTTTTTTCCTTATCTATATGCTTTTAGTCTACACACCCATAAGACACAAACATATTTTACAATAATAGTAAACAAATCAGCAATGAATGAACTTATGATGAATTAAATGATATGGTTTGCTCATCTACAAACATTAGTTAAATTGTCATTCTAACTATTGTCGTCCAACTTATATATACATATACATATACATATACATATACATACATACATACATACATACATACATACATATATATATATATATATATATATATATATATATATATATATATATATATATATATATATATATATATAACTAATGAATGTCATTCAACTCTAGCCACAGCTTAATTTTCGGCTCCATGTAAAATTATCCCAAAAAACTAAATAACTCGAACTGAATCCTCGCTAATATTTCTAATTGTCTCTGAACAGTGCTAACCATTAAATCTAACTACTAATAACCACAAAGTGTTAGTTTAACTGCTGAAACCAACATGGCTTTCATGATAAGAATTACACCAATTTACTTGGAAACCTCTATAGTTAGATTGGGCTGAGCCTGTTCTTTTTCGCGATAAAATGCAGCTATAACTTTGAAAGCTATAAGAAAATATAAAGAGCTGTAAGAAGATGTAAGAAAATGTAACGAGTTATAAAGAGCTCTAAAAAGCTGTAAGGAGCTATAAGGATAAATATAAGGATTGTTGAATTATTTAAAAATTATATAGTATAATTTTTAGATATCTATGTATAATTGTTGGTCTTTAATGTATGAATTATAAAAAAAATTATTTCATGAAAATAAATTACGTATGTGTATCACTTATATTTATGAAATAAATTTTATAACATCACTAAACAAATTATATTTTAACATTACACCAAAAAAAATTATTTTTCTACAATTATCTTTTTGGATAATAAAAAATAATATTGAAATAACATAATTCATGAAAATAAACCTTTAAACAAGTCAATTAAATATCAATAAGATAAATTTAAGCTAACAAATATGTAGAACCAAATATGTTCCTCACTTAAGGTGATTTTTTGGTATTAACATTACTTTCACCTACCTATCAGTAAATTAAAAAAACAAAATCTCATTAAATTGAATAGAACCCTAAAAATGAAATCCCACTTGAATTAAACATTTTGAAAATAAATTCAATCTAATGCTCAATTGTACGATGATAGCAATCAAATTATCATGGATAAATTTATAGGTGAAATAGTTGAAATACTTTCGTCACCTGCAATTTAACTATTTTCATGCATGATTAATGTCGAAATTCAAACATGAATGCAATTTTTGTCTTACAATTTTAAAACACGTTAACTTATTTTCTCTATAATTGCATATATGCTTCATATTGAAGCTCAAATATTATTTCAAATCGTTAAATTCTATTTTATGTTTATACAACTACTATATTCATAAAAACCTGTAAGATTTTTCATGTTGGTTGTATATTAAAAATATGTACATATTTCTCTATTGTTCAAGAACCAACTCATCTAAAAGCTTAAGCTGATATATGGTTGAATGTCCAGGAATAGATTTACACTCTAACACGCCTCCTCACGCGAAAAACCTTTGGGCTTGAAACGTAACTGCTGCAAGAGTTGCCCCTACCTTGTGCAAGAAATCATTATGGGGGCTGTTAAGATTCAAAATCAAGACCTTTCAGCCAGAAAGACTCTAATATCATGTTTAAGAACCATCTCAACCAAAAGTTTAAGCTGATGGTTGAAGAACCAGAAATAGGTTTATCCTCTAACATGTTCAAGAACCATCTCAACAAAAAGTTTAAACTTTTAGTTGAGTTGGTTCTTAAACATGATATCAGAGCCTTTCTGAGCAAGAAGTTTTAAGTTCGAATCTCATCAATCCCCATATTGATTTATTGCACAAGATAAGGGGAGCTTTTGCAGCATCCATACTTTAAGCCCAAAAAACATTCGTGTGAGGGGGCGTGTTAGAGTATAAACTTATTCCTGGATTTTCAACCATTAGTTTAAACTTTTGGTTGAGTTGGTTTTTGAACATGATATCAGAGCATTTCCGAGCGAGATGTCTCAAGTTCGAATCTCAGTAACTCCCATACTGATTTATTGTGCAAGATAGGGGGAGCCTTTGCAGCATCCACGCTTCAAGCCCAAAGGGCATTCGCGTGAGGGGGCGTGTCAGAGGATAAACCTATTCCTGGGCCTTCCACCATTAGCTTAAGCTTTTGGTTGAGATGGTTCTTGAACATATATAAATATGAGAATAAAATAGATTATAAGTTGAATGTTATAAAAAAATATATATGGAGATTTAAGAACATCTGAGAAGATATAAGAGATATAAGAAGCTGTAAGGAGTTATGAGTGTTAAACTAAATCTTTCCAAACGTAAAAAAGAATATGGTGGGTCTGTTCTATTTCGCGTTTTAGATATATAGATGTAAGGAGATGTAAGGAGCTGTAAGAAGCTGTAAGGAGCTGTAAGGAGATATAGCTGTAAGAAGATGTAAGGAGCTGTAAGGAGCTGTAAGGATGGATATAAGGAGCTGTTGAATTATTGAAGAGTTATGTAGTATAATTTGTTTTACAATGAACGTTTTGGATGAAAAATAATACTATTAAAATAATATACTTATTAAAAATAAATAATTAATTAAGTTAATTGTACAACAATAAAATATATTAATCCCTAAAAATTTGGTGAATAAAATTTCGTCCAGGATTTTTTATATAAACATTAGTTTGATCGAATAAGCAAAGTATAATAAAAAAAAAAATTGACAAAATTGAATACAACTCTTCAAATTAATTCCTATTTTAAGTAAATAATTTTAAATATAAATAAATGCATGGTCATCTATAATAATATATATTTCATGTCGAAACTCAAATATAATTTACGTCGTTATATTATGTTTCTATGTTTATGTAAATATTGTGCTTATAAGATATTTATAAATTTTGTATATTGGTAGTATCATTAAAAAAAATATACATATTTCTGTAACTAAAATAAATGAATGTTATAGAAAATCTATGAGATGTAAGAATATGTATGAAGATGTAAGGAGACGTAAGGAGATGTAAGAAGATGTAAGAAGATGCAAGAAGATGTAAGGAGCTGTAAGGAGATGTAAGCTCTTAACTAAATTCTAAAAATGCAAAATAGAACAGGGCCGGTATCACATACAGGCCCAAGAAAAAAGTGAGGATCTGGCCCTTGCAATCAAGGAGTTCAACTCGACAATTTTCTTAGTTTTGAGGAAAATACTGAGTATCTTACTTTCTGACTTTTCTAACCTATACGTAGATTCGAATTTACATTATTTTAAAATAAATTTTAAGTGAGATCATATGACAATTTATTATGCCATGTAGGGGTGGTGTGTTCGACCTATACTTTAAAATTTGCCGAAATTTCAGCTGAAGGGTGCATTTGTCTCTCAATCTTCTCCCAAAAGAAAAGAAAAAAGCAACGTTATATTTTCAGATTAGGTTTTTGTCTCTGGCTCTCATTTGAGAAGTGGCAGGCAGAATGGCTTAAAGCTTATATTTGGAACGAATTTTAAAACTATATTTTTGTTTGTTGCTAACCCAATGAAATTGTGTTAACTTATTATTAAGTTGTTCTTATTTTATTTTATTTTGTTCAGCCAAAAAAAAAAAAGTTGTTCTTATTTTATTTTATTCTGTTTGAAACAGACTTATTATTACCCAACGAGGGAAAATGTGGGCCAACATGATTGGTAGAGTCTCAATCATCAATCGTGAAAGGCTTGGTGAGCTATTGTTTGCGATATAAAACGATGAAATGTGGGCCATAGATGTCTATTGGGCCAAGCTACTCTGTCCTCAAGTATAAGGGCCCAGCACCATATCCTCATTGGGCTTTTGGTTTCCTTTTTTTGGGCGGCTACTTACGAGAGACGGTTAAATACAAATAAAGTTAGTAAAAGTCTGGCTCGACACAATAATACGACTAAAACCTAAAATTGCTAAGAACAATATAAACCTCACATAAATCGAACCGATTTTAATCTGAAGTTGACACAATTTAACCTGAAATTGTCATTTTACTTTTATTGGCTCTTATTTTTGTTCTTTTTTTCATTCACTTTTACAATTGTGAAACTAGTTTATCATTTCATCTTAATCAGTACAGTTTTTTATTATTTTTAACATTTTTGAATTTCTCTTACTATTTTGTCTATGTTGGGGTTTTTCCTTTATTTCGCATGTTTCTTTCAGTCTTTGGATCTTATTTTTTATTTTTAGGTTATTGAATTATATAACAAGTTTAGTATTTTACTTCTCAAAATCATTTTATAGAAAAATTAAAATAAATCATTTTATGAAAAAATTCAAAATACTTACATGTGAAGAACCAAAATGCTTATAAATACATGAATAAAGCGTTTGCAAATTAAATAGCAATAAGACTTAGGATATTAATATTTAAACAACAAAATATAAAATGCTTATATCAACATGAACAAGTGCTTGCTTCACCGAACTGCCAGTTTACATTTGTTGGGATCTTCTTTTTATTCCTTTTTTTAACAAACAACGAACGATAACATTAACAATCAAAATGCTCATCAATATTTACAAACCAACTATAACAACAATCAAAATGCTAATATCAAATAACTAAATGCTGGATAAATGCTTATCAACATCTACATATCCATTATAATACTAACAATCAAGGTGTTTATATCAAGTAACTAAATTGCTTATCTACAAGCCAAATAAATGCTTATTAACAATAACAAGGCTTGTCATCGACATCATACAAATGCTTATTTCGCTAAGCTATCATTTTGCACTATCATTTGTAACAACTTTAATTTTCTCAGCTTTGCGATGTAAAAAGGAACACTTACATATCCAAAAACATCAAATTTTTAGTGGGTTTTGGTAGTGGAACGTACTCATAAACATCACATGTGCTGGCCAAATTGTCAAGAAGGTACAATAAATTGATTACCGAAAATAAGCAAATGTTTACTAGGTAAAAATGTTTACTACGGTGTTTTGGAATCAGCCTCTCTACGGGTAGGGATGCCGGTAGAGGTAAGGTTGCCTATATTTGGGTCTACTCAGACCCCGCGAAAGCGGGATCAACACGGGGAGGTGGTGTTGTTGTTGTTGTTTACTATACCCTCAGCAGAATTATGAACCAAATAGCAGACTAACATTGGGAGATGAAAAACAAAACAAATTAATATGAAAATACTTCTCAACAGACTTTACAAATATTCAATTAAACATAGCTAACACAACAGGCGTGATTCGCATGGTACTGGTGTCTCCTAAGCATAATATTAATTTACAATAAATTAGCAATATAATTTAAAAAAAGAACATGAAAAAGGCATAAATAAAAAGCCCAAAATACAGCCCAAAGTAATATTAGTTTGCAAGATATCATAGCGAGTTGCTTAATTAAGAATTAAGGGAACAAAAAAAAAGGGATATCAAATGAACACAAGCTATAGCTCTTAAGCAGTGATCATCAAATAAATAACCAAAATATAGTACAAAGTAGTATTATCTGTAGAAGATTCTTTTGGACAGTATTTGGGTACATCTATCCTTTTCCCAGGTTCCAAATCTGCTCACTTTAATTTGGGTTCCTGATTGACAATGTCCAACAGCATTTACAGGAATGGCGAGCGAAGCTCCTCTCGCCAACAGAAAGGCTGATTTTGATTACTGTTGTATTAGTCGCACTCGCGAATCATGTCATGGGTATCGTTAAAATTCCTGCAGGTATTCTTATCAAATTGAATGCCTTAACAAATTGAGTGCCTTAATCACCCAACAGCAGTCAAAACAATCGCATCTTGGTCATGATTTCTTGTGTACTTTTTGTTTGCCGATTGAGGAGATAGGTGAACGTTTATTTCGCCATTGTCCCTTTTGCCATCCATCTCTAGTCCTCGGCTTCCTTAGGCATAAAGGCCGGGGCAGCTGGTAAAGTTGGTTTGCAGGGCTGGTTGCGAGATTTATCCACAGTGGACCCACAGGATCATCAGATTTTGTGTCAATTTGTGTGTTTGCTTTGGACAATCTGGTCTTTTTAATGAATGCCTGCTTGAAGATTGCAGACCGGTGCTGGAACTCTTCTTCAAGCTACATCATCAACTTTGGGATTTGCAGTGCCATGCGTCTTATCTGAGGATGGCTCCTTTGTCGCATCCTGCACGGTGCCCACGGTGCCCTCTACCTCCGAGCAGTTCATAGGTACCATATAGCTGGTCATGTGGCTCGTGATCCTCTATTGAGACGCTTTGATCATTGATGGGGCATGGAAGCCTCATGGTTTATGTAGGATGAATTAGGACTAATCTGATTGCGGAATTCTCTGTCGGGAATATCCCACGTCAGTATGGATCATAGGCGACTACTAGAGTCGCCTTAAGATTCCACGTCCTAAACCCGAAAGCCCACTGGATGGTAAGACAACCGTGAGAGGGGAATGGGAGATTATGAGACATCTAATTGTTGATTCCTCTAGGCTAATCCCTCTGAGCCTCCTCATATAAGTCATGGGGCAGCCAGGGTTATCGTCCTATGCGGCATAGTGGCCGTTAGGCCTAACTCTATTAGGCCCGGCCAACAGTTGAAAAAGGCAGACTGCGGTGGTGGCCTACCAGGATTTTCGTCAGTTTGTGCATGTCTCAATTTAATAGGATAAACTAGGATACAAAATAAGATAAATATTTTGTTTGTAGTATTCTGTATTATCTTCTAAAGATTCCTTCCTATTCTCAACTATCTCTTAGCGCTTCTTGGTTAAGCTAGGGTTAGCATAGCATTGTATCCAACCCTTGTATATAAACAGCTGTTTAGCAGTCAATACAATATACAGATTTTAGGTGATTCCCACAAGAATTGTTAGTTTTTTCATGGTATCAGAGCCTTTGGGACTCTCACAGCACGCCTATTTCGTCCCCTTCCACCAACCATGACCAAAGATCAAACATTGTTCATTGGCAATCAAAGCCCGTACTTTCTTCACCTATCCGACTCTCCCGGTGCAATCATAACTTCAATTAAATTGGATGCGAAGAACTATGAGCTTTGGGAGAGTGCAGTTAGAACATCTCTACGATCCAAAAATAAACTTGGATTCATTGACGGAATGATTACTAACCCAAAAGAACAAGATGGGAAAAGCCAGGCTGAAATTAATGCTTGAGAAATGGTGAACTCCATGATACAATCATGGATTATGAATGTAATCGACCCTAGACTTCACATGAGTGTTGCCTATGTCGATTCCGCTCAAAAATTATGGGATAATTTATGCAAGCGTTATGCCGTGGCTAACATACTAAAAATTCACAAACTAAGAGTCGAAATTGCCTCTTATAAGCAAAATAAGCAAGAGGTGATGGACTTCTTCTCGAGACTCATGGGACTATGGAACGAGCTCGATAATTACGTCAAAATTTGACCATGTAAGTGTGGATTGGCGGATAAAATTGTGAAGTTCATGGAGGAGGACAAAATCCATCAATTTTCGATGGGCCTTGATGATGAATCTCTTTCAACGACACGTAGTCAAATCCCTGCTATGGAACCGTTGCCATCAATGGAGAAGATTTTTAATATGGTTCAACAAGAAGAGAACCATAAAAACACAATGTCAAACCGAGAGCAACGACATGAGAATGTGGCCGCCTTTGCCGTATCACACTTGCCCTGCCCAAATTCAATGCAAAAAGAATGAGTAACATGTACACATTGTAGGAAGAATAGTCACGAGGAGGCCAATTGTTTCGAGATTGTGGGGTATCCCCCAGGTTGGAGCAACCGAGGTGGACGTGGCGGAAGAAATCGAGGCACAGGCTGGCGCGGTGGAGGACGGGCTAGCGCAGGAAGAGGCCGAGGAACGGCCCAACAAGCCCACCAAGTCTCAACCCAGCCAGCAGAATACGCTGCTGATTTCCAGTAGCCCCAGCCCGGTTCTGGACAGGGTCTACAGTCCAATTCTGTGCTGGTCTCAGCTAGGTTCACGACTAAGCAAATGCAAAAATTACTAGGTCTCATTGAATCTCCGAAATCTGGCTATGAAAAATTATCGGGCAGGGATATATGGCTTCTTGATTCAGGAGCGTCTTGTCATATGATTAGTGTGCTGAATTTGTTAAAGGATGTACAAGAGATCGAACCAATTCTAGTTGCTTTGCCAAACGGGGATGAGACACTAGCCATCAAACTTGGAACAGTTTATCTTAGTTCCAAAGTTATTTTGAACAATGTTCTTTTTGTTCCCAGATTAAAATGCAACCTAATATCTATTGCGCAATTGATTGATGATAACGCTCTGTGTGATGCAAGACCTTACTACGGGGAGCCCAATTGGAGTGGGTGAGCCTAAGAGAGGGGTCTATCATTTCAAGAAGCTGTTAGCGGAAACGGGTCAAGCAAACAAGGTATTATCATGTATTTCAAAGAATATTAAGGGTAGCAGTAAGAATGGTTTGTGTGATGTATGTTTGCACGCTAAACAAACCGTATGCCTTTTCCTCTTATTGATAATAGCATCCAATTGTTTTGATCTAATTCACTGTGACATATAGGGTCCTTATCATGTGAAAGCATTTTGTGGTGCCCAATATTTCTTAACCATTGTGGACGATGCTAGTCGGGGTGTGTGGATTTTTCTAATGAAGGAAAAGAGTGAAGCATCTCATTTTTGAAAGATTTTTGTTCCGTGGTAAATACCCAATTTGGAGTCAAAGTTAAGGCAATTAGAAGTGATAATGGCATGGAATTCACTTCTAAATCTATGAAACGATATTACAGTGAACAAGGAATAGTGCACTAAATAAGTTATGTAGATACGCCTCAACAAAACGGTAGGGTTGAGCGCAAACATCGCCACATTCTTAATGTGACAAGAGCCTTAAGATTTCAAGCTCACTTGCCTCTTGAGTTTTGGGGTGAGTGTGTCTTAGCCGCCGGATATCTCATCAATCGAACTCCTTCTTCTCTTCTCAAAGGAAAAACTCCCTACAAGATATTGTTCAATTGTAAACCTTCCTATGATCATTTACGCTTTCTTGGTGCCTATGTTATGCTCATCATAGTCCAAGGCCAAAAGATAAATTCGAACCTAGAAGTAGAAAATGTGTTTTTGTAGGATACCCTCATGGGAAGAAAGATTGGAAGGTGTACGATTTGAAAACCGATGATATATTTGTGAGTCGAGATGTCATTTTTGATTAAATTTGCTTACCTTTTGCTACAGTTAAGCATGACGGCCCGGAAGTTCATTCGGGTCCTGGGCAATTATCTGGTTTGCATGAAACTGAATATTATGATGATGACAATTGGGCCAACGCCAACCATATGATCAATCTCGACCTGGCCCATTTGCCTTAGACACTTGCCAAGCCTAGCGACATGACCTGTAACACCAGGATCTCGACCTTGGCCCAACTGCAAGCTCAGCCCGATAGCAACTCGCCTATTGTCATCACAAGATGGCTAATCCACTACAGAAGCGCTACCTACTAGGCCACAGGCAGCCCAACCCACTAGCAGCTCCCAGCCACCCAGCGTCATTCTTGGGCCAGCACAGCAGCCCTGCTCCTCGGACAGGGGGAGTCCGCTGCCACAAGCCCAAACCGACACTAGGCTACTGGAGCTTACAATGAGAATTCGGAACCCGCCAAATCACTTGAAGGAATATGTATGCTACTCTCGTCCAAAAGATCACAACCCTTTTCCTCTATTAAAGGCTTCCACATCCACTTCTACTGTTTCTTCAGGTAAACCATATCCTATTGCAAATTATGTTACTTGTAGCAAATTTTCTGTTACGCATAGATGTTATATGACTGCAGTTGCTAAACAGGTCGAACCAAGATTCTTTCATGAAGCAGTGAAAGATCCTCACTGGAAGGAAGTTATGATCAAAG
Source organism: Carnegiea gigantea (assembly GCA_029747015.1). Classification (NCBI taxonomy): domain Eukaryota; kingdom Viridiplantae; phylum Streptophyta; class Magnoliopsida; order Caryophyllales; family Cactaceae; genus Carnegiea; species Carnegiea gigantea. The sequence continues at coordinate 858,653 of JAKOGI010000003.1, read as the reverse complement.
AAATTGATGCCCTTGAAGCCAACAATACGTGGAGTATAGAGGACTTGCCTCCTGGAAAGAAGCCCATTAACTGCAAATGGGTGTATCGCGTGAAATACAAGTTTGACGATACTGTCGAATGCTACAAGGCCCGCTTGGTGATTCGTGGAGATGAGCAAGTCGAAGGCTTTGACTACACTAAAATGTTCGCTCCTGTCACTAAGATGACAAGTGTCAGGATATTTCTAAGTGTGGCTGCCGTTAAGAGCTGGGAGTTGCATCAGATGGACGCCAATAATACATTCTTACATGGGGATCTTGATGAAGAGGTATTTATAGCCATGCCTCCTAGTTTTCCTACTTCCAATCCCAACAAGGTATGTCGATTGCATAAATCCTTATATGATTTAAAGCAAGCACCCTGACAATGGTTTGCAAAGCTTTCCTCCACGCTTTTGGCTTACGGATTTGTCCGTTCATATGCGGATTATTCTCTATTCACCTATCACAAAGACAACAAGTTTATGGCATTACTTGTTTGTGTGGACAATCTCGTTCTCACTGGAAATGACTCCCAACTCTACGCATCATTCAAAGCTTATCTAAACCAATGCTTCCAAATCAAAGACCTTAGGCCTCTTAAATACTTTCTTGGTATTGAAGTTGCTAGGAGTTCACAAGGCCTCTTTCTACGTCAACGAAAATATGCCCTTGACATTATTGATGAATGTGGGCTATTGGGGTCCAAACCAATGGACTCTCCTATGGAAGCCAATCATAAACTAGCCTTGGCGATTGGTGCTCCTTTGCAAGATGCTACTTAATATCAACGACTTGTGGGCCGACTCATTTATCTTACTATCACCTGCCCTGAGTTATCTTATGCGGTTCACATTTTATCTCAATTTATGCAAGCACCTAAAGAAGATCACTCCGATGCTGCACGAAGAGTGCTTCAATATCTTAAAGGAAGCCCAGGTCAAGGGATCCTATTGCACAGTGACTCAAATTTGCAAGTAACTGCTTATTGTGACTCTGATTAGGATACCTATCCCCTTGCTAGTTGCTCTCTCACCAGTTCCTAGTCACTATTGGGCATCTTATCTGGAAAAAAAGAAACAAAGTACAATTTCTCGGTCCTTACCAGAAGCAGAATACAGGGTCATGGCCACTGTTACTAGTGAACTTATCTGGATCAAGACTTTCTTATCTACAATGGGCATCTTTCACACTTCTCCTATGAAGCTCTTTTGTGATAATCAAGCTACACTTCGTATTGCCAAGAGCCCCGTCTTTCATGAGAGCACCAAACATATCGAAATTGATTGTCATTTTGTAAGAGAACGTATTCTCGCTGGTGAGCTTGCTACAAGTTATGTCTCCTCCAAATACCAATTGGCTGACATCTTCACTAAAGCCCTCGCAAACAACAGTTTCACTTTCTTCAAGGTAAGTTGGACATCCTCAACCCATATGCTCAACCTTGAGGGGGAGTAATCGGATAAATTAGGATACAAAATAAGATAAATATTTTGTTTGTAATGTTCTGTATTATCTTCTAAAGATTCCTTCCTATCCTCAACTATCTCTTAGCGGCATAGCATTGTATCCAACACTTGTATATAAACAGCTGTTTAGCAGTCAATACAATGTACAAATTTTGAGTGATTCCCACAAGAATTAGTTGTTTCACCATTCTTCTGGTGGTGGAAGACTCTCTCCTCGTAAAGGCTCTTGCACTTGCAGACTCTCCAGTTGGCCTGTGAATTATAGACATTTGGATGGACTCTTTGGGGCCAATTAAATGGGTACATATGCCCCTTGTTGCTCCTTCCAATGTAGTATCCTTATTATCAGCCAGTGTGTTTTTGTGTCATTCTTTTCATTGTGTTTGTCTTGTTAAGGATTTTTGTTTCGGAAGCTCACAAGTTGACTGTGCTTGCTCGTAAAAGCAGCTTGTTCGTCATATTGCAGTCGACCAAACAAAAAAAAAAAATTCGCAAGACAAGCTATCGATCAAAGAACAAGCCAAGGGAGTTGAACACCACAGACCGGGCAGTGACAAACGCATGATTCAACAGGCTATTCCGAGGTCGCTGGAGCACTAAAACATATGACACATTACGTTGCACACACATTCTATGACGTTATTAACATCCGCAGATAATTACACCACTCCAGCATTATAGGCCGCGACCTAGGTTATATTTTTTCGGAGGACCAATACCATTTTTTATCTATTCGCGTTAGCCAATAAAAGGACTAGATTAATTAACTAAATTTTGATTAGCCTATGCATCCCATGTCCGTTAATTGTAGGGTCACTACTACTGAAAAATTCCAATAAATTATCAGATAAATTCTTTCACTTGCTAATAAGATGCACTTCTGGAGACATTAATATAATGAATTAAACATGAATAAATTTAACTCAATTCTGTAACAAAACACAATGAGATCTTCACTTGAATCACTAATTAAAAAAGGAATTCATAATTTGAAAAATCTTCACGATCCCACAGCCTAAAAGCCTTAGCCCATTTGGCGTAAAAAAACTTACTTTACACAACCCTCAATGTTTCTCTAATATTTTTCATCTTATACTAATCTCCTTTTTATATTAAAAGAACAATTAAAGAACTATAATTTATAAAAGACCTAACCTGTCGGTATATTATATTTATTGGACTCACATCCCTTATGGATGCACCATGCCCTAAGTCCAGCGGCTTTAAATTCAGATATCTACAAATAGCTTCTTATAAGCTTACCAATTAAGCCGAATAAATTTGTGAACACCACAGAACACTGAACTAGGTGAACTAGCATATGCAGAGTACAACCACCGATCGAGGGGAGCAATGAATATGAACAGCAGAAAAACCACAATAAAACTAAAACTTAACTCAGCCTACTACTTGGATTACCAGTAATTTACAAGAGTTTTGCCCCCCCAAAAAAAAAAAAAAAAAAGAGTTGCGGCATCACGCAATAAAATGAAAGGGGACTTCATCTCTATAGCGAACACCTCACAAGTCACAATACACAAACCAAACCCACCAGCGCCCAAACCAGCCACTAGTTTAGATAAACTAGTGCGGTTTAATTTGCACGTAATTGAGTTGAATTAATTAAGCACAAGCTTGCCGTTGTCTTGAAGTAGGAAGCTGAAAAATGACTTCAAGATCAGGCGGGTTAAAGCACCCACTCTTCGGTGGCGGCTTCTTTCCGTACACGTGTCTCTTCTTCTTGGGCGGCGGAGGTGGCATCGCCCCCGCCGGAATCCGGCATCCGTCGTGCTTCGGCGTCATCCACCCGTATTCAACGTGATGATCATACGCACCTTTGCTGTTGTAGCCGACGTCCGGCTGATTAAGATGATCGACCTCCATGACGATTATATTGTAGTGAAGATACAAGATTAGTACTTAATTATGAGAGAGAGAGATTTGGGGATAATGATAATGAACAGAATGCAAGTACAAGCCGCTACACAAGCACAGTAAAATGTATGTGTTTATGTTTCGCGTTTAAAAGTGTAGGGTTATCTGGAAGTTCCTAGGCTTCGCTTAACAGTACAGACGAGATATATGCCGACAAATAATAAAAGGAATCAATTCGTACGAGGTTCTGCAGAAGAATTTATGTGGTGCTTGAGGATCCACCTAAACATGCCGTGGTGGACACGTGTCACTATTAGGGGTCCCTGGGTCTTACGCGGTTGGGACACGTGTCCGCCTTTTTCACCTGGGCCGGGCCGTAATTTAGATTAATAGAAGCCCAAGATCACCTGGGCCGCCTGCCAATGACTTATTTTAGGAAAGGTAGATAGAACCAATGAAGGAAACTTGGATTTTGTTGGGCTTCTTTGAGGTCCGCAGTCAATATATGAGAGAAAAAGCTACAAGCAGCAAACTCCCATTTGATTCTTTTTCAAGTATATATATTCTCACTCTAGTTAGAGGTGGTCAATGTAGAGGTTTAAATCACATTTTAATCGAACGAATTAAACAATGTGTAAATTCAAACAACAATTTATCTGACGCGTGATTTTCTTCAAGTCTTAACATACAAACAAGACTTAGGTTAAACTTGAATTCGATAAAAGGAATTTTGTGTTTGAATTTCAAATTAGAACTAACCATTTATAACTCGTCTCAATTTAGTGTCGAATAATATTTTATCAATGTCGCATAACATCAAAAAAGAAGACTGCTTATTATTATAGTATAATTCACCCCACTGCTTATTCACTAGATTTCTTATTATCATGACATTTTTATGTGTAATTAATATTACAAAAGTTAGTCATAATACATTTAATTACTCGATGTAATATTCATAGCGCTATGTAATATTTAGTTGAATGTAATATAATATAATCAACTTAGTAATGCAAGCACAATTACTAGCATATGGTAATCACAATTTTAAGGTAGTTTTATTTGCAATACGTGCTTACAACTAAATAAGATAATGAAAACACAATTACAAACTTTTTTCATCACAGTATTATTTATATTCAACTAAATATTACCTTATATCACTGAAAACTCTAGAATTTTTTTTTGGGGGGGGGGGGGGGGCATCAGTCATAGTGTTCAGCCTAACAAATATAGCTAAGCAAGCATGTGGTACTTATTAGCTTACCCTGCAGTAGGCAAGGCTTACTTTACACACATATAGAAACACATTTTTCAATAAAATTTGACAAATGGTATCTTTTTTTTGGAGCCAATCGGCCTATTACTTGCAATTATTCATACGAATAGTTCAAGCTCTCAAGGACATCTATATTGTAATTTACATGTAGTCATTGCCTATGTGGTGCCATAAGAGAAATTTAAGTCCACATGACTCTTCTGCATTCATTCCCTCATCTACCATATATTTAAATTTCAAACATTACAAAGTGAAAACTTTAGATTTAATATGCAATGATAAATGGTAAATAAAATCTTTGCATCTTATAATTATATCGTAAACATCATTTCCTTATAAAAATAGATATCATATCATCAATTATGATAGCCTTATGACAATTTCATCAATACAAATTGACTAAATTAAAGGAACAATAAATAATATATAAATTTATAAATGTTCAAATCCTTCAATTCTAAATTTCTAACCCTCCCCCACTAGTAAAAAAACTCTTTCAATTTCATTAAAACTAAAAAAAAAGCAAAAAGAAAAGAAGTGTGGTTGGATGTATTAATTGGACTTCCGTCGATGAATGGAAGAGTCATGACGTATAACTCTATATGAGGTTAGAATTAGTGGTCTATTTGTTTAGGTTTATCTTACAAGAAACAAATTCATTTTCAGGACTAGAATTCAGAATCTTCGTGTGCTAGCGGATCGAACAACGAATTTCGTACGCAATTACCGTGAGGTGAAGGGAAGGGTTGATGCCGCCAGAACAAGTGCTACGGATATTTGGAGGCCACCTGAAGCTGGCTGGTTTAATTAAGTTGAACTTCGATGCTAGACAAGCAGGAGACAATGGCCATGGCTGGGGATTCTGTCTCAGGAATCATATGGGAGACATAGCGATGGCAGGGGTGAAGCAAGGCGAAGGGTTCTTAGGACCTAAGATTGAGGAGGCCCATACTTGCCTGTTTGCACTCCATAAGGTCCTCGATAGGGATGGATAACGGACCGGGTACCTATTGGGTTAAGCAGTCAGCCCGTTTAAAATAGGACTAATAATGGGTTGGTTTAATAATAGACTGTGCCAATATTGGGCCAGCCCATTAAGGCATATTAACGGGTCGGACTGCACTGGGCCATTAACGGCCTGTTTAGTGATCCATTAATTTTTTCAACTTACTTGTCACAGTAGTATACATGTTCCAATTATTTAAACTTATTACCAATGATTTGTACATAACAATAATTATTATATACCCTTTTTTTGGCGTAAGTTTGTTCCATTTTTAAACGGGCCCAAAGCGGGACGCCCATGGGTGACTCGACCCAACTCATTTATTAGTTTGGTTGTGTATTTTCTAATTTGAAATTTGGACTAATTTAGGAGGTATTTGGTAACAATAGCTTTTTGAGAAAAAATAGCTGTTTGGGAGGATTTTGGTTATTTTGACCTAGTCAAACAGCTAAATAGTGTTTGGTAAAAAGTTGTTTGCAATAGCTGTTTGGCTCAAAAAAGCTCTTTTTGAAAAAACTATTCCCATTAGCCTTTTGAGAAGAGCTTTTTGTAGAAATGACATAATCGTCCATAAGTTTGGAAAAATTACACACATCTCATTAAAAACTAATTCATAAATAAAGGCATAAATGAAATTTTACCAACATATTTTTTAGAAACAGCTAATTTTTACCAAACACTTTTTCTAAAAACAGCTAATTCAAACAGCTATTATAAACAGCTAATTCAAACAGCTAACAGCTAACAGTTAATACAAACAGCTAACAGCTAACAGCTGTTTACCAAACAGGGCCAATAGTTTGATTGAAAAATTACAAAGATTTTAGTTGAAAAATTAGCTCATCAAAAATACTCCTTAGTGATGGACGGGTCGGGTTCACTTAGCTCATAACCCAGCCCGACCCATTAACAAATGTGTTGAGCCCAGTTCGGCCCGGTCAGTTAATAGGCTGCCCAGTCCGGCCCGGTCAGTTAATGGGCTGCCCAGTCCGGCTCGACCCGATCCGTTACCCACCCCTAGTCCTCGATCAAAACTTTAATAGTTTGATTGTTGAAGGTGATTGTTTGGCCCTAATCTCCAAGCTTCGTAAAAAAGAGATTCTCAATAACTTTATTGGTTTTTTCATTTCGGACATTTTAAGTTTGTGCTCGAGTTGTACATTTTTTTCCTTTTAATCATGTAAAGAGTGGATGTAATGGGGTAGCCCATGCTACCGCCCATCTCCAACCATTCTCGCCCCAACAGCGAGTTTGGGTAGGGGATGAGCCAGAGTTTATCAACGGTCTAGCGACCAAGGACATGTATACGTATATTGAGAGTACATTATTATAACTCCCCTTTTTTCTCTTCAAAAAAAAATAATTAAGCAGATCTCTATTTTAGTGATTATTGGCAATTTTTTCTTTTATTTTGTTGTTTTTTACTTATTCTTCATCAAGTGGCAAGTTCGGACAATTTATGATCCGAACGTTTGTTCTCTTCTTTATTTATTCTTGCAATGTAAATTACACTTTTTGCCGTAATTCTTTTTCAAATATAATCGTTGTTTTTTTTTTATGGATTTTGCCATAAGTTCCTTGCTTATCAAGTTTTCAAGCTACACCAAGTTGATAAAATAATCGCTGTATTTTAGACGTGAACTAAAATTCAATGATCTATGATGGAGTATCGAAGTCCAGGAAATTTATGTTTCTAGCAGTTGTTGTCTTTTCTACTTATTTCTACAATGCAAATTACAGCTTTTCACTTGATGCGTTTTGAATTGTAGTTGTCATTTTTCAATGAGGTCCTGATAATTGATCACGTTTACAAGCTGCACCAAGTTGATAAAACAATTATTGTATTTTAGACATGAGTCAAAACTCAAAGATACATGATCGAGTATTGAATCCATGAAATTTGTGTTTCTAACATTTGTTTATTTTTCTACTTATTCATACAATGTAAATTACGCTTTTTCCCTTCATTTTTTTTGGATTGTAGTTGCAATTTTCTTTTATGGATTTTACCATACGGTCCTTATTGATCAAGTTTGTAAGCTACACCAAGCCGATAAAACAATCATTGTGTTTTAGACATGAACCAAAAGTCAAAGACCTATGATGATGAGTATTGAAGCATTTTCTTCTTAACTTCCCCTATTGTTGAGAATTTTGATGTATTTTACACATGATGGAGTATTTATTTTGTAATGAATTTCTATATGTAGGCTTACTTACATACTAAATATGTATTTAAATCCTCTATCCATTCAGTAAACATTGTCTAATAGTAAAATTTTTAAAAGAATGTCATTTATTAATGCACTATTTTCAATTGATTTTAGAAGAAAGAGAAAAGTTTTTATATTAACAAAAGCAAGAAAGGGCTTTATTTTGGTTTTCCTGTGGTACTGACATGTTTGAGGTTGTATACCTATCAGTTGGTATAATTGATAATATATTTAAATAATCGTTGTATTGTAGTATTATCATAACTTTATATTAGCCATTTTATTTATACTATCGATTTGGTAATAAAAGTATCCATGAGCTAAGCAAATACGCACTGCTTTTCATTTTTTTTAAAAATGTGAAGGAGGTGTAAAGGCTGCTGTAAGTAAAACCCAAATATTTGTTAATAAATTTTCACGACTTTACCAATGCCACTAAATATTTATTAATAAATCTTCAAAACTAAACCAGTTTTGCCAGATATCCACTACTATTGCTATATTCATTAAACAATTGAATGCTCATTTATAAGGAAGTTCTATTGGATACACATAACCATACGTACAACTGATAACAATTTATTGTTTGAATTGATTTTTTCTAAAGAAATAAAAAGAGTAAAATTTATTGTTTATTTTCTTTCATTATAAGATCCTCACAATTTTAGTGCTAATCTGGTTCAATAATAATAGGGCAAATAACAATGAAGTTTTGATATTGCAGCTTGTTGACAGTCTTTTGCACTATGTTTAGATAATATAGAGGAAAAGCGCAGGAGATTAGAGAAGCGGAAGGTAACAGATGGAGTGAGTCTATAAATAATCGCTTTTTGTTATCAAAGTCTATCTATACCTTGATCTCAATAGACCCCATGGAAATGGAATTCACATTAGTAGATTGTTGTGATGGTCGTTTTTTCTCATTTAATTTGGTGTATATTTAAATAGTGCTATACTCATTGTTGTGTAATATAATAATGTTGATTATTTGCTTACATATTTATTGTATTTGTAGAATTATATGGGAAAATTATGGTATTTTTCGGACTAATTTATGTTCTTCTGGTCACAGGCATGCAAATTGTTGGACAAAGTCTGTAAATGATTTATTTTAATTTTCCATGAATTTAGACCAACTGCTATCATATGATTTTGAAGGTAATCTACGTGTTTCTTTAACGAAAAGAAAAGTCAAATCATAATTTATTTTATTAAAGAAATTATCCAACACTAAAACATCCCCAAGCAACAAGCACGCTACAAACTAGTGCAATACAAATTTGGCTATGAGAGCTAATTTTGCCACAACATTGTTACTAGAATAAGTACTCGTGAGTCACAAGGACTGACCTGAAATATTTCAATTGTCATCTTTCATTCCAAATATTTTGTCTTAAAGATGGCATGACATTGTGACACATAGTAAATGTTACCATATATTTGATTTGAGTTACTTCATTGGATCTTTGTCGTTTTCATATTTATCATGCCCTCTCTCTACAGTTGGTTACGGTATTTACATCCTGCATTTTTACTTTTTCCGCCTGATAAAATTGTCAAAATTTTTCTTTATGAATATCCTATAATTATTGTCAAAATTTCTTTATTGGGTAAACAAATGGTTTTCTATTTAAAACGAACATTATAGCAATAAACGATGTTATCTTTTTTTTTGATTTTTAAAATTTGACAACTTTTTAAGGACAAAGAGAATATAACTAAACAATTGTCAAATTAAAAGGACCATATACAGAAAAGTTAGGAAAACAAACCATAAATACCCACAGCGTCTCGTATGCCTTACCTTTATAATGAATGTTGAGGAGAGTAATGGGCCTCATGAATTATGTACTGTGAAGCCTTTTTCTTGGTGTAGGAAGGACCAAGCACAAAGCCGGAGATCTAGGTAGGGGCCGTCTGCATGTCACGATCAACGCAACAACAAAGCTAACCAAATCCAAATTGTAATGAAGTCGTTTGTGGGACAAAGCATAACATGATGGCCACGGCAAGATACCTAAGGATAATTCATTGCAAGGAGTTTCTTTAAGGCCATTTTGACATATTGTCCTCATTTATTTACCAATTGGGCAGTTTCAAAGAACAAATTTTTAAGGCTATCACATGGATGTGATAAACTCACAAGACTACCTCTCAAAACTGCACAAGAAGCAAATTATACACATATTTCGGTGACAATTTGTCTCTTTTGATTTAAAGCAAAAGTTCAGCTTACTATTTTTAATATTGAATGCAATGCTACTGTACAAGTACATAAAAATGTTCCGAGCTAGAGAGGGCAGGAGCGAGAGAGAGAAAAGTGAATACCGAGCAGTCATGACTGTGATCAGTATACAATCGATGATGCAAATCAAAGAATATATTCCGCACGATTCTCCAAATTAGTTAAGTGACGAGTCATCGATAGTATTGTACTACAAAGTACAAAGGTTTCTTCGTGCTTACTGATTATGTGACTAAATGTTTCCTTCATCTCGATTTCCACAAAATATCACCTATTAATCAGATTCTACTGAGTACTAAGGTGTTTATTTTTTGGGGGGAGGGGGGGGAGGATGTGCAGTGGTTTACATTATTTATACAGTAATTTTGAGTTGATGCATGCTAATGATCCAGGGTCTATAGATCTGGAGCAACTATATATGATGTTATATTATCCCTAATTTTCATGATCCTGCCCCCCAAAATATCAACTTCTCTTATTCCAAAATGCCCCACTTCACCCAGTCCATAAACCCAGGTCTCATAATATAGGTCGTGGGGCAAGGCTGACAAAGAAAATGAAATTAGGAAAGTTGTCTGAACTTTGAAAACATGCAAATTTTTCAGTAATTATATACAACCTAGTAAAACAAATCTGAAATCCAAACTGAATAATTTTAATCTATACTTAAATTGATATTCAAAATTGGATCATTCAATTTATGCCGAACTTATCACTAACATTTAACATTCATCAACATTAATCAATATTTAGGCTCTGTTATTGTTGTTGGTAAATCCCAATTTATCAACCTCAATCAATTTCAAAGCACTTCAATAAAAAATACTTACTTCAATCAAATTCAACCTACTTCTCACTATTTCAACCAACTTCTACCTATCATATAAAAAAATTCAACTCACTTCAACTAAAAAAAATATTCGTTCATTTCAACCTACTTTAGCCCACTATAAGTAATCCCAACCAACTTCACTCATTTACGAATCCATATTTCCAAATAAAAAGAATAGACCCTTACTCATATATTTTAGTTATAATTTCTTAAAATTCAACACTAATTAATAGCTATTTGTACTAATAAATACTAATCAATATTCATTATTACCAGTATGTATCAACACCGATCAACACTATCCAACAATCATCATCTTTCCTTAGCAATTTTGAAACCGGAAGAGACAATTTCAAATACTTAATTGTGATTTTGATTTTTATGGGGGTCTACTCATGATTTTTTAATTATTTATTAACAATTAATACTTTCCGAATTGGCCTAAAAAATTTTAACTGACTAATGATGTAGCATTAGCATCAATGAAGCGACAGAAATGCTGCTTAAGAATGCATATATAATGCATTACTCAACAAGAAATTGTCACCAAAAGGTAGATGACTTAACCCAATGTATACAAAAAAGACAAAAGATTCACAGCTTCAAAATCCACAAAATATTCCTCTTGCATTGAACTTGCAACACGTTCGAAGTTTGAAGTCAGTTAAAGTGCTCTTTCTCTGAGTTAATCCATTCTGTCTTTGACGTATGAACACATTCAAAGGTCTCTGAAATTATTAGTTTGGTAATAGTCCAAATACCATACGACTCCATCATCACATCACAAAAAGTTGGGACAACTCTGTAAAAGATTTCTGGGCAGAGATGATATGATTATTTATTTCTGTTGGGTCATTGACAGGGTAGGTCTTCTGTACATAAGTTAATTGGACTGTTAATGACCGTTGAAGGCAAGGATGTTGTTTGGATCTTAGATAGGTTTGTAATCTTCTAATTAGAATAGGTCCATGAAGCTTGAGTGAGCTTATATAGAGTCACAATCTTGTTAGCATTTGGATTAAACTTGCTAAAACTCTACTTCCATTATTTTTAAAAAAAATAAAATAAAAGTATGTCGATATGCTATGATTGATTCATTAGACTATTTGCTACTAAAACTCTCTACTTTCAAGGTTATATTTTTCATCTAATTATGTCATATTGAGTTAATGTAAGTTCGGTATTTATTAATTAATATATCATGTCTGAGTTTAAAAGAATTCATATACGTATCCTTGTTAGAGTCATATTCCTTTAACACGCAATGGGTCCAATCTAAATCTAAATTTATTTTTATAAACGAGATCTAACAATTCTAGATCGAGTTTATAATCAATCGAGCCTTAGTAACTGTTAAAGTAAGGATTTTTGATGCAAATAATCCAATCTTTGGGAGGAGAATTGGACATCAATGATCCAACCTTCAAACATAGTGCGCACTGATCCCACCCTTGGGCCTATTGTATTCTCAAAGACGTGTACTAAGAAAATGTCGGTGAGTAATAAGTTGAAATTAGGGACAAAAATGCTACTATTTTCTTAATAGTACATATATTATTGAAATAAATAGGTCCAAAGGTGAGACCAATAAGTGAGATTTCAAAGAGTTAAATTATTAGTATCCAAATCTCAAATTAAAGATTGAATTGTTTGTCTCCAAGCTTTAGAATAATTTGCTTATGGTTGTCATTGTTGGACAAGTAACTGCATATAATTAATATGTAATTTTTAGACAACATCAAAAATGTCAAAATAAAGCATCAACATGATCAAATATGGACATACACATACTAATATCTGGACCTAGCCGAGCTAGCGACAGCTCTCTCTGTCTGTTATCTAATCATGAATACATTGAATATGTGATCTCAACACAATCTGGTGTTAAAGTCAAAAAGGCTGCAGCAGTATCTTTTCCCCTTATGGCAAATCTGCTTCAATCTGAGAGTCCCACATCATCATCCAAGCATCAAAAAGTCAGTTGGACATTACTAGCTTTAAATGGTAAGCTATGATCCATTCAAGACCCCCAAACATGAGTCACCATCTTCTATGCATCGTGTAATTGGTAAGCATATATATTAGGAATTAATTTATTAATCCATCAGATCTAGATCTGGTAAGTAATAGTTTTCAATTCCAACATTCCCTCTGTCTTATCGGTTTACTTATATATATATATATATATATATATATATAAACCTTTTAAATTTTTTATAAGTATTGTTTTCACACATTTTTAAGATACTTAATAGTTTTTATTTTTTTTAAAAGAGTTAGTCAATTACAAACTGAAACTTTTATTTCTAAAAGAAAATATTTTATAAGACTTATTATAATCCAAAAGATTTTATTTCCAAATACAAAAGAGTTATCATATTGCTAATCCTACTTTCAACATTACAAAAAACATTTGACAATAGTTAATATACTTTCGGTAAAATTTTAATATTAATGTCCATATTGGGGTCTTCTTTAGTTTTACATACAAATATTATAAATGCTTTTATGGTAAGTTCGTTGTTCAATAACCTATGAGCATTTTTACCTTTTACAATATATTTAGACGAATAGTAAACAAGAAAAAAGATATCACTAAAGAAAAATTCTTAATACATATTATTATTCTAATATGTAAAACCTTACTAGATTTTTTAAATTTTCAGCATGCCAAAGTCTAAGTTAGTATGAACAATTATTTTGTCAAAGAGTTTCTCACTTTTAACTTGGACAATGTTGTTGTGATGTTCTTACTGTCAAACTACAAATAATTACTATAATTAAAAAACTTATGAAATTTTCCATACATCGCATAAGTTCCTAATTAACACTAGTTAGTAATCAAATCAAAATGTGAATTCAACTCCAATGGTGATTATTTCATTTGCATAACTCTTAACTTAATATGTTTTATTTACAATCATTCCGCTTGAATAATTTTATCAATTTTATGGATATATTGGCTTGAAATTTTTTTTTTTTTTGGTTTTATAAAGAGTTTGTTTTTTGTAGGTTTGGAAATGAGCATTAGGTTGTGACTTATGAGGCTTACAAGTTAGGTTAGACGGAAACACCAAAAAGCCTGCTTCGTGAATACTTGAGCATGTTTCTTAAACAAGCAGCCTTTGCTCTATAAGCCTATGAAGCTCATAAATAAAGAATAAAAACTAATAAAAATCCAATATCAACCGACAAAATGCATGTGTGTGCGCACTCACGTACATTCGAAAACCTATTTCATCGCAAAATCTTTTTTTTTCTATTATGCATCTAGATGTTAGACGAACACTAACAGTTATATTGTTTGTTAGTTTTTCTTTTTCATTATTCACCATAAGAGCTAAATACTAATATTTTATTTAGATATTTATTTAGTGAAAGTGAACATTATATTATGAGTTTCGTATATTCAATTAATGTATTTTTCATCAACATTATTAAAAAGAAAGCAGGGATCTCTCCTTCAACACAAGACATGTCCACTTGGATCACACTATCAATATGGGTATATGCATTTTTCTATTTGCTGATTCACTTTTCTCTTTGTTTTGGTTTCCCAACTATAGTATTCGCATAAAAAGATAAAGCTCTTAAATTTATCACCTCTGTTAAAAAATAAAAAAGTAATGCCACATTTTATTATTGGTGGTTACGTATGATAATTGCAACTTTTCTTGATTGGGAATATCTTATACATGCCGACTTACTACAATTATATTTCAAGAGAAAGAAGACACAGTGTTTAAGTTAAGTTTAGAAAGCTTAGGTCTGGTAACAAGTGTTTAATTTAGATCCGAAAGGGGATATTAATATTATTATATAAATAAAAAAGAAAAAAGCTCAAAAGATATTTGTAACGAGCAAGGAGATGGGGTTTGATATTTTGTTTTGTTTGAAGGTGCAGTATGTAGTGTTAGTTCCACGATACCAATGATGATTGTCTTACACGTCATAAATAGGGAATCTCAACCTTCTTCGCACACGTGTTCGCTAACCACTGGATAACAATCAATTAAGCGCGCTGACAGCGGTGCTTTGCCCAATTTCACTTCGAATCCTATTGTGCCACGTATTAGATGCTGGTCATTTCAGCTGGCTTTGTTGTGTACGTGGGACAAGCCCTGACACTCCGCGTGTCTTTGATAACGACGTCTTTGGATTCTTACGTCCTGCAGATTTTTCCCCACGGTTAAAAAAGTTTTACCATGGCTCTAGCAAGCTGGCAGCTTCCTTTCACCGTTGCGAATTATAATCATTTGATCAAATGAATTATCCCTCATGATAGTATAAAGTATTCGTGTATGACTAGCTAATGGCATTTGCCAACTTTCAACATATCTCCAATCTGTATTTTTGGACTTATTGTTCAAACATTTTAATCATTTTACGTTCTTCTAACTTTAGTCAATGTTATATTTTTTCTATTTTCTTTAACAATTGTTAAATAGAATTAGCTCGAATAGATTCTAACACCTTTCGACTCCTTCCAGTATTCTATTTTAATATCTATTACAAAAGAATGAACTGTTAATGTAAGTAACTATTTTTGTTTGATGTAGATGGGCATTTTAAATACTAGCAATTTATTTCAAGTTTGCTATTAAGAGGTATTAACATCTAGTTTTTATTTGCTTCTTTTAAGTAACATCTCGTAAAATGAAATGGTATGTAGGTAATATTAACGAAGTGGACTGTAAGCATCTTGTAGCACCTTGTGACTATTCCATATGTTGTAGGCAGCCACCCGAAATTGCTTTTTTGACATGTAGAATACTACAATCTTGCAAATGTGCAATGTCGGAGGAACTAATTATCAAATATGCATATGTACGTCCCAAGAGTTATCCACATTATATGAATAAAATCCAATCATGAATTTTAACATTATTTTGTGTAAACCAAAGGTATTAGTAATACTAATTGGCACCCGTGAGAATATGTGATATACATGAGGTTAACCCGAAAAAGGGGAGAAAAATATCTTACTAACCTACGTAATATAATTTGTGCATATCAAATAGTAAGTGTTTACAAATACAAGAATACACAAGATTAGGAATGAAGTGTTTAGTGGTACAGTACGAGTGATGCCTATAGAGGATAAAATTAGAGAGAACAAACTTAGATGATTTGGTTATGTGAAGAGGCGAAGTATGGATGCACTTATAAGGAGAAGTGAAATGATTAATCTTTTGGAATATAAAGGGGATAGAGGAAGATCAAAGAAGAGTTGGAATGAAATAATTAAACATGGTTTGAAGTATTTGGGACTTACGGAGAACGCGACTCAGAATAAGAGTTTATGAAAGCCTAGGACTAAGGTTGTGGACCATCGTTAACTTGCTTCTTCATTTTCCTTTTGTCTTTCGAATGCGTAAGATTTGTTGTGGTATTGTATTGACTATTATTATATCTTGTGTTTGCTGATGAAAATTGGTTTGATAATATTGGTATGGTCTTGGTTGGGCTATTTTCATCTTGCTTCCGACTGATCAAAGTAAACACGTACCTCTTTAGCATTACTTCCTTATTTCAAGATTATTTGATTGATGTATTACATAAACACCGTTTTATCTATCAAAAGATTTCTAATAATAGCTAATTAAAGTGTTGTGTAAAATCTTTCATAGAAGTCTTTTGTAATCGGTCTCTCTATATGTAGAGATGTCTGCAGAGGTAAGACCACCCAAATCTGGATCTTCTCAGACCCCACAAAAGTGGGATCCTCGATGGGATCGAATTTTTTCTGACCTATGTATATAAGTGCATACGATACTCGTACCCTCAAACTGTATCCTTTAGTTGAGAATTATAATTAGCTATAATATAGTCAGCATCAGTTAGTTCAATTGATAAATTCTCTAGAAATTATCACTAGATATCGAAATTCGAATTCTACCCATACCGACCTTAACGCCTTATATCTGCACTCCAAAAAAGAAACTAGTAACAGTTTACAGATAGCTGGACGGCCAAGAACATTCAATGCCACGACTCAGCAACAGAAAGTATATAGTGATCTGGGTTATTGCCAAGTGCAGGGGAAGGGAACTCGGTAACGCATCAACTATTCAAATGTCACAGGTGCCAAATCACGGGCACATCTGGAGCAATCATGATCTAATCTCTTGAGATGAATCAAAACTGCATCGTGATGAGCAATTATGTTATGTACACAGAGGAGAGTATTTGTTCGAGTAGGATACTTCCTTCTTTTTATATTTAGCATGCATGCATGGTAGTGGGTACTAACAATGAATTCAAGTCAAGCAGAAGACTGGGTATAAGTTCAGTACGTATAAATAATACGCAAAAAATTTAAGTTCATAGTATGAAGACAAAGTCCTAAGAACAGATGTACGTTTCAGAAAATTCACATGAGAAATCGAATGCAACATCAGCATTCAACAAAACAGACGGCCAAATGGTTAGCAAACCGACATCTCTTTATTCTTTACCATACATTTTGTCAATATGGCGTACACAACTTAACAAAATGATAAATATCTTACTATAAGATACTTTGTTTCTTGTTGACTTAAAAGTTATATTGTCCTATTTTAAATTGAAAAAAATATAAGTAATTAATGCAAGTATGTTACAACTTATAAATTGTGTAAAATTATTTTTTTATCTATAGTTTTTCAAATTTATAAAACTCCTTTGTACCATATGTCTTGTAGATAAGGTGACCTGATTAGTGTATTATTTTGTGCCAGCCAGCGTAGCCGCGAATATATAAGCTTAGCAATTCAAAACTAATTATAATTATTAAAAATTTGGTGATTTAAATCATGAACCCATAATTTTTTGTTGGGGCAAGACGTTTAAGATTATTTTACGACAAGATATATATTATTACCCTACAACTTATATTCGCAGTTCTTCCTTTCTTTCGGGTACCTGGGGATATCGAGTGCAATCAGTACAAGATATATCTTTATGCAGGTTCCTAGTAGCAATTCTTTCAATGGGTAAACTACAAGGTTATTTATAATTTTTTGTTATTATAAAATTGCACGTGTAAAGTATTTTTTTTTTTTTTGAAATGGTGAATCCAATTAGATTGTCATTTGTATTCTTCAACATAGTTGACGAATATGAAAAATTCACAACTAATAATTAATTGAAACTATACGAAATTTGTGCTTTTATAAATTAAGACAAAACACTTAAGAAATGGTTTGCTATGACCTACGAGATATTTATCATCACCCTAATTTTCTTTATCATTAATCCTTTTAATTTACAAGATGGCACTCTGTTAACTGATCGTAGCCATACAACACAATAGTGCAATTGATTGGCTTATCCGGTTTGGTCAAATCAAATCCACGATAGTGTTGAACATAATGGTGTAACGCATGAATTCACTTCTTATTTTGTACCATCATACTATAGGTAGAATCTTTGATGGAAGACTTACCTATATTGATGTATCTAAAAGCAAACTTCGTTCACCATGGATTTAATTTGTTGCATTAGTGAAATATTAATTAGTTGGTCTTGAAAAAGCTGTGAGTTCAAAAAACTACCAATTTGAAAATTTTGACAATTAAGGGCATATTTTTCTTAATTTATAAGAAGTATTGAAACTTGTTAAATCATTGTGAAACATATTGAAACATGCTGAATGATGTTAGATTATGCCGGAAGTTGCTAAATATTGATAATAAATACTTATAATAATTTGCAAAGAATACGCCTAAATTTTTGAACCATAAAAGCTATTTCATTAAACACCTAAATCAATTAACTGACAAGTTGAAATGGCTCATCTTACCTTCAAGAAATGTTTTCTTGGGGCGAAGAAGTCTTCCTCCAAACACCCCCTAGTCATTAAAAGGAGATTAAAACTTTTCATGCAATTCAATAATTAGGAATGGTATGGTTGAAAAAAAACGCCTTCAACAACATCAATTTCAATATTAATGACAGCGACATAGACACAATGATTAGCTGGTCAGTCAAATGGATAATGTGCTAATCCTGGTGCGTCAAGCTGCCATCTAAGGATATGATAATGTTAGTGAAATTAGAACTAACTTTCTTGTTAGTTACGACTTTCCGTAACTGGTAATTGATAATAACCTGAGACACACATTGACACTTATGCACCACATACAACTTTTGCTCAACATCACATGATGTGATTACTGCTTTTTTTTTTTTTTTTTCATATGAAGAAAAAAGAATTTGCAAGAAAAGATTGTTGTATGTAATGAAACCCAGATAACTCGCCGAGTCTTTGGGTTTGGACTGGGTCAAAATTTGGAACTTGGCTCAAATTGAGCTCGAGTCAATCGAGTCCAAGGCTCAGAAACACAACGGGTCGATCTTGAGCTTAGTAAGGCCTGGCTTAACTCAACTCAGTTCAATCAATTTAGCACATTGAGTTCAATTTTTCTTATGTGCTTGTACGAAAAGTACGAAATCACTATTGAAATCATCAAAGTTTTGTTCAATTCCTTAATTTTTGAATTTAATGAAAAATTTAGAATTTAGTTGGAATTATATATTTAAATTTGGAAACTTCTTAACTAAAAACAAATACCAAAAAAAAATATCAAGCTGGCTCAAGCCAAGCTCCAAGTCCAACCCTATCATGTGCATTCAAGATCGGACTCGAGCCGAACTTTTAACTGACCGAGTTAAGGCTAAACCTGACTACTTTGGGCTCCACTCACCTCGTTTGCACAATTGCACTCCTAATTAATATATATATATATATATATATATATATATATATATATATATATATATATATATATATATTGTCAGAAATTGTGTTCTTAGATAGAAATATGCCCGCCATTTGCACCGCAGGTCTTCTTACTGGGCCAATGCAATCTCTAACTAGAGCGGTGGTACATTATGACGATGGCCAATTCAGGGAGACAGTGACCACAGATTAGACTTGTTGGTCCGATTTGACTAGTTAAATCACCCTAGAGAAGAGGGTTGAATAGGGTGATGATCAAGATCACAAACTAATCAAGTAAAGAGTAGAAAGATGAACGTGAACAAGACACGAGTAATTTTTTTCGAGATTAGCATCAACCAACCTTAGTCCCCGCTTAGAGTTCCCTAACTTTAGGATTAACCCAATTTTATTAGGAGGGATTATTACAACTCTAGAGTACACCTACTCTAAGTTCCAAACTACAAGTTGACCCTTCAATAAGTAGTTGGTAGAGTTGACCCTTCAACTCTATGATCCTACCCAAATTACAACTTGAACAATACAATGAAATGTAACATATATATAAAGAAATAAATTCAAGCTCAAGGTTTGTCGATAAGCTCTCGAGTAATGTGTATGCCAATGAGTGCTTGCTCTCTCTTGTATTCTCTTGCAGCCAATCTCTTCCCCTTTTATAGATGAGAGGTGTAAAGAAGAGTGGAGAAAAATATAACAAGTGACCGTTGCACATCTTGTGAAAATCCAATCTCCATGCCTGATTTCAAGGCCTTGAATTGGCATTCCAAGCCCTTGATTTTTTATGTTCTTGCTCAAGTACTTCCAACGACTACTTTTCTTAATTT
This sequence comes from Carnegiea gigantea, assembly GCA_029747015.1. Taxonomy (NCBI): domain Eukaryota; kingdom Viridiplantae; phylum Streptophyta; class Magnoliopsida; order Caryophyllales; family Cactaceae; genus Carnegiea; species Carnegiea gigantea. Next base: position 838,170 of record JAKOGI010000003.1, on the reverse strand, counting down.
TCGCTGAATATCTTGATTGAGGATCTTCTAGAATCATTTCTAATTTGCAGCATAATTTTTCAAGATATTCTATCACAAGATATTATCATATTAAGAGTAAATATTTGGCATGTTTAATTATAGCTCCATAATCTTAAATTCAAATTTGAATCACACAATATAATATCATAAAGATAATATGTTCAACTTTGAATATTAAACAATGTCAAAGATATTGTGACACCTAATATAAAATTAATCTAGGTAATATTAATATTCCAACATCTACTTCAAAAATATAACACATTTAAACAATAACAATTATTAAGATCATTAATTATAATATGATGAATATGTCAATTGATTAATCCCTTTTTATCTTTCATCAAAATATATTAAAAAACTCAATGTGAGCTTTTAAAAAAGCTAACAAGACTAACTCCCCCCCCCCAAAAAAAAAAACAGCCTCGTCCTAAAGCGAAGTACAGACTTTGACATGGAACAAGGAGCCATATAAATTACCGGTGCATATATGTTTGCCCCTCGTAGCTGTTAAAATTACTAGTAAGTAATGAAAAGTAGCAAAATTTTCACAATGATGAATAATCAAGAAAACTAAGGAGTGCACCAAATACTTCAATCATCTTCCAATTATATTTGAAGGTGCTACATGTATTCTGCGAGGTTTTTTTTTTTTTTTTTTTTTTGGGTTTTTTGGCGGGTGGGGGGTGGGGTTGGGGGCTGTACATATATTGCATGTCGCTATTTATGGCAACTAATAATACAATGAGAATCGAAAAGTTTTTGCCCTATATGCGAAGTCTAGATTGTAGAAATAAGGTCAAGTTAAATAGGCATCTATCCTTGTATGGGGCCTGGGAGGTGAGGGAGGAATCAGAATATCTTTGAAGACATAAATATAATATACTTGTATATATAATGTCCTGTTTTCTCCGATTTATTGTGTGAACTTATTTTAAACTAAACTTATCTAAACTTATTTTTAAAACTTAGGTCATGTTCTCTTCGACTTATTTTTTGAAAAATAAGTTCAGATAAGTTAAGTTCAAAATAAATTCAGGATAAGTTTAGTAAATAAATTAAAATAAGTTTATAATCAGTTTAGCAAATTTATAAATTTGTTCTTAATAAGTTTAGAATAAATTCAAAATAAGTTCGAAATAAGTTCAGTAAATAAGTTCAGTAAATAAGTTTAGAATAAATTCAGATAAGTTCAGTTCAAAATAAGTTCAGATAAAATAAATCAAAGAGAACAGAGTTTAAAAGGCTTGTAATTTATTTTTAAGATGTTTTTGGTTTTTAAAAAATGTTTAAATAAAATCATAGGCAGATAGGCTTAATTGCTTGAAACAAAGGTCTCATATGAATTAAACAAATAATTAATAAAGAAAAAAATTGCCCTTGCCCGTTATCAATTTGCAGGAGTGGGGACAGCGGACAAGTAATGAGATAGCACCGATGGTAAGGCATTTTTTCCGATAAATGTTGCTGTAAGCTCTAAGATCAATCAGTGGATAAGTTACACGATCGACAATCATACTATGCATGTATTTTACTATGCATGCGTAGCAGTGTATATTTATATATGTGCTGTTTCCAGAAATATCTTTTCAATGAACTATGATGACCCAATGAAGCTTACCCATCCCCCTCCAAGATGATGATAATAATAATAATAATAATAATAATAATAATAATAATAATAATAATAACAACAATAATAAAAATAAAAATAAAAGGAAGCTAAGATTGATGACCCAATACAGATTGCCACTGATGAGTGATGCTACAGTTCTACAGTAATTTATATTGAATGAGTGATGGCCAAGGTATATGTATCTTACTTTTATCAGTACAAGCTTTTAAGAAATATACCATACATTATTGATCTGAGGTTGTTATATAAAGTTTATATCAAATGAATATACTTAAATAACTTTTGCGAAGATATATTTTTGAAAGTATGATAGGAGATTTAGTAAAGATATAATATTCAGTAGGTTTCAGCAACAGTATTATGTATTTTGGGGTATTGAACGGAAATCATATGCATGTAGGAAATTATTTCACTGGTCTATACTTTTTTGGTATTTATTTTAGATAATATACACTCATAAAAACAAAACAAAACAAAACAAAACAAAGAAGATGGTAGCTAAGGAGTTTTGGTATCAGAGGCGCTGAGTCGGCGCTACTTCCATTGAACAATGACTCTCCTGCACAGTACATATGATAGGAGATTTTGCATGTTTTCAGTGTTCTGATCAGGATGATAATATATATATATATATATATATATATATATATATATATATATATAGGTAGCTCAAACTATTTCCCAAAGGGTCAACCTAAATAACAACTGATGATTATGAGAATCAGATCCATCAATATTAATCCATTAATTCCCAGTAGTATGTAATATAAGTGGCCACCCATGGCTGACATCTCTTAGCACTTTTCTGATTCTCTCTCTCTCGTGTGAGCTGCTGAGAAAAGTTTAGGAAGAAACACGCACATTAGATTGTCATAAATGTGTATATGATCATCAGGAGTTTGGGGGATCAACGACTTGCCCGCATATCATGAATATTGTCTACTTCAATTCATTCTTTCCCAGGAAAAAAAATAATTTTACTGGTCATGATGATGATCATCATCAGAGGAGGAGGAGGAGAAAGAGAAAGAGAAAAAGGCGACGTGGGAGGATAAGAGGAGTTCAAGTATTGTACGTAGTTACTCCAGAACTTGTCACGTGTAATTTGCTGAGGAATCCGCAGAGCGGCTGGCTATCTCCTCTTATTCTTCTGCTCTTTTGACAACCACAAATTAAGAGCCCCCTTTTCCACGCCCGAGCTCATGCATTCAAAAAGTTTGTCTGGAGAATTTGTTAGTATAGAGATTTTGCTCACTTTTTAACAACCGATCCCAAAAAATAAAAAAGAAAAACCCCCATTCTAACAAATTAACTTATTGGCTAAAGAAGAACTGCACACATAATTTTATGATCAAGAAGGAATAACTTGGCAAAATTATATCGTTTTAAATTGTTCTATATAAATAATTTAAAATTTTTTCACATGTCTATTATAATTGGTCTCCTTAAAAGTAACACGAGTTTAAGACTGCTAAATAATTTCAGTTATCGTTATAATGACTTTCATACCACTAATTCTAATAATTTTTTTATTCATCTAGTACGTAATATTGTTATAGTATAAAAACATGTTCCTCGACTTTTAATCATCAGCTTAAGTTTTTGGTTGAATTGATTCTTAAACATCGTATTAAAGCCTCTATGAACAAGAGGTATCGAGTTCAAATCTCAGCATGCAATCCCCATTAATTTATTACGTAAGATATGAGAAACATTTGCAGAATTTACGCTTCAAACCTAAAAGGGATTCACGTGAGGTGTTGTGTTAGAGTATAAAAACATACTTTTGGGCCTTTAACCATCAATTAAACTTTTAGTTGAGTTAATTGTTGTATAAATATATCAATTTTTAAACATGTATAAACAAGACAGCAAATTTTGTCTTAATTGATTATAGGTGTCATTTTTGGCGCAGAAAGCACGTAACTGTAGCTGATCTACCATCTTTCCATTGTTGGGAGGCTAAAGCTACCAACTAACTACCATGCATGCATGCGTGCTACTCTAAACTCGTCACTTCATCACACATTGCAAAATACCTGCCTACCTTTTCTTTACGCGGGGCTCGAAATATGCATATATGTGCATGCCGACCCTCCAATTTCATATATATTCAATCTCGTAAGCCTAATTTTACCAATTAATGACTTTATCCTCCTAGCTATAATATATATATATATATATATATATATATATATATATATATATATATATATATATACACACACACATTAATTATTGCTTGCTCTTATAAATATCTTCAACGTCAAGGACTTTTCCAACTAAACTTGGATTATGTTACCAAACAAAAATAATGCAACAACCGTCAACATTAAGGGACCAACACTTTGGAGGAATACTACGTCACATATTATTATTAGATAGACAAGAGATAGCCATTTCTCTTTTATTAGGAGTATTAGATAGATAAGACAGGCACATCAACATAGAATCATAAGATACTTTGCAAATCTGATTAAATAATTAGGTCTTTAGGCTTTATATGTATTACTTAGCTTGCTGAATGTGTTATAAACTACCATCCAATTGTTTAAGAGCACTCGTGTATTTTTAGTCAAGCTCAAGAATGATACCTGTACTCATGATCTGTATTATTTGGACATACTTTTCAAAATAGAAATGTATGCGCAAAGATATTTTTGTCCTTCAATTGTTTTTGCCACTATGTAGATGTCATCCTAAGTCGCTAACCTACTCTTTTCAATGTAGATATTTTCTTTGGAGAAAGCATTTGTGTACTATATATGCTTTCAACAATAACAACAACAACAATAGATGCGCGCTAAAATTTTAACTGAAAGCATAATTCTACTCAAATAGCAGAGACAAATGCGCAGTAATGTTGGACAACAGATGTACACCGTTACTAGAAAAACAACTTTAATATGTACCAAAGTCCTTAAAAGCTTTAAAATAAACAATTCATTAAAATATTTAGTATTACTTAATTTTAGAAAGATAAAGAGTCAAATATATGCATATTTGTAATGTTACCTCCACTTCATTGTGGATGAACCACGCCACTTGGTTTGCTGAATTGTCCAACCAAAACTTTTGACGTTGAATTAATATTTGAAATCGACTTAAATGTTACCACTTCATCATTATTCATATATATTGTTGATGGCTTCGCACATCATCTAATATTTTTCTTAGTTGACAGACACACATACTATGATGATCCAAAGGTTTATTCAAAGACAGTTTGTGGTTGATTTAATTAATTAGCCCTAAGTTTGGGCATTTACGCCTCTAATTTTACCCACAAAACATGTAAAACATGGCACTCTAATCCTGTCCACAGTGATTTTGGTGGACCCTCTGCCTGTTTGCGACCAAGTGTTTTTCATCTTGTAAACATTTATTGGTGTCCTTCGTTTAATTTCTTTTGTCTTTGAAGACCAATTTTTGTGTAGAACAATTCTAGAAGCATGTTTTTTACACTTAGTTCAGTTTCTTTGAGTATGTGTACGTGTTTTCCAATCACTACAAGTGCTTGTTGTACAACTTGTTTGGTAGGTTTTTCCAGCTAAGTACGCGCTATTCGTTTGTCCTCCTAGAGTTGAGAAACATACTTGTGTTGATCAACCACTGAAGGGATCAAATGTGGTCCAACTTTTCCATATATTCAAATTATTGTCATAAATCCATAAAAGTCATTTTAGTTCTCTCGTTAATAAATCCGGTCAACATCTATTGAAAAATTGACACGAATAAATTAGATTCTGCCGACCAGACCTCACATCACATAAATTAGAGTACCCACAATACTTGAATGTGTAAATGGAATAACTACATTTCGAATACGATTGTCTTCACAAAATTACACATTTGTGAGAGGTCAATTTGTTGGTGAGAATCCATTTCATATCACATGCTTAGCTGATATCCGTGAAAAATTGACATTAGTAATTCAATAAACAAAATTTCTAAACCTCATATCAAATAAATTTAGGATATCTATACTGAAGTTTGTGAATATGATCACATCAAAAGTTATAGTTGTACTATTCTAGAAAAAGATGCTCGTTTTTGTATCATATAATTTCGATAAATTGAATGATGTATGATGTTAAGTAATTTATGATATCTTAGCTTCTTAGCTATAAGAAATATAATGGTTGACAAACGACAAGACACCCTACACTTTGACATATGGTTCTAGCGAACTGAATATGTACATAAGCAAATAAATGTTTCTCCAAATATGACTATGGAGTGTTTGTATGTATTTGCCAAAGATCAAACTCATCATTGCATTAATTGTTGAGATAATTATATATCAACTTGCCTCTCCACATTAAATTGACATATGAGAAATAATTGAACAGATTCTTAAAAACCAATTGAATTTATATATAGAATAGTTAAATTATAAATAACAAGGAGCGATAATTATCACAAATATATTGGGATAATGATCACAAATATATATAAATATATCTCAAAGTAAAATCCTTTAATCTATGTAGCAGAGATGCAGAATGGCTAGCACACAAGTTAACATAAGATTTAAGTGTATAAATATTCAATGATAATCTCTGTAGTATCAATCTAAATATTCGTAATTAATTTGTCATAGAACGTGAAAATAAAAGAATTCATTGAAATTGCAGGATCTAATGTGTAGGTGTTATATTCTTACGGAAAAAAATCTACAAATTAACTTTATATAAAATTTTTAAAATCGTATAAATCGCGACAATACCTAAGTGGTTGGTTGTTAAATCAAAATCCAATTGGCGATTAATCTTTTCAGAAGATGACTATGACAATACATGTTATCAGACAATGCACGTACACACGAGGAAATTTGTGAATTAGAATATGAACCACAAGGCAAAGAAATTTGTCATTTTCGTCTTAGTGTTTCCCAACTAATTTAATGATTTCCATATGGAGCAACATATATTCATTATTGCGCACCTAAATCAACCAAACACTATAATATTATAAGTTAGGCTAATAGCAATATAAATTGGTTTAAGTAGCTTCGCGATTATTCACCTGAAACAAAGTCTAGAACTTAAATTTTGTGAATGAAAAAAAAATATGATGAGAGAATTTTACTTATTATGAGCCAGCGGCAGTAGTAGCTCAACTCTGATAAGATAGAGGCCAAGAGACAAAAAAATAAATAAATTATAAGTTAGGCTAATCATCAAGGTAGGATTTGAGCTTGCTAATTAGAGAGAGAAAGAGAACAGGGACAAGCAAAGTGCTCGAAAACCCACGGTGACGCCTTTCATGCAACCCTCATCGGCCCCTACCCTGTTTCTCTCTCTTCTTTCTCTCTCTAAACTTGTTTCTATATAAACCCCCCAGTCCACCTGCCCTTAACTTCACTCCCCCATCTCCCACCGCAACACTGATCAATTGTCAAAAAAGAAAAAACACAACCATGCAAAACCCTCTCCTTGTTCTAGTTGTTTCTCCTCTCTACACAACCATTTTTGCCATAATACTCTTCACCCTATTTCTATGGCGGCATCTTCTCCGCCCGAAGTTAAAAGACAAAAATAGGCTCCTCCCACCAGGGTCAATGGGTCTCCCCTACCTAGGAGAGACTCTCAAGCTCTACACAGAGAACCCCAACTCCTTCTTCTCAACAAGGCAAAAGAGGTATGGAGACATATTCAAGACTCACATATTGGGGTGCCCTTGTGTGATGATTTCGAGCCCCGAAGCAGCTAAGCTTGTGTTGGTGACCAAAGCCCATCTCTTCAAACCCACATACCCACCTTCCAAGGAGAAGATGATCGGTCCCGAGGCGCTCTTCTTTCACCAAGGAGAGTATCACTCCAGGCTCAAGAAGCTTCTTCAAGCTTCCTTCCTTCCCTCTTCCATTAGAGACTCTGTCTCTCAAATTGATCACATTGTTCTCAACCTCCTTCCCTCTTGGGAGAACAAAACCATCAATACTTTACATGAAATGAAAAAGGTATTCTTACCTCTTTTAAATATTTGGTTGTTAGCCAGCCAGCTAGCTAGCTAGCTAGCTAGCTTAGTTGGTAAAATGTTCAGTCATAAATTTTAACAGTTCTGTTTATATCAGTCGTTTTAAATATTGATTGGTATTAAATAGTTAATTGGCCTGTAAATATCAATACAGTAATAGCAGTACTACCTAGTTAGGGATCATATCTCACGTGAAGTAAACTTGTATACTTATTTCAGTATGCGTTCGATGTCGCTGTGATATCAGTCTTTGGATACGAGAGGGAATTGGAGATGGAAGGGATCAAGAATTTGTATCAATGCTTGGAGAAGGGCTACAATTCCATGCCTTTGAATTTCCCTGGAACTCCTTACCACAAAGCTATGAAGGTAACTAGCTAGTTAGTTGTACTTGATTTTCATAACATACTAATTGAACAAAAAGAGAACAAATAAAATAAGGTCTTCATCAACCCTGCTTTAAGTCACAACCACAGCTGTGTATACCTGGTTCTGTAATTGTATTGGTCTAAAATAACTAAATGCCCTTTGAGTTCTCTAGGAGTAATATATTATATTATCGCTCACCTTTTTTTTGGGGGGGGGGGGGGGATGGAAGGAATAGAGCCAGAAGTAATTAAATGGTTCTTGCCTAAATTGTCATAAACCGGTCCATATCATTTTTAGTGCTCTTATATACAATGAAGTGACATTTTCTTATACTTTGTCCGTATCATTTTTTAGTGCTCGATCTTATATCTTGAAGTGACATTTTCTAGCAAGCTTTAGTCTTAAAATTAACTATTTAATTTTACATAAATATCTTAGCTGTTTAATTTAAAATAGATACAACTTTTTAACTAATACAACAATAACGACTTCTAATGTGATTATTTTTTAACTAATATGTCGTTTTTGTTCTTTTCTTTGAAATCAATGGTTTTCAGGCAAGGAAGCTTCTAAATGAGACCTTGAGGAAGCTAATAGCCAAGAGAAGGGCACGCAAGAATGTCGAAGGAGGATTATTAGGAATATTATTGAAATCTAGAGACCATAAAACAACTAGTAATTACCAATTAAGTGATTCTCAAATTGCTGATAATATTATTGGAGTGATATTTGCCGCCCATGATACGACCGCAAGTGTACTCACATGGATTCTCAAGTACTTGCATGACAATCAAGGCCTCCTCGATGCTGTCATGGTGCATAATCTTTTTCCTCCCCTTAGATTTTCTAGATCTTCATCATTTAATTTATATATATCTGTTTAATTCGAGAATATCAATATATGATTTGGCCGGGATTGTGGGCCTTTAAATATACTATTGGATTCTTTATAACATTATTTTCTCACTTTATTCGAATCCGATCCATCATAATATTCTCACTCGGAATATGAGCAAATGTTTACAAAATTGGTAGTATTTTTGTATTCAAATTCTACTTCTTAATGCTTACGTGCTTAACCAAGACGCTTTCAAGCTACCCATTTTGTATTTTCGAAGCAGCAAATTAAATAAAAAATTAAAGAAAGAGTTCCTTGTGATGATAAAATATACTAGAAGGCAGATATTTGTGCACCATTATGTGGCTCAGAAATTGTTGAGATTACATTATTGTTTTGAATGCATCTAAGTCGATCCTTCTCGCCGGCCATTACAATTTTTCAGTTAAAAAATGTGATTGTAATTTAATTTTATATTTGTGGACCTACAGAAGGAACAACAAGGCATTAGACAAAAACGAAGGGAGGCTAACCGTGGACTTACGTGGGAGGATACCAGGAACATGCCTTTGACCACCCGGGTACGAATTTGTCTTTGATTTTGGCTCTTTGCCCATGCATCCAGCATCCCCCCTCAAATCTACATTATTCTATACATTGTCGATGATGATCGGATAAGACTGTCTGTTCCAAAATTGTCATGGTATGAAGTAACATTAAGAAACACAAATGTTAAATTGTTTTACTAGTAAAAACAGACTGGTCTGTAGATCAGTGAAAGTCGATCTCTATAAAATTAAATTATCGTGTATGAAAAGATTGAATCGTAATGGGATGATCTTCTTTTTAAATATAAATCTTGAAAAGTACAATTGACGTAACATTAATTGTTAATTTGCAATAATTATTATAGGTGATTCAAGAGACGTTGAGAACAGCAAGCATACTATCATTTACATTCAGGGAAGCAGTCCATGATGTAGAGTTTGAAGGGTATGTGATACCCAAAGGGTGGAAGGTCCTTCCCCTGTTTAGGAGCATCCATCATTGTGCTGACTTCTTCCCTCAGCCTGAAAAATTTGACCCGTCAAGATTTGAGGTACATTTCTCTTTTTTGTTCGATCATATATATGGACCAGTTTGCTAATTAAGTCATAGCATCTTCCTTTATGTCCAACTTTTGCATCACATGCTCCAACTCAAAGTTCCAACTAAATTATCTTTTTCATGCACAAAAAAAGGTAGTAACAAATATTATCGTTCATACTAGCTATCTTTAATGAACATGTCTTAATTTTACTCTGAGTTACTAAAGTCGTCACAAAAAGTCTCATAAAAATTGATGAAAAATAAATAGCTAAACCAATTAAAAACTCAAACGGATCCGGTTGTAGATGGATAAATTAAATCACTAAATATCAGTTCCACTAGTAAAACTTACCTAAATTTTCCATTTGAGTAGTAACAAGGGGGGGGGGGGGAAAAATTACTAGCCTTGTTTTGGGGAAGAATATTGATGATTGAGAGCGTGGAAAGGTGGGGGTGATTTAGTAAATACTAGGGTACTTCAGTATTTTGGGCTTTTGCTAAGGGTTTAAAGGGGTGATTGAAAATATATGGTTAACAATTCCCATACTATCTTTGGTAGGGTCGCTTTGCTTGTGTCATTGTCTTTGATGTATGAATCTTCCTCTGTTTAGGGACCCTTTTTTTTTTTAACAGAAAAATGAGATCTTCTACCACTATCTTAGCACGTGACTTAGCTTTGGATTTATCATTTGTTTTCAACCCTTCGTTGTTGCTGAATTTAGACTGTGGCACACCATCACAAGCTACTTTATGGGAAAATTTAAGGGGTTAATTTTTTTGGCTGAGCTAATTAAGGGGTTAATTAAGAGGTCTTAATTGTTTTTTGGTAAATTTTGTGTGGTGTAGGTGCCTCCAAGACCAAACACTTTCATGCCTTTTGGAAATGGAGTTCACTCTTGTCCGGGCAGCGAGCTGGCTAAGCTTGAAATGCTCATCTTCCTCCACCATCTCACCACCACCTATAGGTATCTCTGTCTCTCTATGCTATTTTCTTCTTTTACGAACGATCATAACTTTATCAGACATTTCACATTAGATTTCAAAATAATCTTAACCTAAGCCGAGACGGCGTGATCTAAATGACCTATCTATTTGTGTTAATTTAACGTGAAACTGGTTAACTAAAGTTCGTTCCAAAATGACCCGGCTACAAATTTGAAGCATAAGTGTCTTTTTCTTGCTGAAAAGAAGAACAGGATGGTGGGGAGTTTTAGGTTTACATACTTGCATGGTAAAGAATCATGCAAAAAAGATTGCGTCATTTCTTACTGTAGACAGTACAATTATTGTCAAGGACTTTATAATTATTCAGGACCCAAAAGGACCACCAATCACTGATTTTTCTTAATCTTTGAGCCTTGGAAATGAAATGATCTAACATTTGAGGTGTTTAAGGGGTTCTTTATTTGGGGTGGGGGCGACCTCTCCCTATTATGGGAATCTACTATCTGTCCATGTGGATGCTATGCAACTATACATGGTCTAATATGGAGTCAAAACCATGTACTTTTCTTTTTTTCTTGTTGATTGATATCAGCTACTTGAGCTTAGTGGCTTAGGAGAAATTGCTCAGTGGCCCTAATATATGAATGGCCTAAAGTAAATTGTTGTTAATTAGTGGTCCAAAATATGTGATGGTCCTAGTTTACAATCATTGGTTGCAATTTTTTCGAGATTTTAAATTGAGATATAAAATTAGGTGAAAATTAATTCTACATTCTAGTTATTCATATTATCTTTAGGAAACTGTCATTTTGTTCAATTAGTAACACTTGTTAATTAAATAATTTTGAAGATGAAATATCGTTAGTCTCAACTCATATAAGATGAAGGATAGATCTCAAATATATATATATATATAGAGAGAGAGAGAGAGAGAGAGAATGAAATATCGTTAGTCTCAGCTTTTATCCTTGAGCAAAATGCGACAAAGTAATTAATTCTTTGGGGGACAAAAATAGCTGGTGCATCAATGTCAACAAACAGTTAGATAATGTGATAGTACTTATAGTTTCATTCATATATATAGATAGTTGAAACATGCAAATCAAAAAAAAGATCGATTAAGAAAGTCTTTAAAAAAAACCCTCAAACAAAATTAAAAATCTAGACAAAATCTTTTAATTTTCTCAAAGATGTATTTTTCAAGTCAAGTTATTTCCAATAATGAATAAATTTCGAATATGGTTAACCCGTTCTTTTCGACTTATTTTTTGAAGAATAAGTTCAGATAACTTCAGTTCAGAATTAAGGGTATGTTCTCTTTGCCTTATTTTGTCTGAACTTATTCTGAATTAAACTTTTCTAAACTTATTCTGAACTTTATTTACTGAACTTATTCTGAACTATTCTGAACTGAACTTGTTTGAACTTATTCTGAAGTTATTCTAAAATTATTTTTACTAAACTTATTATTTTGAACTTTTTGAACTGAACTTATCTGAACTTATCCTGAACTTTCTAAACTAAACTTATTCTGAACTGAACTTATTCTGTCTGAAAATAAGTCGAAGAGAACAGGCCCAACGTTTAGCAAAAGTTCAGAATAAGTTCAGTAAAAGTTCATAAATGTGTTCTTAATAAGTTTAGAATAAGTTCAAAATAAAGTTCAGTAAATAAGTTCAGCAAATAAGTTCAGTTCAGAACAAGTTCAGACAAAATAAGTCAAAGAAAACAGAGGTTAATACTATATCCCATTTAGTACTAATTAAGTGCTTATAACTGCAAAGAAAGGAAGAAAAAGAAAATATGAATTGGATTCTAAATAGTCAATGTTACATAAGATTGATTTCATGGAAAGGTGACATGAAACCACCTTTAATTGTAATTCTTTTTATGTTATGTTATTAGACAATGAAATGAAATGGTTAAATATTGATTAATTAAATTGCAGGTGGAAAGCTATAGGAGATGAAGAGGGAATTCAATATGGTCCGTTCCCTGTTCCTAAGCATGGTTTTCCAATAATGGTGCATCCAAGAAAGTGAAAATAACTTATCCGCATGTCTTTTCTAACAAGATTTGGAGGTTAATTCAGCAACCAGCTAGAGAATCAGGAGAGAGAAGAATGACCCAAGCAATTCAAGTGGCAAAACCACCCCCAAATCTTCAAGAAGAAATCATGCTTATCCATTGGTTTTGTTACTTTTATTGTTAAATTATTTTAATTTTCTGCAATGTTCCTGTTCACTTGTACTTTCGAAGCACACGTGAGCATGGCCTCTCTTTTTTTTTTTTTTCCATTTTTTCGGGGTGGGTTGACCCTCTTCTTAGGCTATATTTTTATATATATATGATCGTCATTATTATTAAGGTGGTTCATTAGGTAATATGTAATGCAAAGAATTTGCTTTAAAAAAATAATGAAAGAGAATTTGGTGTATATAGAAATTGTGTGTTAATATGATGATTTGGTGTTTGGATGAAACCTCCTTGAGGGCTTTGCCTTTGTTTTGAGGATCATCCATGTGTGGCCCTCAAAGGGACTGGAGTAGCAATCTTGTGTTTGAACCCATTAACCTTTGGTCCATTTTGCACAAAGTCAAAACAAACAAAGCTCTCTTCTGTGTCACGCCGAGTAGGATGAGAGTTTTACAATAAAAACGTCTCTTAGGTATTTTTCTTATTCCTCCTAATCTTCTATACTGTCTCATATATATAAATTGAATCATATTAATCCTTTTAATTAATTCAAGTTTTATAATAGAGATTATGCAATATTACTTCAATTAGCCTCTATATGAATTGATGATAGAGAAGAGTAGGGAAGGAAAAGTAAGGTCATTTAATTAGTCGAATTTTTTTTTTTTATAATCCCCCTCCCCTAATGTCCAATGAGACCATTGAAACATTCTCTTCCCGTATTCTTATTGACAATGTTAATAACCAAACATGACATGCTCATAGGATATTCAAAGCCTATATCATACACTCGAGTGTAGGTATTCTCATATGACACATAAACTTATATGACAAATACACACTACAAAAATATATACAAAACAGATATGGGATCATGTGCTCCTTAATGTACATAATAATTTACCTAGGATATTGATCACTTGAATCCTTTTTTAATCGCACATACAAATGGTATTGAACAACCTTGGGGTTGGTAAGTTATTAATCACACAAATCCTGTTCTATGCTTTGTTAGTGTGCTCTTTCCTAAAAAGAATCACCTATGACCAATGTTTCCTTTTGTTTTGAATTTTATGCATCATAGAAATTAACAAGGTAAAAAAAGTTGAGTATTTAAAAATAAATATTTTTAAGTGCCAATTAACTCAATTGGTGGAATCCTTAACAATAATTGTCAGATACTTGGGTTCAAATCTCCTTTATGTTGATATTTGTGTCTCGCTTTACACCCAAACATGCAAAACAAATGTTTAATTATCATCAATCAATTTTTTCTTGTTTCGTAATGGAATATGAAACAAATCCAAATTTGTACGTAAGCTTCACACCTATCTAAATCTATTTAATAAAGTGGCTTTATATTTTCAGATATTTTTTTCTTCCTCCAAAAAGGGGGGAAGGTCAAGTTACAGAGATTTAAATATATTACGATGGCCAATCACAAACACAGTTGGGGGGGGGGGGGGGGGGGAGAGAAGTGACAGGGGAGGCGACGAAACGTTAAACACTGAAAAATTATGGAATGATCAAGATCTGCATAGTTATAAGAGAACCCAATAGCAAATCACATTGGATCATTTAGAATCCACTAATCACAACTAGACAGGTGGAGAGGCATAACTGGCCTGTGATGAAAACTGACTTCTGCCTGTCATCTATTGGCTCACCTTTGAAAACCTTGCTTTCCCCCAGAAAACAGGGATTTTGGAGGCTTTCTTGTGTAGCCAAACAAACAACAGTAAGTTTGAATTGTAAAGTATGTAAGTCTAAAAACCAGATGTGTTGGATGATAATGCCCCTAATGTGAATGGAATCTGTACTGTAATGTTCTCCTCCAGTCCAAACACTTAGAAAAATATAGTCACTTCAGACTGCTTGGTGATTTCAGCATCCCACAAATCAGAAGATCAGGATGAAAATGTAACAAAGCAAATGTAACATCACACCTTCATCAGTGTCCCAAGTTGAAGCCTGAGAATATATCAGCAATTACAGTACCAATAATAAAACATCAGAGATGTGCTCCATAACGGAAACCTGCTTTCACAAAATTTCATACAAAATGATTCCTATAGACTGAAATCGACCAAGTCTTCCAGAAATCATTGAGACGTTGTGAGCCAGAGAAAGACATTCCAACCAAAATCAAGAACGGGTTGGCCCTTTCTCATCCACTAACATTCACATTCATATATACCAATCCAGATTTCAGAACAGTATTTCATTTAGGACCCCAGAAAAAAGGGAGGAACTCGAATCACCATGGCTGAGAATTGAGATGATGATTACCAGGCCCCTTTCTACTGTCAGCCAATTAAAGCGACCCTCCACACTCTTCACTCAAGGTGAAGTTGTTACCCTGCCACCGTTTCCAAAAAGACAACATGCATAAAAGCTTTTGGCTGCATTTAAGTGGCTTATTTAGCTGGACATATTCACACTTTGATCAAGTTCTATCAAACTTTGACTAACATTTGGCAAACAGATCATGAAAATAGCATATATCCATAACAAATAGACACTCCCAAGTGTCCATCATCGACATAGAATGTGACAATGAGGGTTTTAGAGAAAAGCATCAAATGTCAAAAATTCAAAATTCATAGGACTTCGGAAGTCACTTTCAGAACCAACCTGTCGCGCATTCTAAACTTAGCCAAGCAACCATCACCACGGTGTTTTGAGCAATGAACGAATTTGTCCCTTCTGATGAATCAATCAATTGCGTTTGATTTGTAAAGAAAATTTTCGTGCTGCTGGGGACTGATAGCTTGATGACCACGTTCCCAATTTTTTACCTTAGAAAATCAGAAAGTCACGCCAAACCTGCTGTCTGTTTGTGGTGATTTATACAGACTCATATGTGCCCTTTGCGCTTATCGGGATCATAGAGCAGAGCAAGCTGCAGCAAATTCAACGCCAGTGGCAGCCACAGAGATGCGGCCCTAGGGCCCAAGCCCCCCCCCCACCCCCCCAACCCCCCGGTTCTTTCCTCCTGTATCCAGGGCAGGTCAGTCGCAACATTCACTCATTTGGCCTACCACACACAGCAAAAAGTGGCTTGCAGGTTGGAACCTCTGTGATCTCCACTCAAAATGGAAGGGGCTAGTATTAATCATTATGCTAAATCATTAAAGCTCAGCACAGAAATTGATTTGCACACATCAATTATTAACAGGTATCAAGATCAAAAAGTCCGAAAACATCCATTTCCATTCCCCAAAGGATGGAAGTGTTAACAACACATCTTAAAAGAATCTCAAATGAGAGGGAGTGAAAATACTCTATATATGTCTCACAAAGATTGTCCACGTACGGTACGACTTCAATGACCACATCACATGAATGCATTTTTCATAACTACTTGAGTAAAAGAATGCATATTTTCACAACTATTTTGAGTATGTTGTATAGTTGGAGCCAGATCCTTAATTGTGTTAGGAAGGTGTCTCTTTTGGATTTTGTAGATAAAATTATGCATGGGCGTTTGAGGACATCGTAATTTTTGTATTTGCCCCTTATAGGGGTTGCCTCCTGTGGGGTGTTCTCAATATAATTTTTTATTATTCATCAAAACAACGCATCATGGTCTTATGCATACCAAACGATGGATGCATCAAAATTAAATTATTTCCTATGGGTTCGAAACTAAATCTTGAAATGCATACTGTTTTAAATGCAAGTCTTAACAAGAAAATTAGAGCAACAAGATCCCATTACAACCAACAAGCTGAGCAACTTTCGATTTTGTTTCCACATTCCAACAAGATGGCGCGCTCCTCAGTCATGATGAGCATGTAAAGATTTCTTCTTTGGGACTTCATAAGTAAGATGGGACAAAAGAACTACAAAAGTGTATGTCATACTAGTCCTCAAAAAGATAAAACAAGTATTGGATCGCTCCAGCATCACTCCTTGCCATTCGTCTGGTCCTGCGGTTCCTCTCCAGTCTCCACCCATGAATGAGCAAGACTTTTGTCTAATGGGCAACAAAAAACGGAGTTGCAGGTTCAGCATCTGTTTAACAATTATGACAGCATATGGAACCTGGGACTCTCACTGGGAGTTGTGTGCTTTTGGAGAACAGACAATGGCCTGCAATGGTAAACAACCTGAACACCCCCCCCCCCCCCAAAAAAAAAAAACATACCCACCAAAAAAAAAAAAAATCACGCACACCCCACCCAAATGTCATGAATTCCTTGGGTTGAGAGTTACTCCTCAATTGAAGTAGTCCCAACTTGGTTTACACAGGGGGAGGGATCATGCTTCGATATCAAATTGGAAGTTAAACTTGATTGGTTCCTTCTAGACGGATTCTGGAGGCTATTACAACCTAGCTGGGAGATAGGCCGTCATGCAAGTCCTTTCACTCCTTTGACATAGATAGATCAATGAAGCCCATACAAATTTCTTGGATCAGTTAGGCAGCCATGTGTACAAACATATTTAACCCCAATATAGGCTCCAAGGATTGCAGGGTACTAAGAGTTCATGGCACATGAAGAGCCTGCCTCACTTCATGGGACAAAGTTGATTTGGCCTCTAGACTTGATGACAAATAGCATCCTTTATGCATTTTTGGAAATCTAAATTCTAAACTATATTTTGACCAATATGATCATATCTTTGTTGGTTTAGAAAATGCGTAATGTTGACTCTACATTTCCATTTCATATTTTCGTCCGCTGCAGCCTTACAAGGCACGCAGTTCCAATGACCAGCAGTCAAATGTAGATTACGAACAAAGCCGGCTTACTTTTCTACTTCCCTGGCACCCTGGCATCCTATGAGTTTCCAGAAGGGATAACATTGGCCCAAAAGGGATTACCAACAGTGACTGTAGCAGCAAGAATTGAAGGTGCAGAGGAGAGAGAAAACAATGCAAGAATAGTCGTGGCTTAGAATCAAACCACCGCAAGACAACCCAGATCCTTAAACAATTCAAGCTAGGAGGATACCCCTTCCATAGTTCACAGGGAGTTTTATCCAGACCTTTAAGAGGCACCCAACTCAAAATATACCATGCACAGAATAGCCTCCCCCCCCCCCCCCTTCCATATTTGCATAGGAAGTCCAGAGCTAATTAGCATTCATCATGTCTTTGAAGTTCTTTTCAGCTATACCATTTTGTGGGGTTGTATAAGGGGTGGAGGTCTCATGAATTATTCCTTCTTTCTCACACACAGCTTTAAGAAAGCTGGTGTCATAATCTCCACATCTATCAGATCTAAGCCTTTTGATTTTTCCATCAAGTAGATTCTCTACCTTGGCTTCACATCTAACAAACACTCTTTGGCCTCATCTGTTGTCCTCAACAAATAAATTCTAATGTACCGTGAGTGATTCTCTACAAACGTGATATAGTAATTTTACCACATCGACTAGGTGTTCTCTTAGAATCTGCTAAGTCAGCATGTACCAGCTCTAGCAGGCTTGTTTCACATTTGTTGACAAAAGTAAATGGCCTTTTGGCATGTTTGGCTCTTTCAGGTTCTTAAGACAGAAAATGATTAACATGACCCATGTAAATTTCTTCACGTAAGTCCCCATTTAAAAGGCAGTTTAAATCCATGGATGAACAGCCAACTCATGAATAGATGCTATGGCAATCAAGACTAATCATAGAAATTTTAGTAACAGGAACATAAGTCAAAATAGTCAACCCCCGTTGGTTGTGCAAAGCCCATAGCTACTAAGTACTACCATTGGATTTAAGTTTCTTTTCAAGAATCCATTTAACTTGATAGGTTTATACCCTCTAGGTAGATGAACAAGTTTCCTAGTGTGGTTAGACATAATCGACTCAATTGTTGTTTACGTCTTCCTTCCATAAACTAGCATCTATGAATTTCATTGCATCAAAGAAGGTCTTAGGATGTTCTTAATCGAAAAGGCACCCAAACCGAGCAAAACAAAATAAAAAAGAAAAGAAACAAAACTCTTCAATAATATCCTCACCTTCAACCAAACAAGAGCAACAAAATTGGGACCAAAGCTAGTTTATGTGCCAACCTGTTTGCTTCTCCTAAGTTCCTAAGGGTGCATGTTGGGATCCTCTTATTAAAGGATGTGTCTAAACTCTGGAGAACCAATGGGCATATCATCAGACAAGTCCAAACTATAAACTTTATTTGGGAATATATATGCTAAAACCAAACGCAACATCAATAGTTTTGTGGTCAATGTTATCCCCTTCGAACTAAGGCAAACTGCCTATGGCGTTATGGAATTATGCCTCAAAATCCACAATTTGGTGCCAGAGATGCCATTGCCATTATGGTGAGTAGACTTGTTAGGACATTTTCAAAAAATAACAAGAGCTTTCAAATATAGAGTGCTTTAGAGTCTCTTTAGGACAGCACAAAGCCTATTATACCCAATTCTTAGGATTTTAGAAAGAAAGTTGGGCTAATAATATAATATATATACATTAAAATTGTCAAAAGCAATAACTAGACTGCCTCAATGCCCCCAGATTTTGGGGGCACAGTGAGCAAAGCTTCTGGAGAAAAGCTATGTTCACAGGATATTTGGGTATTTCATGAACGAGTCTGAGTACTTTCCAAATGATGAGCATTTTACAAATGAGTCTAAGTACTTCCCAAATGGCGACTACATGCTCCACTAAACTCCTCAAACTATTTTAGGGGGTCTAGGACTGCTTTAGACAGTTCTAAATTTATTGCATGGTGTACACCATGACGCCCTCCTTTCTGGCAAGACTATGCATCGTCTTAGGAAATTGAAGTGATTAACTTTGAGCCTCCGCCATGGTGAGCCTAGATGTGCCTGGAGCGAGCTCTTTAGAACTAAGACTTGAATTGCAGCTTGATTCTTCCCCCTCCATCAGTAAATGTGAATCCTCATGAGTGTAGCTTGTTTCTACTAACACGTGGATTTCATTTCACAATTTATCAACCCTGCTAGTCGGATTGATGATTTCCTTCCTTAAGTTAAATGTCCTAACTATCTAGGTTACCCTTCTATCTCCATTGTTTGATTTATGTCACTTTCCACACAGAAGGAACTATTGCTTTAGCGCAATTCCTTCAGTTTTAGACTGTAGAAGACCAAAGAGAAACATCTCGCTAGACTACTCAACTAAAGCCCTAAAGGTCTTTCTAATAGAATGCCATCAATGTTTTGTGAATACAGGGATAAAGCTATCTGAACACCCCACCCCACCCAAACACCCCCCCCCCCCACCCCCCCACAACAAAAAAAAAAAAAAAAAAAAAAAAAAACCCTTGGTGATAGATACCTTAAATGTTGATTTGGTTTGTTCTTCATTGCTTGCTTCAATTTGACTGGGTGAGACCATACCCTTCTGCAAGAACCATTCAGATGTAGTGTGGTGGTCCAAGCAGGGGCCCAAGAGTATTGGTGAAGCTTACATAAAATAGCGGACAAGGATCAAGGGAATAATGAAAGGCTGCTTTGAGTTGAAAATTGAACAGGCAATCCCTTTTGCGAGGATATAGGAGGGAAGATAGCAACTGGAGGAACAATGAGACTGTAGGGTTGGCCAAAAGATTATGGTGAAGAGAAGAGAAGAGAAAGCATGCATGCTCTAAGAAATTAATCCCCGACAGTGCCATCAAAAACATAAACTAATAGAAAAAATAAAATCACAAATATTTCGTGAAGGTCGTAATCTTTAACTTAACGAGTACAGAATTCAAGCATTTGAACTTTGTCCATTCATATGAGAGCATAAAACTCCACGATTTTGGTACTCTAGAACAAATTTCCATAAATGTACAATTATCTGTTTGAATATACCAAATACAGTTTGGAATATTGGAAAGATATTCATCATCAACAGACACCATGTTTCGTATGGGGCAACATAATGAAGTTACTAAACTTTTCGACAATCTACTCAGCTATGAGGAAACAAAGAACCTTTTCGACAAGAGAGGTGTGATGCACCTCCACTCATCATCTTAAGATTTGCTCATTGAGCTACTAAGTGACAAGGACAGACAAAAACCCAAAAAATCACAAGGGAATAAGACCATTTTCATAGTCAATTGAGCAAATAATAACATGACGTTAAAAAACAAAAACAAAAACAAAAACAAAAACAAAAACAAAAACAAAGATAGCATCACAAGAGCCCAGCACAGTAAGATTAACACATATAATACAAACCGAATAAATAACTCTGGAAAATGCATCCACAGCACCAGCAAGCATAGCAAGTGGATACATTGTGATCATACTACCTCAATTGTCCCAATGTCCAAGTATCACATTCTACAGAGAGATGCACTAGCACTTAATCCTATGGTCTTAACTAATAAACAAAAGGAATGAATTTGTACCTAACTTTGCTCTTGTACTCAAGATACCTCTCTCTGAATGTGTCTACCATCAATGCTTCCTCTAATTTTGCCTTCTGATCGTAGTAGATGCAGCAGACAGCAACAATAAATAGGGTACTGATTGGTGCTCGGAGTGCCATAAAGTATGTGCAGAACAAAAGCATCGTGGATGCATAAATGGGATGGCGAATCCATCTATATGGCCCGAATTGTACAACTGCAGTAGGCATTACGACCTTCTCTGAGTACTTGGATAGGTACCATGAAGCATTGTAATGCAAAAAGACAGTGACCATAATCAGACACCAGATCCAAACGTTACTCCATCCTCCCGGAATAAGGTGCAATTCTGGTCCCTCGAATGCCGCAAGCCAATGCGCAACCATAATTCCAACAAAGAAAAGGACCCGATACCAATTGGGCACACTGACATCCCACTTGGGATCATGTGGCCTTGGATAGGTATCGCCATAAAGCCGTTTCCGAATGCTAACATTGAGGAAGAAAAAATAGTGATAAACAAAGAAAAATACAAAGGGCCATCCTTCTAAAAACCCATTGAAATGTGCAGGTGGAACCAGTGTTAGCCACACGAATGCAGAAGTGACAATGGCAAGCTGCTCAAACACACTAGCTTTGCCACGAGAGTACTTGCGGTAACAATACATGCCATAAACCCCAGTCGCAACAGCCACAAACCAAGGCCAAAACACCCATGTGCAGCTAAAATACATCCAGAAAAAAGGATTGAATACCGAATTAACCGCCCATTTCACCCCCGCAATGGCAACTGCTGCGACACCCAAGAACTTACAGACATCAAGGGGAGTCAATTGAGACAACCCCGCTTTCACTGAATCAAATGATAAGCTCCTGAGCTTCAGCCAAAGCTCCGGGGTTTCGAATTTTGAACTGGGGTTCTCAGTGACTGCACATTTGATGGGTTTGATCAACTGGGGACGCCTAATATTAGCTGAATGTAGCTCCAAAGGGGAGGAGTTTGAGAAATTCACCTTGTTTGGTGGAGAAATAAGGGAGTGTCTTGTGCCCACCAACTGTTTGTTGAAATGCCTAGCTGAAAGTTTGTGACTGACGCAGCAACCCACAGGGGTTCTAATGGAGTAGAGGGCAGCCGAGGGAGTGCCCATTGGATGAGAGATAAATATGCGCCTAGTATGACAGCCGGAAAATCTCCCAGAAAACCACAGAGCAGAAGTCGCATGCAAATTCGCCAGGAAGATCGGAAGAGGACGATGATTGGCAAAATCGGTGCGGGGATTGAAAGCCGAAATCCATTTGAAGTTTTAACTACTTGAAACGACGACGTTCTGAGACATGGGCCTATAGAGAACGTTATAAATGGGCCAGATGAGATTCCCATCCAACCTAGGCTACTGGGAAGATGGAGCAATGAAACGAAACAAAATATAAATTTATTTCTAAAGCCCATATTTACTACTTGGTTCTTTGCAACGTTCCAATGATATTTGTTTTCGATGACTTTCTGCTGGCCCAATTATCAGAACAAAACAGCTTTTATGGACGAGGGTTCTATGATTCATGGACATGCTAATCAAGGTATTCTCTTCTTTTTTTCAAATATAGGATATAAAGGAAAGCACCTCTCCATTATTTTGTCTATATTATTCTTCTTCCAATAGTTTGTTTATATTCTTCTTAAAAAGGATGAAAAGAAACTCTCAATATGAAAGAAGTACCCTTGCACATAGCAAAATGTTAAAAAAAAATTAGTATATTCAAGCTGTTACCTTATTGCCTTCACGATATATAGTTGTTCATAGTTTGATCATAGTACTTCAAATAATTTTTGATGTTATGAAGTGAAGTCTTCATTTACCGTTATGGGTGTATTTCTTCAATTGACTACTTGAATGAGCAGTTTGTTATCACCTCAACATAAAATGCGCAAGTTCCAACTTCTACTACTATGCTTAGTTCATTCCTGATAGTCATGACTTCCACTACCTTGATTGATATGTGCTTGTCGAGGTTGGACATTCTGACTTTTGCAAACTCCCTCCTCCTTGCACCCACTGGTTGTTGGTGTAAGAATCCGATTTTATGGATAAATGTTGACCCTATTCTTATGTAATGTAAGATTTTGATGATAACAAACACAAATGTAATATATGCTTGAGTATGTTCTTCAAACAGATTCTAAATGTTGTTTGAAATACTTTGAAATTGCTTGGTTAACCATGCTTAAGAACAGGTCTTAAGAACAGGTCCTCAAGATCAGTTGATTCAGGAATCCAGAACAGCCTGGGGATCAGTTCTGCAAGGTGTTTAGAGCAGCAAGTTGTTTTTTTACAAGATGTCCGGTTGATTCAACAAGAGTCTTGGTTTGTTATAGGTTTTATATTTTTAGATTCTTATTAATATGTCAATTAGAAAGTCTTGATTTAACACTTACTTGAAATGGTTTTGCTTTTTGAAAATATTTCAGAACATTATCTCAGAACAGTTTTGGGAACAAGGTGTTCAGGATGTTCTCAAGCCAAACTGCAAAAATATTTTTCACAAATTCTTCTCTAATTTTTTGGCTAACGTCTCTGAGATTTTTGAGCAAGATTTTCTGCTGATTATTTAGTCCAACGAGACTATTTTTGGCTATGAGAAACTTGGGAAGAATTGCAAGTCTATTTTTAGAGTGCTTTATTCTCCAAGTAACAAAATCTCTATTTTTAGAAAATGGTTGAATTTGTGGAGAAAATCATAGGATGATTTACTGAGTTTTTGTGGTTGAAAATAACCGTGTAGCTCAAGTAGTTAGTGGAAATTTCAGCTCACACTTTCCACTCCTTGTGGCCTAAGCTTTTTCTTTTTAGAAAATATTTGTGATTATTCCACTTGGTTTTCTATTTAAGCAAGACTCCACACTCATTTTCTTTATCGATTTTCACAGCAATAGTCCAGAGTTTAAGAGCCATATTTTTCATAAAGAAAACCGACCCAAGTATGTGCAGGATTGAGCTTTTAAAGTTGGCATACTAGGAGCATACTTGTACCTTACACTAGCTTATTTGAGAAGCACAAAAGTAAGGTGTCCATCTTATTTTCTCTCTCTCAAAAGTGAGTTGAGTGTGTCCAAATCAAGGAAATTTTAGACGTGGGGTAACTGGTCTTAGGAAAGACGGTTACGTGTGTTTTACAAGTTGTAACAGTGTGAGTTACATTGTAACGTGTTTAGCCCGAATAGTGAAGTGGTTGAAAATTCTACAGAGGTAGGTTGTGGTTTTTCACCTCAGTTGGGCTAGAGGTGTTTCCACATAAAAATCCCGTGTATACTCTCTTTTTTACTTCTTTCCGCTGCATTTGCGTTTTCTGGACGTGTTACAAACAGCCTGTCCAAATAGGGCCTAAGCCTGTTTCCAGAAAACTGCGAAAATTTAGCAAGACAATTCACCCCCCTCTTGTGTTTGTGTACTCTCATTTCTATCAAGTGGTATCAGAGCAGGTTCTCATTAAAAAGATTAACATCTTGAGAGATCCTAAACATGAGTATACCACATGGCATGCTTAAGGGGCAATCCATAACTCGACCACCATACGTTAATGGTCAACATTATAGTTGGTGGAAGAATAGAATGGAAAACTACATTCAAGCTGAGGACTACGAGTTATGGATGTTTATCAAGAGTGGACCACTCATTCCCATAAAAGTGATCAAAGATGGAAGCAAAGTTCACAAAAAGCCTGAAGAGTTCAATGCCGAAGACTTCAAGATGATGGAGAAAAACGCCAAAGCCAAAAACTCTTGTATTTTGGTCTTGGACCGGATGAGTACACTCGCATTTCTGAGTGCGAGTCAGCCAAGGACATATGGGACGCCCTTCAAGTAGCTCATGAAGGCACAAATCAACTGAAGCAATCACGCATTGAGCTACTTATGAGAAAATACGAATTGCTTGAAATGGGTGATCGTGAAACGGTGATGAATATGTATACCCGTTTCACCCATATAACAAATGAGTTAAAGTCATTAGGGAAGTCCTTCACCACTGAAGAGTTGGTCAGGAAGATCCTAAGGTTTTTACCTCATTCTTGAGAAGTCAAAGTCACGGCTATTCAAGTGGCCAAGGACTTGAAAAAGATTACCTTGGTTGAGCTTATTGGCAATCTCCAAACCTATGAACTTAGGAGGAATTCTCAACAAAAAGAGGAGACCAAAAAGGACTGAGGAATTGCTCTAAAAGTCATAGAGGAGGATAGCTCGGATGTTGATGATGAAGAAATGGTTATGATCACCCGAAAATTCAATAAGTTTTTCAAGAAGGCCAAGGAAAATGCTAAGAAGAAAAACTTCAGCAAGTCAAGGAACAATGATAGGGAACAGTTTTCAGGTTGTTTCAAATGTGGTAAGCTTGATCACATTGTGAAAAACTGCCCTTTGCTGAAAGAGGAACAAGAGCCCGAACAGTCCAGGAAACAGGGCAGAAAACAGGTTGGAAATAGTTCAGCCAGGCGTTTCTCAAGGGCAATGCTTGCGGCTTGGGGTGATTCTACCGAGGACGAGGAAGGGACTGAAGAAGAAGATGCTGCTGTAGCTCTTATGGCCAGAAGTGACTCTGACTCAGATGATGAGCCTCTGGACAGCTTAGCTCAACTTAAGGATAAGGTACATGGTCTAAATAAAGCAAAACTTGAAGAGTTATTATTCACTTTGATGGATGAGTGTGATGCTATTAATTCTGAAAATTGCATGTTAAAGGATGCATGTTCTGAGTTAAAAAGGGATATTAGAGAATTAGAGCATGAAAACAAAATCCTTAAAAGTGAAAAAATTGAAATTGATATGAAGAACATTGTTTTGCATGAAGACCTCAATAAGTCCAAAGAGACCTTAAGTATGAAAGAAGAAGCTTTTGCTACTGACTTCACTAAGCTTGAAAATGAGTCCCTTGAACTGAAACAGAAGGTTGAATCCCTGCTTATTGAGAACAGTAAATTGCTTGAAAAATTAAAACAAGCAGAATCAGACCTTACTGCAAACAGGCGCTGGAACAAGTTCTCACAGGCACTGAATTGGCTGAACATTCACTTTAACCGAGGCAAAAGAGGATTAGGCTTTGTGACTAAGCGCACCGTTTACCCTGTTAATAGAAAATATGTGGGATTACCTGAAAATATTGTTTGTTTTCATTGTGGTAAAACGGGGCATTATCGGTATGCTTGTCCTATAAGAAAGTATGCCATGGAAAGCAACTTGATTTATGTGAAGCAAATTTGGGTTAGAAAAGATAAGCTTCGCATGTCTAAGGGAATGAGACCCCAGTGGATCTGGGTTCCCAAAACTAACCCCTAATTTGTTTTGTAGGCTAAAGTGAGAGGGAACAATCCGGCAAACAATCCAACAAATAGCCTAGGAAACAACCCAGGGAACAACCTAGGAAACAGCCTAGGGAACAACCCAGGAAACAGCCAGCTGTGGTATATTGATAGCGGATGTTCAAGGCATATGACTGGTAAGAAATCCAACTTCCTCTCACTTACAGCCTCAGAAGGAGGGAGTGTAGCATTTGGTAACGGCAAGTCCGGGACAATTGTCGAAATTGGTAAGATAGGTGAGTCACCCTCCCATTCTATTGACAATGTATATCTTATAGATGGTTTGAAACATAATTTACTTAGTGTATCCCAACTATGTGATAAAGACAACCTAGTAGTGTTTTCTGCAACACGTTGCTTGGTTGTTAATATGGACACAGGAGATGTCGTGTTGAGAGAGAAGCGATACAAAAATGTTTATAAAGTGTGTATTTCTTCCCTTCTCCAAAATAATCTGACTTGTTTAGGTGCCCTAAATGATGATGTAATGCTTTGGCACAAGAGATTAGGTCATGCAAGTCTCTCACTTTTAAACAAATTAGTTTCTAAAGACCTAGTAGTCGGATTGCCTTCCATCAAATACAATGATGGCAAGGTATGTGACGCTTGTGCTAGTGGAAAACAAGTCAGAAATTCTTTTAAATTGAAAAATTGTGTTAGCACTACCCGACCTCTCGAAATGTTACATGTCGATTTGTGTGGTCCTATGAGGATCATGAGTAGAGGTGGGAAGAGGTATGTGCTTGTTATAGTGGATGACTACTCTCATTTCACTTGGACCCTGTTTTTGACTTCTAAAGATGAAACTTTTGAAAAATTTCTTGCATTCATTAAAAAGACTGAAAAGAGAGTAGGACACTCATTGGTGTGCCTAAGGTCTGAACATGGTACAAAATTTGAAAATTCGAGCTTTATTGACTATTGTAATGAGCATGGTGTTGATCATAATTTTTCAGCTCCAAGAACACCCCAACAGAACGGGGTGGTAGAGCGTAAAAATTGAACTCTACAAGACATGACTAGAACAATGTTTATTGCTAGTGGTCTTGCTAGAAATTTTTGGGCGGAAATTTTGAACACATCATGTTACATTATCAATAGATGCATGATTAGACCTATTCTTAACAAAACTCCTTATGAACTTTTCAAGGGTAGAAAATCCAATATTATGCATTTGAGAGTATTTGGCTGTAAATGTTATGTGCATAATAATGGGAAGGATGTCTTAGGGAAGTTTGATCTAAGGAGTGATAAGGCAATCTTTCTTGGGTACTCCTCACACAGTAAGGCTTACAAAGTATTCAATAAGCGAACCTTGTGTGTTGAGAAGAGTGTGCATATGCTTTTTGATGAAACTAACTCTCTAGTTGAGATTGATGCACAAGATGATGATTTCGAACTGGGCCTTGCTAAGAAAAATTTGTTACTCACATATAAAGAAGGTAAGTATCCCGAGGATGGATCAGGGCCTGGAGTTGTTTCCTTGGAAGATGGGCAAGGTCTAAACCAAACAGGGGGAAGTATTGCTGAACCCAGTTTGGAACAAAACCAGCCTAATACTCCAGAAACAGGCTCGGGAATAGGCTTCAGATCAGGCTCAGGAACAGGCTCCGGAACAGTTTCTGAACTTGTTTCACCAAGTATCCAAGCAAGATTAGAGAGCGTGTCTGTGGATCCGCTTACTCTACGACCATGGAAGCACCAAAGTTTGTACCCTCTTGATTAAATTTTGTCTGACCTTAATACAGGAGTGCAAACTAGATTCAAGCTCAAAAATTTCTGTGCTTTATATGCTTTTCTCTCTAACATTGAGCCTAAAAATGTTAATGAAGCTCTTACAGATTCAGATTGGGTTACAGCAATACAAGAGGAGCTTCATCAATTTGAAAGGAACAAGGTGTGGCATCTTGTACCTCAGCCGGAAGACAGATCAATTATTGGCACCAAGTGGGTGTTCCGAACAAGCTTGATGAGTTCGGAACAGTCATTAGGAACAAGGCGCTACTGGTGGTTCAAAGCTACAACCAAGAAAAAGACATTGATTATGAAGAAACCTTTGCACCTGTTGCAAGGATTGAGGCCATTCGAATCTTGATAGCTTTTGCAGCCCACATGGAGATCAAACTATATCAGATGGATGTCAAAAGTGCATTCCTCAACGGATACCTTAAAGAGGAGGTGTATGTAATGCAACCCCCTGGTTTTGAAAGTTTCTTGGTTAATAGAAAAAGCACCTCAGATATGACTCATTTTCTTGGACCTTGTTTGGTATCTTGGGTAACCAAGAAACAACACTCTGTTGCCATGTCCACAGCAGAAGCTGAATATATTGCAGCTGCTTCTTGTTATGCTCAATTGCTGTGGATAAGGCAGTAACTCAAAGACTTTTGTGTTAACACGGGATGCATTCCTATTTTTTGTGACAATACAAGTGCTATTAATATCTCCAAGAACCCATGTCAACATAAAAGGACTAAACATATTGACATTCGTCATCATTTTTTAAGAGATAATGTTGAAAAAGGATTAATTTCAATGAATTTTTGTGCCACTAATAAATAAATTGCTGATATTTTCACCAAGGTACTAAGAAGAGAATAATTTGAGAAGAATAGACTTGAACTGGATTTAATTAAAACAACTTGATCATTTTTATTAACCCCCAATGCTTGGTTAGTTAAAAGATTTTTCAGGTCAAGCTTGTTAAAATTATTGGCTGCAGTCAAACGTGGAGCTATATTTAGCACATGTGTGGAATACAGCTTGTTGACACTCGTTGAGGTCTGATGATATTGTCCTTATCGTCCTTTGTTACCGAATAATTGACTTCAAGAACAAGCGCCACAAAAAGGTATGGCTATTGTTTGTTATACGTGTGCAATTCAGGTAATTAATTCAGTTGTTAAGAATTTTAAATCCTTCACTCTTCTCAAGGCGTGCGCAGCTGGGAGTCTTTATTTTATTTTTATTTTTTGTTGGTTGCAAAAACGGCTGACTCCACAGCTCCTGCGTCTACTCACATTACTCTGCTTCTCTCTCTCCTGAAAATCTCTCTCCCGAAAATTTCTCCCCCGAAACTCTCTCCCGAAAACTCTCTTCTTCTCAAACCCTAAAATCCTAAAACCCTAAAACTCTCAAACCTCAGCTCCCTGCTTCAATGGCGACTTCCGGCAAGCTCACCATCGGCAAACGTAGCTCAATCGCCGCCCCAGCTCCGGCTTCGAAGCGGTCACGCATGGCATCTCCGCCGGCTGCAGCATCACTGCCCGTGTCAGCCGTCACTGCTCCGGTACTTTTTGGAGGTATGAGGTTCGAATTTTTGCCTCCTTTGCCAATTATCTCGAAACCTTTTGGGTTTTTGACTTGTGTGAACTTGAACTCTGTGGGGTTGGGTTTAGCTGATGTACCACCCGAATTTGGGTGGGATTTGGAGTTGTTTGAACCTATTCTTGAACCACCTGGGGTTAAAAGTGTCGCTGGACCAAGTAAGGTCCAAACTGAGGTTGTTGATGCTGTTGATGTGGATGATGACTCGTCTCTATCTGAGGGAGACTCGGATGATGTGCATATAACCGGATGTAAAATTATGCTGGCAGAAACAAGGTCGGAACTTGTTTCTGACTTTAGTGAACCGCAACCTGAGCCCAGTCGTGTTTTTAAAGAGAGGTTGGATGATTTTACGGAGAAGGTTGCTGATATTGATGTAGATTTGGGTGAGAGGCCTGAGATCCCTGTTGAAAATGTTCAAACAACACCGGTGCAAACACCTCAAACCGGTGAGGGTCAAAAGAAGAAAAGAATTAAGGTGCCTGCGGGACGAACAGATCTCCCACTTGTTCGACAGTTTAAGGGCATGCAGGCTAAAGAGGCTAAGCAAGCTAAAGCCTCCTTTTCACCCTCACAACCCAGATCTGCTAAACCTAAACCTACTCCTAAAGCCTCCAGAAAGTCTCACAGATTAGCCTCTCAAAGCACCTCTCGGCCTTCTAAACCAGCTGGTTCCTCCAAACAGGAGCCTCTCCTGGTTGAGGGGATTGTTTCCTCACCAGAGAGCTCACCTGTTCGAGAAACCAGAAAAGCCCCTACTGAACAGGGCTCTCCCTAGGTCTCTCCTGTCGAGTCACCTGCCAAGGGCAAAGGCAAAGCTCCAGCCGAACCTAACTTTGAACAGACCCCACCAACCCAGCAAACACCCTCCAAGAAGACTGTTCCTAAGGGGAAGATTTCTCCCAAACAGGTCCCCAAATAGGGCCCTGCTGAGGATGAACCTGAAGACCCCAACTCCAAAAAGGCAAAGAAGGCAGCACCCACCACTTCAAAATTGGCCCAATTTTTTCAGAGAAGTGTGGTGCGGGGCAAAATTGTGATGGTGACATACTTTCAGGAACAGGGTCTGGAAGTGTTTCTGGACAAGCTCAGAGCCCAGGGGTGACTGGAACTGTTTGCAAACACCCAACTGGGGTATTCTGTCTCAAATTTGGCCGAATTTTATACGAATTGCAATGTCACCAATGTTGTGGTGACAAGTGAAGTCAATGGGAAGCAACTAAAATTCAATGCCAAAGATCTGGGTGTAATTTTCGGTGTTCCTGCTGAAGGTTTTGATATATATATCCGGGAGGACAAGACCGTGCTTGGGACAGCACGACTGCTGCAATTAACTCAAATACTGAGCCAGCAAACAAGGTTGAAAGCCCCCTAGTCCATCAAGAAAGGTGACATGACTTCTCTTCATCAATTGCTCTTTTGGTTCATTATTAAGAATATCATCCCTAGAGGTCAAGGCCGCAATCTTGCGGATGCCATGGATCAATGTTTTATTGACCTTATGGATAGAGGAGAGCAAATTAACCTCCCAGCAATCATGATTCGCCATATCTCCAGGATTGCAAACACCTCAAGAGAACATGATCTGGGGTATGGTTTCTTACTAAGTCTTGTGTTTGAGCACTTAGGGATTTCACTGCAGAAGAAAGTGGGGGTACAGATGATTGATGCAATAGGGAGTAGCACTCTAATGGGGTGAGGGTTTAAATTGGTCAGAGGAGACCAAGCAGCTTCGGAACAGGGGCCTCGAACACCCTTTCCCCCTGTTCCTGGTTCTTCCTCCAGTGAGCCTTCTATTGATGCCTTGCTACTGAATCAATCCTGGTTGAAGACCGAGCTTGCTGAGGTTCAAGCTGCTCTTGCTGAGGAGAAGGCTCTCAATGCCAAGCGCCATGAGGATCTCATGTTGATTCTTTCAACTCTCTCAGCCAAATTCGCTTCTCTTCCTGGAACAGCTCTACCCCTGATTCCTTCCCTGTTCTATCTTCCCTTCTTTCTCACTTTTTTGACTGTTCTCGACACTGTTCTGAACTGCTTGTTTTTGCATATTATGATAAATTGTGGTTATCCTAATCTTGGTTGGCTATGCCTTGCTTGTTTTCTTAAAGTTAATTGTTTGTGCGTGACTTGGATGGTCAATATCATTAACGTGCCATATACTTGAGTGTATCGCAGGTTGTTTTTCCTCTATTACCCAAGTGGTGGTGATTGCAAACACCCTATTTTAACTTGTTTGCCAATTTTTTTTCGATGATGCCAAAAGAGGGAAGATAGGAATGACCATGTTTGTTTTATTTTGACTTGGGTTGAGTTGACTTTCTTAAATTTTTCGTTGCTTTTGTTTGCTCTTGTGTGACTTGAATATTTGGCACTAACCGATTTTTGTTTTCTTATGAATGGTCAATATGGTCATTTGGTTTGTCATCATCAAAAAGGGGAAAATTGTTGACCCTATCCTTATATAATGTAAGGTTTTGATAATAACAAACACAAATGCAATATATGCTTGAGTGTGTTGTTCAAACAGATTCCAAATGTTGTTTGAAATACTTTGAAATTTCTTGGTTAACTATGCTTAAGAACAGGTCTTAAGAACAGGTCCTCAAGATCAGTTGATTCAGAAATCCAGAACAGTTTGGGAATCAATTCTGCAAGGTGTTTGGAGCAGCAAGTTGTTTTTTTACAAGATGTCCGGTTGATTCAACAAGAGTCTTGGTTTGTTATAGGTTTTATTTTCTTGGATTCTTATTAATATGCCAATTAGAAGGTCTTGATTTAACACTTACTTGAAATGGTTTTACTTTTGGAAAATATTTTAGAACACTATCTCAGAACAGTTCTGGAAACAAAGTGTTCAGGATGTTCTCAAGCCAAACTGCAAAAACATTTTTCACGAATTCTTCTCTGATTTTTTGGCTAACGTCTCTGAGATTTTTGAGCAAGATTTTCTGCTGATTATTTAATCCAAAGAGACTATTTTTGGCTATGAGAAACTTGGGGAGAATTACAAGTCTTTTTTAGAGTGCTTTATTCTCCAAGTAACAAAATCTTTATTTTTAGAAAATGGCTGAATTTGTGGAGAAAATCATGGGATGATTTACTGAGTTTTTATGGCTGAAAATAACCGTGTAGCTCAAGTAGTTAGTGGGAATTTTCAGCTCACACTTTCCACTCCTTGTGGCCCAAGCTTTTTCTTTTTAGAAAATATTTATGATTATTCCACTTGGTTTTCTATTTAAGCAAGACTCCACACTCATTTTCTTTATCGATTTTCACAGCAATATTCCAGAGTTTAAGAGCCATATTTTTCAGAAAGAAAACTGACCCAAGTGTGTGCAAGATTGAGCTTTGAAAGTTAGCATACTAGGAGCATACTTGTACCTTACACTAGCTTATTTGAGAAGCACAAAAGTAAGGTGTCCATCTTATTTTCTCTCTTTCAAAAGTGAGTTGAGTGTGTCCAAATCAAGGGGATTTTGGACGTGGGGTAACCGGTCTTAGGGAAGACGGTTACGTGTATATTACAAGTTGTAACAGTGTGAGTTACATTGTAACGTGTTTAGC
This sequence comes from Carnegiea gigantea, assembly GCA_029747015.1. Classification (NCBI taxonomy): domain Eukaryota; kingdom Viridiplantae; phylum Streptophyta; class Magnoliopsida; order Caryophyllales; family Cactaceae; genus Carnegiea; species Carnegiea gigantea. Next base: position 804,527 of record JAKOGI010000003.1, on the reverse strand, counting down.
CTGAATAGTGAAGTGGTTGAAAATCCTACAAAGGTAGGTCGTGGTTTTTCACCTCAGTTGGGTTAGAGGTGTTTCCACGTAAAAATCCCGTGTCTGCTCTCTTTTTTACTTCTTTCCGCTGCATTTGCATTTTCTAGACGTGTTACAAACAGCCTGTCCAAATAGGGCCTAAGCCTGTTTCCAGAAAACTGCAAAAATTTAGCGACACAATTCACCCCCCTCTTGTGTTTGTGTACTCTCATTTCTATCAATAAATATATCTGTTTGCCAAAGACAAACCTAATGTCAAATTAACTGAGACTTTTAGACAAGCGTGAGTATGTTTTTCATTTAGTCTCTATTTACCCCTGCGTGCAACAGGGCATGCTTAATAGGTCTTTGTGATACAAAAAAAAAAGTTTCTCCTATATGCGTATTGCACTCATGAAGATAGAACTCTGTATTCATGAAAGGATGTTGACCCTATTTGGCAAACAGTTGTTAGCTGTTAGCTGTTTGTATTAGTTGTTTGAGTTAGCTGTTTGTATTAGCTGTTTGAATTAGCTGTTTGTTGAAAAACTGTTTGGTAAAATTAGCTGTTTCTAATAAAGTTGTGAGACAAAAAGCTAATTCTTCAAAAAGTTCTTCCAAAAAGCTCATGAAATTAGCTTTTTCAAATTAACTTTTTAGACCCAAAAAGCTCTTTTAAAAAGTTCTTTCACTAAACATCCAAATTAGCTTTTTTACTTGGTCAAAAAGCTATTTTTGATCAAATAAACTCTTTTTGGCCAAAAGCTCTTCAAAAAGCTCTTTGCCAAACAGGGCCGTTGTCTTTTCATAAAGGGACACTTAAGAGTTATAATGTTAGTCTAATATTTAACATACCACTTTATAATAATGTCTCTTCAAATAATTAATTATAATTAATTATCACAACATGTCTCTTCATAATTACCTTATTAAATTTTCATTTTTATGGAAATTACTCCAACAATCACCACCACTTCCATAACAAATGACGTTTTGAATTTTTGGAGGTCTAGTGCATGAATGGAGGTGTCTTGCAATTGAACTCCCGTGTTAGTGACATGTTCGTCAAATGATTAAGAAAACATGGTAGGCTATGATTTGAACCAATTATCCTCTCTGATCACTTGCACCTAAGCCACAAATAAGACTTCTATCTCATATTACTTAGTAATTTGACATTCTTACAGTCATGTATCTCGTATCTATTTCATAAATGCTCTAGAGCAAAGTCCAAGCTCAACGGAAGTGGTCAAACTTCACATTTAATGGGTAAACTTCATCAATAGCCCCCATAAAGTATTAGCGGAAACATTTGAATACAAAAAACAAGTCAGACCATTGATTAAGGACAATCAACTTAATCAAATTCTTATTTCTATAACTCTACTCAAATTTTCCTATTGAGGTTCATTAAAAGCAAAAGGTTACTCTTCGTCAAATATATGGGTAACTTATTACTCCATTTGGATGGTAATTATGACGATGAGTACTAATAAGTTGCACAGATTGCGTACTTTGGCTTGTTGAACTTATAACTTGATGTTTCCACCAATGTTAAGTTGAGGTTCTACCATGTATGACTTAGTGTTAAGAGTGTTATGGTCATAAACAAGTCCAAAAGTTCAAGTCCAAGGTGGACTTTTCTATATTTTAGTATACATATTAAACCTCATGAAAATGTATAAAGCACCATATTTATTTCCATCGAGGATAAATCTTTTATCCTATTCAAAATCCATTCACAATTTCACATATAAGTGTTGAATCCTAATAACCTTATGGATCATTCATAAAATGTGAATAATTTCCAAATTATAACAAACAATATCCAAATGTTCAAACTAGATACATTGACATTTAGAAATCATACTAAAATGTACATTAACAAGTCCAACTAAAATATACATAGACTTATATGTTTTAGTGTAGTAGAGTTGCATAAAAATAAAATACATTTATTTCTATTAAGGACAAGCCACACATCCTTACACTTATATTAATTACTTATTCATAAACCATATTTTATGGACCAAATATTGTGAATAAATACCAATTATATGATACATAGCGATAGCGTTAGATCTCAATTAGGGGCCTGATTATACAAGATTCAACCATTCTCTTTTACATCATGTCGTCTATTCACATATGACAAATAACAAACATTGTCACAAATTTGGATCATTCCATACGCATGTGGATTCTTTTCAATGATAGACTATGACGTCATCCAAATGATCGATTTCTAATTTTTCTATTATAACATGCAGTAGGAGGTTAAAAGAAAACTTCATTAATTATCAAAATTACTTCCATATCATGTAAACTATGATAATCATTACTAACCTGAAGATGTGATAATAGGATTATATCAAAAAAAATATCACATGAGACAAAATAGGTGTCACTGGAGGGTAAATATCAACGCATCAAGTCCAACTCAAATGCAGAAGAAAATGAAAGCAACAATGGGAAAGTAATACCTATCTCTTCTATTATGTAGGCCAGCTTCATCTGTCTAATTGTATGGCTATTTGTAAGTTCACTAATCAACAAACCATGCGAAAAAGTGAAGTTGTATGTATACCTTGTTTTAGGGAATGATTTCTATATTACAGCCATATAAAGTCCAAAATAAATAATCTATGTCCATGGACTCTTGTAAAGTAATTGAATTGTAGATGGCTATAAATATACATTTGATCTGTGCACATATCAAATTTTGCACGTCCAAAAACTATAACATGATTATAGATATCTTTAGATTCCATAATCAATATTGCATATACAATAATGTAACCCTATGGTTACTAGAGTACAACATTATACAAATAAATCAACATTACCACCAATAATGTTGATCACATCAAGAGAAATATTTTACTATACCATGATTACATCCCCAATTATCATGTTTTTTTCTTCCGTCAAACCTTAAATTTGACACATAATTGACATGATTTTTTTTTGTAATTGACGAATTAAAGTCTTTAGATTGTTGGTGTAGAAATCCGATTTGATAGATAAATATATAGTTGCTAAAGACAAATCCAATGTCAAATTAATCGATACTTCTAGGCAGATATAAGTACACTTTTCATAAAAGGCTCTATTTGCCCCCCACATGCAACAAGCCATACTGAGTAGGTTCTTGGAATACAAAAAAGTTTGCTCTATCTGTATATTGCACTCACAAATATAGTACTCTTGAGAGTCTAAGACGTGAGAGAAATTTCATGGATTATGATACAACTCTCTTGATCATGCTCATCAACGCAAACATGTGCTTCTAATTAGGTTAAGTATTTATAAACAAATATATGTCTATTCATGAAAAGATGTTGTGTTTTCATGAAATGCCACTTATTGAAGAGTTACAATCTTACTCTAATAGCTAACATACCTCTTCATAATAATGCCCCTTCAAAATAATTAGTTAAGATCAGTTATCACAACATGCTTCTTCATAATTATTTTATTAAATATCTATTTTGATGGAAATTACTCCAACACTGGCAAAATTCCATGTAGTGGCATTATTAATTTTCGATCCATCAAAACTGACTTCAGTGAAGCCTTTATAAGATCTAAACCATCTTGTTTGAGGCTATCATAAGAGAATAGTTGAAGTTCTATATCTGTTCATTGTGGGAAGGACGTCTAGGGTTTTAAGGGGCCCATAGCTAGACAAATCCGACTTAACACAGTAATGGCCAACAAAGATCGTACAAATCCTTAAATGTTTAGACTTTTGACTATAGAGACCCTCAATGTCGGAGATTAGGTATATAAAATCATAGCGCTGTCTTCTTAATCGTGCATAGTGTATACCACTAGTGTCACTAAAAATAGGAGAGTTTATAAAAATATGGAAAAATTAAGAGTTCAGTAATAAAAGGAAAAATTATATATGACTAAACAACACAATATTGAGAGTTTATATAACCAATTTTCTACAACAAGAGTCTCTATATCATAGAGGCTATTAAGGATTTGTATGATCTTTGTTGCAACAATACAACCCAAAATGACTGAGAAATAGAAATCTTATGCTATATCTCACAATTTGATAGCAAAAACATGCTTTGAGTATTTTATATGAGAAGTGACAACATATCAGTTGACTTCTTAAACTAAATTTGAATTCTTTTAAAAGTCGACACCAAAATGACTTGTTTATCATAAAAGTCAAATCCAATCCAAACGAGTTTATAGAGTTTTTTTTAAAAAAAAAAAAAATTGTAAGTTGGGCCCCCATTGGGCTTCTATCTTGGGTTACACTTAATGGGGCTGATAAGTCTGCGGGGAGGGGAACAAACAGGTTACAATACGAACAAATCAGGCTCAAAGATATGTTGAGGTATTGGGCTGTGGGCACACCATTTTTATAAGGGGAATGCTTCATCTGTATTTAAATACGTAACTTTCTATACAAAAGGTGCCCTACATATCACTTGGGCTAGCCTTGGTCGGGTTGATCGAGATTAATTAATGAAGGGTCGACTGCCAATGCCGTATTTGGTAGTTGGTGCAGATTTTTTTTTTCACAATGCCCTATATATATATGATTTTTTCACAATGTTGAGGTAGCGGTTGTTCCACGCGTAAGTTTGAATAAGCTCATCACCCAGAATCTCACGAGTAATCCATCAAGGAAAAAAACACAAGAAAAAGGGGAAGTCGATGTCAACGCCTAACTAGCCTGACTTGGGTAACAAGCTACATAGTAAAGTGCATTATTTAAAAAAAAAAAAAAACTATTGTTCCATTATAAGGATCACAAATGGTAAGGGGTGCATTTTATCGACACTTCATTTCTTTATTTATTATACACATACGCGCGTACTATTTATTACACACATACGTGAGCGCACGTGCACACACACATACACACATATATGTATGCATACACACCATAAATCTAATATAATGCGGCGAAAAATTGGTAGTAGTTTAACACTTATTCACTTAAAGTAAGATTTCGAGCTTGAATCTTATGAATGAAGAAAAATTATTTTTAAAGAACTTCATTATCTTTTCGGCCAATAATAACTTAACTGCACTAGAATGATTGCTCAAAAATCAAAAGTATCCTAATTTTAACTCTTAGGATTAAAACCTTATGGGCATTCAACAAATGTGATTCTTATTTAATTATTACCACGTTAGGGTGAGCAAGACCAGGTACTTAGTCTAATTTGTACGAACTGAAACCAACCCAATTGGAATCAGATCTCAGAATTTGAAATGAGTCTTGAAACTAGTTTGATTAGCTCCAAAATTTTGACCTAATACTAAAATCGGTTGGAGCTGAGTCCTAATCTAGGTATGCGATTCCTATTTGAACTCCATTTTCCCCCATTTTTTCTTAAGGAAACAGAGAGATGAAGGGTTCAACCTAAATTAGAAGCCAAACCCCCAAAAAACTAGACCATAAACCTAACCAAATGCCCACAATCAGCAATAAAAACTTTCACCAAGCTAATATTCACAAGACAAAATCAAAAAACTAGAAACAAAGCTAATCAAAAACCTGAAACCAACCACATCAAAATTAAAAACAAATAAGAAACCTAAAACTAATTCAATTGACCTTAAACATGGAGATGGAAAGAGATCCACGGTAGTGGAGACTTATGAAGGTAAGAGCCAAGCTTAAAGGAAGAGGACCTAGGGGTGAGCAAAACAATTGGGTATCTGGTTTGGATCCGATTGGTACAGATGTGGACTCGATTAAACTGGTTCAGGGACCGGTCCTAAATTTTAGGAGATCAGGTCCTAAAATTTTAGAACCAGACCTAGACCTAGTGTCGGGTTAAAATTTAAAGAATTTTGATAAAAAAATATAAAAAGTAAACTCTTAATCCTCAAGTAATGCATCTTTTGTACTGAGACTCAATTCCTAACTATCCCAATTTGTCCTTTATCTTTTTTACTTTCAATTTATCCCTGACTTACTTTTTATGTGCGTCAAAGGTCACGGATTTCTTCTTTTAAGTTTTGGTTCTTCTCCTCTTGAGTCCTGTTGCTTACTAGGGCTGAGCAGGACCGAAAATTTGGTCCATTTTCATGGAACCGGGTCCAGAATTTTTAGAACCGGTCCCAAAATCGGTTGGAACTGGGTCCAGAATTGGATGCCTGGTTCCTAATTTTTTTCTATTTTATTTTATTTTATTTAAATTTTTAGATTATGGTTGTGATTTTGTAAGAGAACCAATACATCTAACAAACTAACTAATTGATCGTTCAAAATCAAATTTAATAGAGTGGCAGTTAGACATTTACCATGCATTAAAGTCAAATTGATTAGCTAATAAATAGCATTTTATTTCATCCATGCATAAAAAAATACCATCTTCTTATAAAAGATTTAGTAATGTTAACGTATAACTGGGAATTATAGCGGCATCGGAAGAACAACATCTGATGTCAATGAGTAATCGGGTAACTCAGACATTTAAAAAAAAAACTGATTGGAGTAGATAAACGGGTAATGGGTCCGGTCATATTCTAAGTTTTCAGGACCCGACTCCGAACCTAGTTGCAACTTGCAACCAATTCCAAGAGTTTCGTAACCAGTCCTGGACCCAGTTCAACCTGGTCCGGGTATGGACCTGGGGGGTCCAAACCAGATCTGGGTACCTGGTTTTTTGCTCAGCCCTACTGCTTGCTATGTATTTATTTTTATATTATTTTGACAGTTTTTCTCTCTTTCTCTATCCATTTCAAGTGAATTAAAATAATTTTTAGGTTTCTTGTTCGTTTTATAATCGTGATTTATGGATTTTTGATTAGCATTGTCTCCAATCATCGAAGCTTACTTTAAAGCATGTAAATCTTCTGTACTGTTTTATTGCGTATTTGATTTAGCCTTAGACATAAGTTTTCAACTTCCTTCAATCCCTCCCTCTCTCTATTTTCTCTGGGGCAAATGAGAAAAAAAATTTTAAAAATTACGTAGGAACTGAACCTGGTTCGACTGGGTCTAGGACCGGGTCTAAATTCTTGTACACGGCCCGATTCCAAATTCTAAGAGCCAGTTTTAACCGGGTCCGGTTTTGGTTCCTAAAAACCCAACTGGCACCAGGTCCCACTCACTCCAAAGAGGAACCATGATGATCGACACTCGTGGAAAGCAATTACTGTGCAAATGGAAAGCAATCATCGTCTGACCCCTTGATCTGGAGGGTGGGTCAGGGTGAAGAGACATGAGAGGCTGATGGGTCATGGGTGAGAATTGGGCTTTTGCTCCTTGAATGCGTGAACAATTGGTTGCGAAAGAACGATAGAGGGGAAGGGGTTGAACCAACGCCGCTGAGAAAGAGGGAGGAGATGGCGGGTGCGTGGGTGGAGGCGGCGTGTACAGGGGAGTGGTGAGCACGAATTAGGAATTTAGAGTTTTGCACAAGCACTTACATATTCTTGCCAAGTATTCGACTCAGACCTACCCAAAACCAGAAGCGATTGCAACTGGTTCCAAATGGACTCGGTGACATCGGTTATACCGTGTTCAAAATCAGGTACCCGATTTTTTTGCTCATCCCTAACCATCGGCATATCATAGTATTACATCATCTGATGGACGTCTTCCTATTTTTTGTTGAGATAGTGTTGAATGCTGATTAATTAATGTTAAAAGAACTATTAAACTGTAGTTTCTTTTAACAAAATATATATTATAGGGCTAATTTTTCCCAAGCATTAGGTCAACTGAGGCAATGTGTTGCTAACGATAAACAATATATACATTGAATCAGGCTCGATCTATTTACCATCGTCTCATATGTCATGTGAGGGAAACATGCTATTCATAAAATTTGATCTAAAGTTTCACTGGAAAAAATGGTAGAGTAGTCAATAAAGGACATATTCATTTCACCGTTTAGCCAAACTTAAATGCTCTCAAATGCTCCCAAATACTACCCGCTACTTCTAAACACTCCTCACTATTTCCATAACACTACCAACCACTCCGGAATACTAATTGTTTCTTAAAAACTTTTATCTATCATATAAGGAAGACGTACTACTCATAAAATTCAATCCAAACGTCCACTTAAAAAATGATACACTAGCTATTAATGATATGTCCGTTTCATCACTGAGCCATACGTTAATGCCCCTAAATGCTCTCAAATGCTACCCACTGTTTCTATAAGCTCCCAACTGCTTCCATTTTTTTTTTTTTTAATATTAACCGTTTCTTAAAAAAAACTAGCTCATAAACGCCACTGATCACTCTCAACTACTGAGAGCTCCCAATTGCCAACAATTGCTAGATGTTAATTTTAGACTTAGACAGTCGAAACGAAATAGCCTAAAACTACGCACAACGCATGGCTTACGGGCGAGAAAAAGGAATCAGCGCGCGGGTGAGCCGCTTGTGGACGCACAGAAGGAAGCTCACGACTCACGGCTTGGCAAGCGGCTGGGAGACGCGGGCTGCTTGCCCCCTCCCTTTTCCTGCTTTTGCCATTTTTTTTTTTTGCTTTCTTTTTGTTTTCCTTTTTTTGTGTGTGGAAAACAAAAGATTGGGCTGGTATTCTGGGAAGCAGGGTGGGTGGAAAGAAATGGAAAGAGAAAGGAGAAGAGGAAGCAGAGATGGGGGATGAAGAAGAAGAAGATGAGCAATCTGGGGGTTGAAAGGGATGAGACAGAAAGGCAGGAGAGAGAGGGTATGATATTAATTAAATTGTTATTATATTAATTTTTTTTGTAATTTTGTAATTTTAAATTAATTATTCAATTTTTACAAAATTCACCGATTATTTTTCATAACTTATTCATACAAATAATAAAATGAATAAAATTAGTTTATGAGCCTTGTATTGGAGAAAGAAAGACTTATGAGATAAAAAATTAACTTAATAACTAATACAGAGATGGTAGATTTCTATTAATAAATCAACTTTTTGGCTCACCATTGTAACAAAGAAGGTCTTACTTTATGAGCCTATTGCATAGACTATCTTTTTCTAGCATCGCATAAGTCTCTACAGATTTCAGCTAATACAAATATATAGAGAGTGAAGGACAGTAGAGCAATTTGTCCTTTTAATTTATCTTAGCCTTTCCTTGCTATGTGGCCTAATTTTTCTCATTAAATGTGTTCATAAAAGCTTTTCTCTATAAAATATTTGCACAAAATCCTTTTTTTGTAGGTCTCTTGGAATCAGCCTCTTTATAGGTAGGAATATCGATAGAGGTAAGGTTACTTACAGCTAGATCTCCCCAAATTCCGCGTAAGCGGGACCTCACACTAGAAGGTGAGCACTGGCAGCGGTCAGCCCGCGGGTCATGGGTGGGGCCCGCGTGTCACAAGCGTGTCCTGGGAGTTGTCGCAGCGATGGACACGGGGCATTTACACGCGTGGCAGATCGGTCTGCCGTGGTACCCCGCGCTCTTTTTTTTTTTTTTGGCGTTTTGCGGTCCAAAACGCAGCGTTTCGAGGGTGGTTATTACTTGGGACGCTGCGTTTTGGTGGAAGGTGAAAAAAAAAGGAAAACGATGAACAGGGCCATGGGCGTGGGGAAACTGGCCTGAGCAGACCGTTGGACATGGGCATTAGAGCCCAACGGCTATTTTGGCCGATTTTTTTTTTTTTTTGGTTGAATTTTTGTTCTATAAATAGCTCCCCTAAATTGGTTTCAAAATTTGTAAAAAAATTGTCTACTTTTCTCACACTCTCTCTGAAATCTGATATTAAACTTGTTGTAGTAATTTTGAATTTTATTAAATTTGGAAGAAATTCAAGTTTGGGTAAGTAATAATATTTGTTATGTAATTCGTTTTAATTTTGTACTGATAATTTTTGTTTCATATTGTACCTAATATATTTTGTTTTTTGGGTTTTTGTAGACATATTTTGGAGTTCTCCATTAAGTTGAACACTAAAGTGAAGTGAAGGCAATTGTAAGTAATTCAAAGTTTTTGTTAATGTTGTGTTGAAATTGTTAGGAATTTTGTTTGTTCTATTTAAACATATGTTAGAATTAAAATTTGTATTAGTTACAATTTAATTGCATGATTACAAAATTTAATATTTTTTGTTAGAAATTAATTTTATTGTTGTTGTTACAATTTAAAATTTGTATTAGTTACAATTTAAAATTTGTATTAGTAACAATATGTTAGAAATTAATTTTGTTGTTGTTAGAAAATGAATGTGTGAATGTATTTGTTTTAATAAAGAAACAAAAATTGGTTGGGTAAGCATGTTTAAAATAAGTGGACATGTTTAGAAATTAGAGTTGAAATAGAAATTAGAAGTTTGGTATGTTTTAGTTAGAATTTGAAGTGGTTGATTACAAAGAATTGAAATGTTAACAAATTAGGATTTAAGTACTTGTTACTTAGGATTTAATCGATTCAGTACCAAAATTAACGTTGATTGTTATTTTTAAAAACATGTTAGAAATCAAGTGTGTGGTTGTTTTTTTCAAAATAAAAAAATAGGTAGGCCAAGAATATGTAACAATAGTATTCGAATATTCACTTAGAATTGAAATTTTTGTTAGTTACTATTTATTAATTTTGTTGTTGTTAGAAATTGAATGTGTGAATGTATTTTTCTAAATAAAGAAACAAATATTGGTTGGGTAAGCATCTTTAATATTATTTGTTATTTTTGGGAATCTGTTACAGATTATGTGAGTGCTTAAAAATAAGTGGAAGTAAGCATGATTTGAAATTAGAAATGAAATGTTAACAAATTAGGATTAAAGTACTTGTTACTTAGGATTTAATCGCTTCAACATGAAAATTAATATTGCTTGTGCTTTTTAAAGACATGTTATTTTTTGAAATATGTTAGGAATTAGGTGTGTGATTGGAAATAAGTACAAGTAAGCACGTTTTGAAATTAGAATTGAAATGTTCACAAATTAGGATTTGAAAACTTGTTAGTTAGGATTAAATCGCTTCAATACGAAAATTACTATTGCATGTTCTTTTTAAAAACATAATAGGAAATTAGTGTATAAATTTTTTGTTTTGTTGGTGAAAAATAATGGTAGGGTAAGAATTGAAATATTTGTTACTTACAATTTAGTAAATGCTTGATTTGAGAAATTAATTTTGTAGTTGTTAACCTAATGTTAGAAGTTGAATGTAATGTGAGAAATTAATATGGTTTGTTATCATTGAAAATATGTTCCCAAATTATGAGTGTGATTAGAAATGAGTAAAAGTAAGCATGTATGAAAATTACAACTCAAATGTAAACAAATTAATATGGTTTGTTAGTTTTGAAAATGTGCTAGAAATTATGTGTGTGATTGGAAATGTATAAAAGTTAGCATGTTTACAAATTAGAATTGAAATGTTTACATATTAGAATTTAAAATATTTTATATTGTTTTGTGAAATATGTGAGAAATTAAGTGTGTGAATATGTTTTTTTTTTTGGTTGATAAATTGGCAGGTGTTCACTATCAAATGGATCCCAATTACCCACAATCTTTCATGAACTTACTAATTGGGGATAATTCACAACGGGATCCTATGAACAACATGAACATTGTTGCGAACCCTCCTAATTGGCAATACTATCCACAATACCCTCAACAATACCCTCATATGCAATATCCTCAACAACCACCAAACTTTGCCCTCCAAGGCCAGAATGCCCCCCTAATTCCAAATTTCAACTACGATTCTATGCCTCTTCCTTATCAGCTACCCCCACCAAATAATATGACCTCATCAACACCCCGTCCTCCACCCAACGCCACCCACAATGAGAGTGTCAGGGGGACTTCCAAGTGGACATTGGAAGAAGATCCCCGCTTGGTGAGATTATGGATCAATGTCAACATCAACCCCCTTATTAGGGCTGACCAAAAGAAAACGGGGTTTTAGACGAAGATCGCAAGCGCCTACGACCAGCACGCTCCCGATGGAGCTACGAAGCGAGGAGGGAAAGTTTGCAATGCCCGTTGGAACCGAGCAGCTCCACTTGTGTCCAAGTGGACCGCTTGTGTGGGCCAGGCTTATCGAGCGAATCCAAGTGGGGTGAATGAAGACGATATTATGCAAAAATCCCAGGATTTATACATTGATATGGTGAGCAAACCGTTCAACTTGATGCATTGGTGGGTGCTACCGAAGGACCAACTGAAATGGGAGGTCAATTGCGATCAATCTGCAGATATGGCCGCTAAACGCTTGAGGATCAATTAGGCCGGAGGGTACTCTGAGAGTGAGACATCAGGCTCACCGAGCACCCCCGACACACCAACAGCTCCTGCTAGTGAAGATACACCAACAGAGGAGGTTGGTGGACTGATCCGCCCCATTGGAAGAAAAGCCGCCACAAGAAAGGCGAAAGAGAGAGCGCATGACTCGGTGCTTGATGTTGTCACCAAAGAGCTATCCACCTTGGGGACAACAAATGTGAAGAGCAGCACCATATTCGAAAGATATGTCATCGCCTAAGAGAAGAAGGCTGAGGCCGCTAAGGTGAAGGCAGAAGCCGCTAAGAGAGCTGTTGAACTAATAGACTGTCATCAGTACTTCCAACGGATGAAGTATGAGGACAAGATACTGAGAATGGACATTGCTAAGATGTGTCCGGAGGATTAAGCACAATATGGTCCACTTCAGGAAGAAATTAGGAGTCGATACCGCCAAACATCGTCTTCGTCCAATGCCAGCCCTTCTTTAGATTGATACTCATGTCTTAGGAATAATCTGTTGTTTAGCTTGTGCTTATGTTGTTCTTTCTTGTCCCAATTGTTTGTTGTAATTGAACTGCTTTATGTTGTATAGTGATATGTGTAATTTTATTTCAATGAGTTCCATTTTCATTTCACATCACAGTGTTCAAAGTTTTTTATATGTTGCGTTGTAGCTAAGATGTTTAATTTCATTTTAATGAGTTCAATTTTAATATTTCACTTTTAACTACGATGCACTCTTAATTTGCTTTATTAATATGTGAATTTCCCTAACATTTGGAAACTTCTATTGCAGTTACAACAAAATGAGTGACCCATCTTCTTCAAGTGATGACTCATCCACAGAATTAATAGATCATCTCAGATTCGTACTGGAGTCATCCTCTTCTAGTGATGACTCATCGATTCTTGAGACCATACTCAACAATCAATCTCACGTGGAGTCATTTAAGTTAGCTGTGCAACATGGACAAGGGGGACGACCTTCATCACCCCGACGATCAAGAAAGAAGAAAAGATTCATTCGGAGGGATCGAGAAGATGCAGACGATCGCCTCCACAGAGACTACTTTACAGATAATTCCATCTATAACGAAACCCACTTTCGGCGTAGATTTCGGATGCGGAAACGTCTATTCCTCCGCATTGTTGACGCTCTCAATAGTCGATTTGAGTACTTCCAGTTGAGGCACGATTGTGCTAGTAGGCGTGGGTTGTCACCGCTCACCAAGTGCACCGCAGCGATGCGTATGCTCGCCTATGGGGTATCGGCAGATTGTGTGGATAAGTACTTGAAGATTGGAGGAAGCACGACTATGGCGTGTATGAAAAACTTTGCTGCCGGTGTCATTCAAGTGTTTGGGGATGAGTATTTGAGAAAACCAACACAAGCTGATGCTGATCGACTGTTGTAAGTTGCCGAGGCACGTGATTTCCCCGGCATGCTAGAGAGTATAGATTGTATACATTGAGAATGGGAAGAACTATCCATCGGCTTGGAAAGGGATGTTTGCAAAAGGGATTTACAGAGTCCCCACCTTGATTCTTGAAGCCGTTGCTTCATATGACCTTTGGATATGGCACGCCTTCTTTGGGTGTCCGGGTAGCCTGAACGAGTTAAATGTTCTTCACCGAACAGATGTTTTCAAAGAGGTGTATAAGGGTCGGGGTCCAAAATGTGAATACGTCGTGAACGGTCGTGAGTACAATATTGGGTACTTTTTGTCCGACGGTATTTATCCAAGATGGGCAACATTCGTGAAAACTATCTCTCTTCCCTAAGGACCCAAGGCAAGATTGTTCACCGAACGTCAAGAGTCTGTTAGGAAGGATGTGGAAAGAGCATTTGGAGTTCTACAAGCTCGGTTTGCTATCATTCGCGGTCCTGCTCGGAACATAGACAAAGGTGAATTGGGTATGATAATGAAGGCACGTGTTATACTCCACAACATGATCGTCGAGGACGAACGAGATTCGTATGACCTTACTTTCGACTACGATGATGTCGATGACAACACCCCGCAACCAAATGTCCAACAGGGCCATCATCCGTGCTATGCTGCCTACCTCCATAGAGTAGCAGAAATTCATAACCCAGCACTACATGCACGTCTCCAATCAGACCTAATCGAGGAAATATGAAATCGACATAGGGCACGACAAAGCTCACAACCATAGATGTTAAGGGTTATTCGTCATTCACTTGTGTTCTATTTTTTTTCGTCATCTAAATTGGTGTTTTAAATATCGAACACTCGGGTTGTAATTTTCTTCAATGTCAATCCTCATATTTGCATTTGCATTCGTTGCATTCTACATTATATTCCGTATGCTTTCAATCGTTCAACCAATACAACTTAGCTCATCAATTTTTAGATACTTCAAAATAAATTAATACATTTTTCGGAAACATAAATTACATATTTTTTTATCCGAAAAATAAAATTTATTTTTAACTTATACAAAACCCAATATGCAAACAAAATTTTTACAACATAAAACAAATAAAATATGTTTAGTTGTGGACTCCATCAACAATATTAAATTATTTGTGCTGACATGAGTTCTATTTGCTGGAAAAATAAAGGAATACAAGTTCCAGAACTGTGAAACTTATGCTGACATAACATGCCATAGTTCCACAAAATAGAACCCCATTGAGAATGCTCTAATAAAATTTAAAAAAATGAAAAAGAAAAGGAGAAATCAAGTCAGCCTCGCCGCCATTGGCCAAAAGATAGAGTGAAAATAGTTTCTCCTCGAATTTGTTGAGTTCTTTGCCCACAGAAAAGTATCTAAATAACTCAATCTCAATATACACCTTTTATAATTATCTCCTTGTTCATTTGCAAACACCCCCTGTCCGATTAACCCGCAAGGGAGTCCCTCTCAAATCGATTTTTCTTCGAAGAAGAATCACTTGAACCTCTCGGATCTGTCCTGTCCATTTTACGATTGTGTTTTCGCCCAACTATGATCTTTTCGAAACTGGGTCGTTCTCTGACCCGTTCATCTCGTTCTAGGGTAAGGATTTTATCTGGTTAATCGCTGGATTCTAACTCCAATTATGCTCACACAAGTGGGTTTTCGTTTTTTGGGATTGGAATTGGTTTAGGGTTAATAAATGGTGTTTTTTTGATGACAGAATATCATCAGTGGTTGTTACAATGGGCCGTTTGCGTTGGTAGATGAAGCGCTATTCAGAGTTCCGTATGGCAATCTTGGTGGTAATCGGCAAGATGCTAATTTAGGGTTTCTGAGGAGATATTTGGCCTCAATCGGGAATCACAGGAAGGAGGTTTTATCGGACTTAAATTATGTGCTCGCAAACCCTAGACTTCGTCGGTTCTTCTCCAATGAAGCCCCAAAGAAAAAGAGTAAGTTTTTTTTTTTTTTTTGGGGGGGGGGGAGTGGTGTTTCGAATTGGGTGGTCTCAATGTTTATTTCAATGTCTTATTTGTTGAATTTTGTTTTGCTGAATGATTTCAGATTATGAGAACTTTTATCCAAAGGAGAAGAAGGAAATTCCAAAAACAAACGAACAGAAATCCGAGTCCAAAGGTGAAGGACTCTCTTTGTTATTGCTTAGTGGGAGTTGTTTTGGTACTGTTTTGGAGTGAAGACATGGCATGAAGTGATAAATGATTGCATGAGGAGCTATGCAATTAGAAGTTAGCTGAAAACTGACAGAACTATACTCTGTCATCTCAACCACTGATAAATGGAACTTCAAGTGGCTTCTTGTTTCTCTGAGGACTTGGTGGAAGTGAGCCAGTGAATTATGGAGGACATACATGTTGTTGATTGATTTTATTAATTGTTCTGAACTACGAAATCGAACAGCAATGGATAATGATAGTTCTATAGATATGCCAATCATCCTGCTTCCCTGAGGTAAGAAAGTTCATTGGTCACTATCAACCTAGGGTGAGACAGAGGTGCATTCTGACTTCTGAGGCCCTTGGGAGTTGTCAAGTGTGGTATGGGAAGCTTGGAGTTCGGTTAGATTTGTTTGACAGCTGCCGTGCGACACAATGTCATTGCCTAGTTACTTGGCGTTGCTGGTGTATGGGATAGCCTCTGCGAGTGTTAGGCTTGAAATGTAAACCTCAATGTGGTGCTGTTGGTGTACCCTTTGTCTACCCCTTTTTTTTTTGTTTGGTAAATGCAACCAAACATAGCTTAACAACTTATGTCCCCTTTGCTTTTTAACTGTTTTGAGCTTTATGTGGAAACAGGACATTCTAAATTCAATTCACTATTAGCGTTAGGTCCAATCCATCAGGTAAAATTGTACTTATATTAAGAGGGGCTTAGTGTGGTGAAGAAAACTTGAAGTTCTGGAAGTTCTTTTTGGTGCATAGCTATTAGACTTGGTCACAGAGATAGGACCTTACTGACCCAAAAAGTTCACGGTTTGGATTGTCCTGTCAGACGTTTGGCCCAATCTGACCTGAAGGGATCAGGGACTAGAGCATAATAAACCTCTGGATTTGCCATGATTGGTAGCCAGTTGATTTTTTGCTGGTCATCTGCTGGATTAAGGCTGCAGGAAGGCTCTGATCTTATTAAGCCTGGGAACAATGAGCATATTCCTAATTGTCTGTCTTCCTTCTATTCATCAGAATGACTTTGCTCTAGCCTCTAGGCTCTAGCGTATCGTGGAACACTATATTATTTTTTGGCCATTTTCACCCCAATAGCTCTCTTACTTTCATAAGGTATAGTGCACGAATTGAAAGAACTGGAAACGATATAAACGGAAAGAGATAGTATGGTTTGATTGATATCTAGCAGCACTTCATCAATTTGGGTGTGCCAGAAAAGTTGATCTGGTGGGTAGAGCCAGGGTTAGGAAAACTCAAACTGATCTCCCCTCTGGTCCTGGAGCTGTTTGATTCGGTCTGCCAGTTATAGGAGCAAATATAGGTGGAACGTTTATTCTTTGGCGTCTTCATGTGGATTTTACTCGGATGACCATGTTGACAACAAAGCTTAGTTTAAGTGTCTCCAGCTGTTCATCATACTGTTCTAGTGTTTGTTGTTCACTTTATTAGAGGTTGTAGTTGGGGATAAGGCTGGTGCATCTGGAGTTTGCTATAGCCTGTCTTGGCATTCCATGCTAGGTGGTGTTGGTGTGACTAGTGTTTGTTGTAGCAGCTGTGCTGCTCCTTTTCTTTTGTTTTGGTGGATATCTTAGGTATGTGGTAGGGCATGGATTCTTTGTCCAAGGAAGTTAATTACATACTTGGTGACTTTTGTATGATTTTCCTTTTAATTTTGGAGATAATTGTCTGTATGCCCAACAACATAAAGTTGTCGGTGTCCTTCTGGACAGCAATGATGTTGGATGTTCAACTCTTCTGTGCCAATCTAGTGGTTGTGGGAGTTCTGGCGGTATTGGCTCTGGCTCATTGTTCTCTTTGCTCTGCTGTTAGTCCATGACCAGGGATGTTGGGTTTTTTTTTTTTTTTGGGGGGGGGGTTTTACGAGATCACTTTATGCCGTCCTATTTAAAAGGAAAAGCTCAGCAGATGAAGAGTTGTGCTATAGGTGGATGACTGATGTCTCGGGGAAGTTTTAGGCTGCAGTAATGGAATCTGTGACTTGGATCAGATGTGCGATTATTGCAGCTTGAGGGGATTCGAGCGTCTCCGATAATAAGAACATTTGTGTTTCCAATAAATAATCTATACCATGTTTCTAGCAACCATGAAAATTCCATCCCAACAGTAGCAACATAGTTGAGGTTTTATCTGCTTAAGATATTGCCGCTTTTCCTTTGAAAGAAAAAGGTCAAGAGATCAAGTATTAGATACAATGAAATTTTCAGATGAACATGCAGTACCCGACGCTTAGATAATTTGTAGCAATGTATTTATCTATTACTGTAGTGCTGCTAGAGGTGGCAACACTTTAATTCATTGTAAGAAGCACTGTGGAGGAAATGAGGAATGAAAGTGTTGATAGCAACCTGCCCTCTTTGGAAATGGCTTGAGTCTGCTGTTGTCTGCAAAATATTCCAACTGTAACAGGTGTATAGAGTGCTGATTGGCAGGTGCACCTTTTACAGGCTTACCTGATTGCGTTCTTATGGGCGACTTTGTGCATAGATAGGGAAACCTTGTGCCCTACAAAGAAAGGACAAAGGAAATAATGGATAGAGAGTTGATCAGTTGATGTGATAGTTTGTGTAGGGTGAGGGCACTATTTACTTATACTGAAAGATGTCACATCATAGATGCAAGGAATAAGAGATTTTATTGTTAGTCATATACATGTGTAGTAGAGCAGTAGCACTAGATGAGCTCACCAATGGTGGCTTTTCATCTACGGACTCTTAGGAGTAGTTTGATCATTTTCAATGCCGCTTAGTCGAACTAAGGCTATGGTGCATAGAAGGAATTGAAGCAGGAAAAAAGAAGAGAATTATGGTTGGGGAAATAAGAGCTGGGTGATTTCAGATTTGGCCGTGCGGTCTAAGACTCCAAGTAGAGTATGAATTCAAAATGTGTTCGTTCTGCGATGACGCAGCTGCATCGGAAAGGTTTTTAAGTTGATCAAACCGCTTTTTCGCGCTGTGACAACTGCGATATGCAACATGATTGCTGCATTGGAGCGGTTTTACCATACTGTGATCGAGACTGGAACTACGACTGACATCCGCATTTTGGATCCTTCTAGACTAAACTTGCTGTGCTTTTGAAGCTTATAATGTTAATTTGAGGCATTATATTTTGTGAGGAATCTGTTTCTTCTATGCTTTCCCTTCGTGCTTTTCGATAGCTATTGGATATTCAATGAACACCTATTTATGCATCCATAATTACTCCATTTTTCTTTTTGCAGGGGAATCAAACTCAAACACAGATGAACAAGGAAATTTTCAAGAAGCATTTATGAAACAGTTTCAAAATTTGCTTACCCCTCTATTGATGATCGGGCTTTTTCTTTCAACATTTTCTTTTGGTCCTCGTGAACAGCAACAGGTGAGGAATTTTGTTGGTGAACTGAGTTTTTTTTTTTAAAAAAACCTACACATAATTTATAACTTGGCACTTTTCCATTGTTATGCTACTTATAGAACAATTTATTCATGTCAACCAGCCAGCTACCTTTAGTACAAACTTCTATTCTGATTTCATTTGGAACTACTCTTAAATTCATGAGTTGTTGCACACAACCCTTGCTGAGTATGGATGCCCCTAGTAATAGGGAAATATGGACATCTGTACTGAGAATTCTTGATCTCTCTCCTGGAAGCAGTCATGCTTTGAGCACCTGTTTTATGGCGTGATGGATAATCGGATTATGCCTCTTGCCAGGAAAGGTCGTAACTTTTTGAGGAAAATTTGGATCTATGGCACTGTAAAATTTTGAATATTGCTTCGTGAAAACCAATATACATGTGCTGGTACTTGGTAATGTACAAAAAATAAGAGTAGACAGGATATAGTAGATTCTTTAGTGGTTGAATGTTTTCCTCTGAAGTCATGGATGCGCTATTGCTTGGAGCATCAAGAAGTCCAGGGAGACAAAGATCCTGTTCCACTGATTGTTAGTCAGGAGTCGCCAAAAGTCTCGGCCTTAAATATTCACTGCTTGGTCATGGTCTTTCCCCAGCTTTCAGCTATTTGATTCTTTTTTCTCAGTTTATCTCTTATGATTCTTGCCCAGTCTTCTTGTTCCCGTTTTACTTCCAATTGTCTCCCTTGTGTCTGACCATCCGTTATCAGTTAGTGTATGCACCGGTGCTGGATGTCACCAATTGATGAGTATAATATGAGGGTTTTTTTTAAACTTTAAATTTGTTGTTATTTGTTTCGTGTGGTGGGAGAATTGTTGAGCAATGTTCTGAATGTCGCTTCTTGGCTGTCTGGAGCATACTGCACAATGAACGTACTTTATAGAACTACCGTTAGAACTACTTCACTCTTCTGGCGTTCATCTGATGTTATCATTTTTATTGTTTCTGTATTTACTTTTGAAACTGTACATGTGCATGTGTGTGTGTGTGTGTGTGTGTGTGTGTGTACATATATATATATAATATATATATATATATATATCTATATATATATATGGAAAGATACATATACAAATATACATATACATATATATATATATATATCTATATATATATATATATATTTTACTTTTGATATGCCTTTTTGTTTGAGAGAATTTTAGGCTGGTGAAGCAGTTGCAACTTTGGTATTTTGTCAGTCTGCACCATATGATTTTTTCCCCCTTGCCATTCCCTACTGACTTTTGTCTATTTCATTTGAGTAGCATATGGCGTCTATTGACTGTTGCAGTGATGGCCCTTTCTGATTTTTTTCTTTCAGATTAGTTTTCAAGAATTCAAAAATAAGCTTCTAGAGCCTGGTCTTGTTGATCATATAGTTGTTTCCAACAAATCAGTTGCTAAAGTGTATGTAAGGGGTGCACCACGTGATCAGACAAACAGTGATGTTGTACAAGGGCCTGCTAATGGTGCTCCTGCAAGGGGTAACTCGGGCCAGTATAAGTACTATTTCACTATTGGAAGTGTTGAATCTTTTGAGGAGAAGTTGGAGGAGGCCCAGGAAGCCTTAGGAATTGACCCCCATGATTATGTTCCTGTAACGTATGTCAATGAAATGGTATGGTACCATGAGTTGATGAGATTTGCTCCTACACTATTGCTTCTTGGATCGCTTTTATACATGGGCAGGAAGATGCAAGGTGGATTAGGTGGTGTTGGTGGTGGTGGAAGAGGCGCTCGTGGGATATTCAGCATCGGAAAGGCTCAAATTACAAAGGTGGACAAGAATGCAAAGAACAAGGTCAGACATGTTGGGTTATTTATGTGTTCATGACCCCCTTTTTCTCCTTGTCTTTCTTTTTCCGTACCTCCATCTACTAAAGCGTTTCAGATATCAAGATGGTCTTTTGTATATTCCATAATGCTGGCAGTGCAAGTCACTTTTCAGGTGTTCTTTAAAGATGTGGCTGGCTGTGATGAAGCTAAGCAAGAAATCATGGAATTTGTGCACTTCCTCAAGAACCCAAAGAAATATGAGGATTTGGGTGCGAAAATTCCTAAAGGTGCTCTCTTAGTCGGTCCTCCAGGTACTGGGAAGACGCTTTTGGCTAAAGCAACTGCTGGGGAATCAGGCGTGCCTTTTCTGTCGATATCTGGTTCAGATTTTATGGAGATGTTTGTTGGTGTTGGACCCTCCAGGGTTAGAAACCTATTCCAAGAAGCTAGGCAATGTGCCCCTAGCATTATCTTCATTGATGAGATTGATGCCATTGGCCGAGCAAGAGGGCGTGGAGGATTTTCTGGATCAAATGATGAACGAGAAAGCACTCTTAATCAGCTGCTTGTTGAAATGGATGGTTTTGGAACTACGTCTGGAGTGGTGGTGTTGGCTGGCACAAACAGGCCTGATATTCTGGATAAAGCTTTGTTGAGGCCTGGTCGGTTTGATCGCCAAATCACCATTGACAAGCCTGATATAAAAGGCCGTGAACAAATCTTTCAGATTTATTTGAAGAAGATCAAGCTTGATAATGAGCCATCATTCTACTCAGAGAGACTTGCTGCACTGACACCCGGATTTGCTGGAGCTGATATAGCGAATGTGTGTAATGAAGCTGCATTAATTGCTGCAAGGAAGGAGGGCACCGTGGTTACAATGGAACATTTTGAAGCAGCTATAGACAGGGTCATTGGCGGTCTAGAAAAGAAAAACAAGGTAAAAAATCATGAAAAGATGGTAACTGTGCCCCCCCCCCCAAAAAAAAACACGGGAAAGAAATAGTGAAAACATTGTCTCATCTTGACGGATGTTAACTACGCTTTGTGGTGCATATCTCCCAAGTTTAGGTAGTGTTTCTGTTAGTGTTGTTTGGTTAGGGCAAGGGTGTTTATAACCGAACAAGGGTGTTTATGTATAAACCTTTTTATTCCCTGCCTTTGGAGGGGTCTGCATTGGGCAGTGGTTTGTTGGTTTCTAGGCTGTGTTTTGCCCTTTTGTTTTGGTTGGAAATTTCTAATTCCTGCTGTTGGTTGTCTAGGTGATAAGCAAGGAGGAAAGGAGGACAGTTGCTTACCATGAGTCAGGCCATGCTGTTGCTGGTTGGTTCCTGGAGCATGCAGAGCCTCTATTGAAAGTCACAATTGTTCCGCGCGGCACAGCAGCACTAGGTTTTGCACAATATGTTCCAAATGAAAACCTTCTGATGACCAAAGAGCAGCTTCTTGATGTGACTTGCATGACCCTAGGTGGCCGAGCAGCTGAACAGGTGTTTATCTTTTTCTTTCTCTCTTTAAAAGATTAAATAAAAGATGGCTGAACTTGTAAACATGTTGGCCCCCCTTCGTTGGTTAGCCTTGTTTTGGGGATGAACTCTAACATCAGATTCTATGCATTTCTATGCATTTTGGCTGCCCTGTGTGCGCTTGGATAAGAGGACCAAGTAAATGGATAAAAACAACTTGAATTGCCTATGGCATAGAACTTCTACGCCAAACCTGACACGCTGTCCCCTCTCTCTCTCTCTCTCTCTCTCTCTTGTTTTTTTGAGGAGGGAGGGATGTGGCGTGTGGTTTGGAGTTTGTGAGCAATAATAATGAATTTTACTGGGGATTGTAAAGTCCTGGGTCTATAAACTCAGGACTACAGTATAAGTTTATTTTTGTTAATTTTTATTTTTTGTTTTTTTTTTTTGGGGGGGGGGGTTGTGGTTTAGTTTATCCAGTCTAGTCATGCAGGGTAGCGTGGTTGATTTCATTGGATCCTAGATATGAGAACCAACTACTGCCTATAACAGCACAAACGGTAGAGAAGGCTGTCTATATGGTTAGCTGAGCTTGTAATTTTACAATTAACATGGTTTTTAAAATTTTTGTTCACAGGTTCTGCTGGGTAAAATCTCGACAGGAGCTCAAAATGACTTGGAGAAGGTGACCAAAATGACATATGCTCAGGTGGCAGTCTATGGTTTCAGTGAGAAAGTCGGTCTGTTGTCTTTCCCCCAGAGGGAGGATGGCTTTGAGATGTCAAAGCCATACAGCAACAAGACGGGTGCTATCATAGACGAAGAGGTGAGAGAGTGGGTTTCCAAGGCATATGACCGAACAGTTCAACTGATTGAGGAACACAAGGAGGGGGTGGCTCGGATTGCAGAACTGTTACTTGAAAAAGAAGTCCTCCACCAAGAGGACTTGGCTAGGGTTCTAGGTGAACGGCCATTTAAACCCGCTGAACTCACAAATTACGATAGATTCAAGCAAGGATTTCAGCAAGAAAGCGAGAAAAAGAGCGAGGACACTCAGTCCCAGACGTCAGAGGATGACGGATCATCATCGGCACCTGTGGTGCCAGATGTGGTCCCAACGTAAAAATTTGCGGGAGGGAGTGGCTGTCTGTGTTGTGCAAGAATCGAGCATTTCTTTCAGTGAAAGTTGTATAATGAAACTTGTGAACTCTTGGATATCTATTTATCCTTCCTCAATGATAAATTGGATGTATTTGCAAATTTTCGTCAGTCTCTTTGCGTTTAACTTGAGCTATCGATCAATCCCTGCTTCACTGATTGAAAGAGAGAGATTAGGGGTTAAACAGGGGGGCAATTTTGCCTTGTTTACCAGTCTCGATGGAGGCTCCATCAAAGTTTTATTTTTTTGTCTACATGTTAGAATATATCCAACCGGTGGAGAATGGAAAGATGCAGAATTCCATAGAATGCGCGAGAACTGAATTTGAATTACGAAATCTACTAGAAACTTCGTCTGAGGACACTATGGTCGTTGGGGTTGTGGATGTCACGTTCTGTTATTCTAGTCAAATGTACTAGAAGCTCACCAGTCACCATCTTAATTGGAGTATGTTAATTTGGAATTCTAGGAGCAAACGAGTTGACCAAGAAAACTCTCGTATGGATAGTCCCTCCTCGGGTTACTAAATACACTGGTTCAAAGGTTTTATTAATTTCTCTTTTTTTGTATGAAAAGAATTCCATCAACTTCATGTGGCTATCGTCTAGTAGTGACATCGTTGAGATGCAGCATGCGAACCATTATACATGGTCGTGGATGGATTACTAGAAGCGTTTGTTAAATGTGGACTCGATCATCATTATGGGGACTGGGGATCGGTGAAGGTCCTGAAGGAGCAAAACTAGAGGTGGACAATGGATCGGATTGAGTCATGGTTAGTCCGTCAACGATTTAAGTCGGATCGAACTTTTTATGTAAATAAATGAGTCGGGTTAGGTGGCTCATTGATTATCCGCTTTTGACCCATTTTTAAATGGAACAAATATGTGCAAAAAAAATGTGTGTAATAATTATTATTATGTGTAAAGCGTTGGTAATAAGTTTAACTAATTGTAGCGTGTAAATTAGTGTGGCAAGTAGGTTGAAACAATAAAATGAGCGTTAATGGACCGACCCAATTCGAGCCTTTAATGGGCTGGCCCATTGTCGATCCCCTCGATTATTGACCCGTTGCCCACCACTACGCAGAACTGCAGGGGCTAGAAGGTAAATAATGCTAGGCATGAGCCACTGTCATGCAATGCAAACAACTGATGAGTGCACCAGATTAGAAGGTGGTGGTAGCTCATTATCATCAAGAGGGGGTGGCAGATACTTTTGCTAATATAGGTATTACGCTAGGTTGTGATTTTGTATTTTTTAGGGATCCTCCTGGGAAGGATTTTGATGTATGTTTGCCGATAGTGTAGGGATCAAGTTCACAAGAGCGATTATGACTTTAACAAAAATATTTTCACGACTTAACCTCTCTTTTGCACCACAAGAATGATCATCAAATGGCCCGACTTTACATAAGAGTCGCAATTTCACACAACTTAAATAATTGAATAACTTTTCTCCCTCCTCCCAAAAATGAATTGCTTTATTCAGTTATAGAGGTTATATATCAAGAGCGACGTCAAGCACATCTTGGTATTGCTAAAATATATAATGTTATCATTATAAAATAGTGCTCATAGGAGTAGCAAGTGTCATAAATCTAAGTAAAAGCCAGTGAGAACGAACATTAATAACGTATCCAGAGAGCCGATATCACAAGGATTTCATGTTTCTACACCTCAAAAACTGTCCATAATAATTGACATCATAGCCTTAAATTATGGTTACAAAAATAAGATATAAGAATATACAAAATATCCTTTCGAATAGAAATTGCAAGTCAACATTCTAATCAGCAATAAAAAATAAGCAAAACATTTGTAATTCTAACGTGCAGAAAAAGCATTGCGGAAAAAAAAAAAAACGTTTTTATTACTTATTATCACCTACCAAAACAGCAGCATTCACGTAAGTACATGCCGGCCTTAAGGTCGTTCACAAACCATATCCTAGTGTACAAGACTATTCACAAAAATAATTTAATTGAGACATCATCAAACTCATTGCAAAAATCATCTCAGATACATATATATATATATATATATATATATATATATATATATATATATATATAAAATACTAAAAAATCTCATCTTGAGTGACAAGTCATATTTTATGCCTGCACCGACCAATTATGTGGAATCTTAATCTCCATTTTCACACTTTCATTAGTCATGTCCCTGCGACAATTCAAATTCGTACAGCTCATCAGTTCTCCATAAATTAAATTAAATACTACTCCACAGCATCAAACGTTAAACACCCCTCCCCAAGTCAAGGAAAAAAAGCATATTCAACAATTTAAAAAACTGATGCCGGACACGTGTAAGTGCTGATTCTTTGAGCATGAGACGCGGAAGAAATTCAAGTCTTGATCTAGAAAGAGAAATTAATAGTTCTCGTGATTGCCCATGCCTTTCTTACAGTCAACAGCCATGGCTTCCCCCTCTTTCTCTCTCCTATTTATTTAACACCCCCCCCTCTCCGAATACATTCTGTATTTCTCCGCGTTTCTTGAACATCTTCATCGCTCTCTCTCTCTCGCTCATCTCTATCCCTACGCCTTTGCCGCTGCTGCAGATCAGGTACTTTCTTCCCCATTTTTCACTTCGAACATATTTTTCTGTCATTTAAATCTGGTTTGGTTTGAGTTTGATATCTGTTCATAATGCCGATTCAAAAACATAGTCTTTAGATTTTTTTATGAAGATTCTGAAACTTGTTTGGGAGACTGTTCATTCAAATGTTTGATGCTGGTTTTTAATTTGCGGGGTCTTAGGGTTTCAGTCGTCGTTGCTTTCTATATAGAAATTACTTGCATTTTTCATCCCTCTTTGTCTGGCAATTCTGTTTCTTTTAATAAATGGCGTTTATTTTAATCCGTTCTATCATCATTTCGTGCATTGTTAGGGTACAAATTATTCCTTTTTGGTCACAGTTATCAGATTGCTTCTTTAGATTGCGCACGTCGCTTATTTAAGGAGATTTTAGGGTTTTGACAGGCCGTAGAAGAAGATGGAATACGAATCAGATAGTCAGCAGGCAATGAGGCCTAAATATGACTGCCTTCTCTTCGGTAACATATTCTGCATTTCAGTAATTACTGCATGTTTTCTTTTTGTTTTGGGAACAATGGAAGCAGTTGTCGTCCAATTGTGTGGAAGCAAGTAACAAGCCATGTTGGTTGATTTTTTCAGATCTTGATGACACCCTTTATCCTCTCAGTTCCGGCATCGCTCCCCATTGTTCCAAAAACATCCAAGGTAACATCTTTGTGATTATCTTTGAATTTTTGCCATTGGTCTTTGTTTGTTAAATGATTTGATTCTTCCAACGCACACCATATTTCCAATTTTCTCTATGCTCATGTGAATCTTGTGAATAAAATTGAATTTGGTTATATTTTCAGAGTACATGATTGGAAAGCTTGGAATAGAGGAGAGTATAGTTCCAGACATGTGCTATATTTTGTACAAATATTACGGCACTACAATGGCTGGTCTTAGGGTATGGCTTGAATCATTCTTTGAATATTGTTTGATCTAGAATCTTTATTTCTGTCGTCTTTTCCTTTATTGACATGTTGGGTTTTTGAAATTTTTCGGTAACAGGCAATTGGCTACGAGTTTGACTATGATGAATTCCACAGGTAGTTATGCTTTCATTTGTGGTTATAATGAATTGGAGTCGTTGTAATCACATTTTGAGACGAATGAACATTTTTGTCTTGTTGTCGAGTGTTTAGGTTGGTTCATGGAAGGTTGCCTTATGATCTGCTGAGACCGGATCCCGTTCTGAGGAATCTCTTGCTTAGCCTCCCTATTCGAAAAATTGTAAGTTGTTTTCGCGTCGTGGAATATATGGAAAAACAGAGCATTTTAGCTGTTTCTAATCCTGGGATGTTGTTTGCAGATTTTCACCAACTCTGACAAGCATCATACTGCGGAGGTGCTACGACGGCTGGGGTTGGAGGACTGTTTTGAGAGGATTGTATGTTTTGAGACATTGAATCCCACAGACAAAGGGGATGCTCCTCCTAGCGAATACGAGGAGACGGACTCTGATGTCGGAGCTTCGAAGCCAACATTGGTTTCCAGCTCTGAAATTTTCGACATCATGGGATATCAAGCTAGTTCCGATGTGGCCTTGCCAGAGACTTCCATCGTATGCAAGCCCTTTGAAGTGGCTTTTGAAAGAACCCTGAAAATAGCAGAAATTGATCCGCAAAGAACTGTAAGAATCACTCATTTCTTTGCTGCAGTTAACATAGAAATTGCAATTGATTTGTTGATAGCGACGTTCTCATTCTGTTAATGGTCAATCTGCAGTTGTTCTTTGATGATAGCATTCGCAATGTGCTTACTGCGAAAAGTTTGGGTGTTCATACAGTTTTGGTATGTCGTTTTTGGCTAAACATTGAAGCTTTAACAAATTTGCTTTACAATTGAAGTGAGAACTGAGGTTGTTGGATGTATGAAAATGACAATATAGGTGGGCAAATCTGAAAAACCAATAGGTGTGGACTATGCTTTGGAAAGCATTCACAACATCAAAGAAGCCTTCCCAGAACTGTTGGATGCAGAAGAGCGGGCAGAGAATGTCAGCTATGCACAGAAGATTGCAGTGGAGGCTTAATCTAACAAACAGTTCATGTGTATGAATATGAGCGAGCTTGTTCTGTTTTGTAATTTCTGAATATGATTGTCAATTAGAGGGGGAAAAATGCTAAGTTGCCTTGCTAATTTTGTTGAAGTTGATCTAATTATAGAGGGTGATGATGTATTAACTAAAAGGAAAACTATGTCTTATACTTTATGTTGCCACCATGGAAAATGCTTCTTGTTGAACGCTTTTATGATGTTGACATATATGAAGAAAAATCTGAAACATTTGGAATAATGATGCATATGTTGTCTGGTTTGTGAGTGCCCCACCCCCCAAATATAAATCTTCTATGTCCAACAGGATAATTGCTTTGTTCTGCTAAGTATGTTCCACAAAGTAGTAGGAGCTTAATTTCAGCTCTGAGGCTGATTAGTGATTGCCATTGAACAAGGGTGATAGCCTCTTCACTGGTGAATCCCCTGTTTGTTTATGTCCCAAATTCCCTTTTGCCAGGCTCAGATTTTCAACCAAGATATCAGCCTATCTCACTTGTTGGTTGCGCTATGACACACAGTTAGCCCGCGGCTGTTTCCATGCTCATGTGTGCCTTATTTCTTGTACTGCAACTCCGCTTGAAGTTCATGCATCTGACATTGTCTATGAGTGACCCGTGATGGTGCCCACGACCTATGGGTGCAGGTTTTCACGACTTGAAGCCTGTTTCTTACAAAAGGAGTTTGTCATTTGTAGAAATTATATTATTTTTATTTTATTTCTTTTGGATTGAATATCTTTGATTTTGAAGGTCATCTTTTAGGTATTTACCATATATTATGTTGTTTTTAATCTTATATTTTGTGATGAAAAGATTGTGTGCCTTTTAGCACCGTTAAGGGTTTCCTTGTTTCTATTTGGGCTTTTGAAATCTTGACTGCCCGACTAATAAATTGAATCAAAT
Source organism: Carnegiea gigantea (assembly GCA_029747015.1). NCBI lineage: Eukaryota > Viridiplantae > Streptophyta > Magnoliopsida > Caryophyllales > Cactaceae > Carnegiea > Carnegiea gigantea. The sequence goes on along the minus strand of JAKOGI010000003.1, from coordinate 775,351 downwards.
TTAAATTCTTTTATCAACTTTTCTTTTTGGATGGTACAATCTTATTAGACAAATACCAACCTACACAAATCTAAACTGAATCAAATCTAAAATCTCATTAACATGAACATGACTCGATTCTCCGAATTGAATCAAAGAAAGGAAAAGAAAAAGACCCTGTTTGGCGAACAGCTGTTAATTGTTTGTTTTAGCTGTTAGCTGTTTGAGTTAGTTATTTATATTAGCTGTTTGAATTAGCTGTTTGTTGAAAAATTATTTGGTGAAATTAGCTATTTTTAATAAAGTTGTCAGACAAAAAGCTAATTTTTCAAAAAACTCTTCCATGGAATAAGCTTTTTCAAATTAACTTTTTGAACCCAAAAAGCTCTGTCACCAAGTATTCAGATTAGCTTTTTTATTTAATCAAACAGTAAATTTCGATTAAAAAAGTTCTTTTTAGTCAAAAAGCTGTTTGTCAAAACGCCCCTAAGAGATTTCCGTGCCCTGGCTTTCCAGCAAATAAACATGCCTTCTGTGGCTTTTACGTGAGATTTTTATTTCACTGCAAAAACGCCAAAACCCTCAATTAGTGGACTCTGTTTATGGACTTGGCTTTGAGTATCCAGCTTGGGATGGTATATGAGGTTTTATTCGCCATTTTCCAAAAACAAAAAATGCATTTTGACCCAAGTTTAATTATCAATTATTTAGGATACTCAAGGTACAATGAATTACGGAACATAGAATTTGTTAAATCTCAATCGTTCTCTTGACGGTCTGTTACTGTATGCTGAATGTTTTGTGGCATGCATTGTCATTGTAATGGTTCACTTGAGAGGTTTGATCTTGAAAGGTTGGACCACTTTTGCCTTCCTTATGCTTACGAAATCACAAATTCTCTGACATTCTTTGTTTTTTTTTTTGGTTTTTTTGGGGGGGGGGGGGGGTGGATGGTGTTAATGTTTGCGCAGGGGGCGTAGCAGTCCTTGTGCTTGGTTAGATTTCGGTAAGACTAAATAAACGTGTTTCACTCCCATCTTTTGGTCTGTAACCGCTTGCCAGCTTAGTCCTCACCCTCAAATTTGGAAGTGTGGTCATCACTTCCATTTTTGCTGGACTCAGCTTCAAGTGTCTCCATTGTTAAGGATCTAGGAGTCTGACCCCACAGTCTGAAGAATTGCATGTAGTGTGGTGTTGAGTGTCCATATCCAACCCACCTTAGTATTTGAGGTGAAGTCTGAGTAGCCCTCAAAAGGCATTGGTCATGTCATGATTTGAGAAGAATTTAAACATTAATCATGACCTTGCTCCTAGATTGTGAGGTATACTTATTGATATCCCATGGCCATTTTCTCTGCAGTGTGGTCATATAAAAGGAGAGGCGATCCTCACCCGGGTACTATAAAAGGTCGGATGTCATTTCAGAATTTCAATCGTTCTGTTGATGTGAGTATCACGGTTGAGTGACCTGGAAAATCTTGCATTGCCCTCAGTATCCTGTACCTCTTTTCTGCCTTGTGCTCTCATTTGGAAGCTTGTCTGGGTAGAAATTGAACGATGAGGCTGCCAATGGTCATGAAGGAGTGGCATCAGCACGTACGGGCTTTCAAAGCGGGAGAAATTCTGACAGATGGGTCAAAGGGGGAATCTTTTATGCGTTCTTGCATTGGAAAAACTTCTCTTTGGAGGGTTTCTTTCTGGAAAGCGCAATCAGATCCATTGATTGCATGATGTTTGCATAAAGAAAGTGCTAGACGTAGCAGTTCTTCTGTTGCATTCACATCCGTAAGTGATTTATTGTTTGATATTGACTAATATGATTGTATGGGCAGGGGAAATTGTCCATCAGAACAGACTGGCATGGATATGGGGAAAGCCGAAGTAGAACTTAAAAGAAAAAAGCCTGAGGAAGTCTCTCAAACAAGCCATCCAAATAAGCAATAGAAGAGAAGTTCCGACAATAAGCAGCCTTCCTCAAGTGAAAATCACAGTTCTCATAAGCAGACAAAGCGCGACAAGCTCGACTTCAATCACTTTGTGCGACCGAATTCTCAAAGCAAGAGCCAAGTGTCACGGGTTGATAACTCACTCAAACTTAAACCCGTGCGGCCTAGCAAACTTTGCTTGGGACTCGTGCTTTGTTTGCTAGTAAGCCTTAAAGAAGCTTGACTTAGACTTTGAGAAGCTAAGTAAGCTCACTCACACTCTAAGGGAAAGTAGAGAGTTTGGAAGAATGCTCTTGTATTGCACTCGAATGGTTTCAATGGCTTGGTTACAAATGAGCCCCCTTAGGGTATTTATACACTTCCACCTCCTCAATGGATGGTGGAGATTGATTCGATCCAATGGCTAATATTGTGTATCCAGAATTCTCTACACAAATATCCTACATTCTATACAAGTGTAGAAGTGTAGAATGGTCTAGAACCATGTGGGACATCCTAGAGTAATCTCTAGGAAAATCTAGAGGATTCCAGGGCATTCTGGGGTGTTCCGGAAGCGGACCGTGACATCCTCCCCCACCTATTCCGGCGACGTCCTCCTTGCCTTCTTGTCCTCAAACTGCTGGATCTGCTCCTTGAATTGCCACAAGTGTTGAATGGGCTCCCAACTAGCCTCGCTCTCGGGTAGACCTTTCCATTTGACAAGGAGTTCGTGTGTTGGTGGTTGGTTGGAATGACGCACCACTTGATCGGCCAAGACTTCTTCTACTTCCTTGTCATGTTGGAATTTTATGCCCAACTGTGTGATGCATATTCCCATATGCATCATTTTTATTTTTATTTTTATTCAAGTTCAACTTCAAAGAAGAAAAGGGTCAAAGAAGATCATGCTTGGAAATGTGCCTATTTGGTCTTCTTAAGTGAGTTCAAAGACTCGCGACACTATGGAGAGGTCAAAACGAGGTTAAGCTTTGCTAGAAATTTGGTGCCGAATTCATCCCTGCGGAACCCGATTTTTGTGACCACTTTTGGACAAGCTCAAGTGGACCCACAACTTGGGGGCCCATGTGCTTTTGAAGCTTAAGATTTCATCTTTCAAATAAGCCCAAGTTTGTTTAATTTGGACATCATTTGATGGGGCAAAATATCACTCAAAGATACGTTATGCTGATCCAGTCCAGTCTGAGATAGGTGCATTGTTTGGGCCATAACTTTCAAACCGCTTATCCAAATTGAGCAAATGAGCCCATTCTGGAAAATAGACTTCCAGGGATTTCTAACAGGCCCAAGAACGCGTGATTTGGCCGAGTATTCTGGAAGTTATGCTCTGTTGAAGTTGAGGCAGCTGTAAGGATTAATTCTGGGAATATGAAGAGTTTTCGGTTACATGTGATTGTGTGGCTGACATTGTGCACGTTTTTGGAGCCTTCTAGATTGGTGTAATCAGCTAAGAAATCCTAGAATATTCCTTGTAACCTCCTCCACCCCTTTTATGATGTGTCTATCCATTTATCTTAGTCTTTTCATTTTACTAGTTTTAATTGTTAGGAGTTATTTGAGTCCTTTTGTTGTCTTTTGCTGAGCCTATATAAAGGGGGGCGTGTGAGCATTGTAGATCAGATTTCTAAGGCATTTTCAAGAGTAATTCAAGGACCTTTGAGAGTGATTCTCATTTGTGTCCCAAAAATTCCTAGTTCTATATCTTGAATTTGGCTAATTCAAGTGGTTTTCTAGGTTCTCTTCCTTTTCCAATTGGAGTGATTCCTTGGTGAAGACAAGAGAATTTGCCCAAGATCAAGTCCTTGAGTGGCTCCGCGAAGGATTATCTCAAGTGCAAGTTCTTGTTTATCCTTTGTTCTGTTTTGCTATTATTTTCATTCCACCTCAATCAACCTTCCATTTTCTCTTTACTTTGGTTCAATTCTTATTTGGGTTTATTTGAGTTTGATTTGGTTCACTTACCCCCCCACATATACATCACTGTGCTCGGCCAGAGATGCCCCGACTCGGATCCTCGTTGTCTCCATAATAAGGCTTGAGTGGACTTATATGGAAGAGTGGGTGGTACTTGATTTTGGGAGGCAACTCTACCTTGTAGGCTTGTACTCCCACCTTAATGATGGAAAAAGGACTTATGTATCGACGAATGAGGCCCCGATGTCGACCGACTAACCTTGCATGGTTGTATATTTTAACAAGCACGAGGTCTCCTACTTGGAATTCTCTCGGGCGCCTTCTCTTGTCGGCCGACTTCTTCATTTTCTTGGAGGTCTTTTCCAAATGAGCTCGTGCCATCCCAATTTGGTCGTTCCAATCCTTGGCAAACTTGTAGGCGGGCGGACTTGGTCCCTTGTAGCCTGTGGCAAGAGAACTCGGGGTTAACAGTTGTTACCCTGTGACAATCTCGAACAGACTCTGCCCCATGGACTCGCTCTTCTGCAAGTTAAAGGAGAATTGGGCAACATCCAGTAACTTCGCCCAATCTCTTTGGTTGGCACTCACAAAGTGCCTCAAGTAGAGCTCCAAGAGAGCATTGACCCTCTCGATTTGTCCATCACTTTGGGGGTGGAAACTGGTGGAGAAGTTGAGCTTGGAACCCATGAGCTTGAACAACTCCGTCCAAAAACGTCCGGTAAAATGAGTGTCCCGGTCGCTTACAATGGACCCAGGGAAGCCCCAATACTTTACAATATGTTTAAAGAATAATTGGGCGGCTTGCTCGGCAGAACATTCCTTAAGTGCGGGAATAAAGGTGGCATACTTAGAGTATCGATCCACCACGACAAGCACCCAGTTGCACCCATCGCTCGTGGGTAAGCCCACGATGAAGTCCATAGAAATACTCTCCCATGGCCTTTCGGGAATGGGGAGAGGCTCTAGAAGTCCCGCGGGTGCTCCTTGCTCTATCTTGTCTTGTTAACACACAAGACAAGGTTTCACATAGGCCTCGACATTATCCTTTAAGCGAGGCCAATAGTAGGATTCTCTCACAAGGGCAAGTGTGCGGTGTATGCTTGGATGACCTGCCCATTTGCTATCGTGACACTCCTTCATGACTTCCCGCCGGAGGTTGTCATATGAAGGAACATAGATGTGCTGGCCCTTGGTAAGGATCAAGCCTTCTTCGACCCAAAATCTTCGAGTCTTACCCTCCCTGACAAGCTGGATGATAGTCTGGGCAAGAGAATCATGTTGGAGTCCCTCCTTGATTCGGTCTCGCAAGTTGCTTTGAGGTTGACTAATGTCGGCAAGCTCGCCTTTGCAACTTAAAGCATCGGCTGCTAGGTTAGCCCGTCCCGGCTTATACTCCATGATATAATCGAACTCCGCTAGGAAGTCCTGCCACCGAGCTTGTTTGGGAGTAAGCTTTTTTTGAGTTTGAAAGTAGCTAGTGGCAACATTGTCAGTCTTGATTGTGAAATTATTCTCAAGTAAGTAATGCCTCCATGTGCGAAGATAATGTATAACCGCGGTCATCTCCTTCTCTTGGACCGTGTACCGCCTCTTGGTGTCATTAAGCTTCTGGCTCTTGAAAGCAATAGGATGGCCATCTTGCATCAAGACACCACCAATGGCAAGTCGGAAGCATCCATGTGTAGTTCAAAAGGCTTGTTGAGGTCGGGGAGAGAGAGAATGGGCTCCTCAGTGATGATCTTCTTTAAGGCATCAAAGGCATGTTGGCATTCTTGGCTCCATGTCCATCCTCTTCCTTTCTTCAACAAGTCGGTGAGAAGGGGCGGCTATCGCGGAATAGCCCTTGATGAATCGTCGGTAATAGTTTACCAAGCCAAGGAAATACCTTAACTCGATGACTTGAGTTGGTGGCTCCCATTCAAGGATGGCCTTGACCTTTGCCGAGTCCATGCGTAACTTGCCTCTTCCAATGATGTGACCCAGAAAAGGCACCTCTTCTTGTGCGAAGGAGCACTTTTCCTTCTTTACATAGAGTTGGTTGCCCCTTAAAGTTCGGAACACTTCCCGCTAGTGTTCTACATGCTCCTCCAAGGACTTGCTATAGATGACAATGTCATTAAGGTAAACAACTACGAAGCGATTAAGGAAAGGAGCAAGTACCTTGTTCATAAGGGTGCAGAATGTGGCCGGTGCATTTGTGAGGTCAAAGGGCATGACAAGGAACTCATACGAACCATAATGTGTCACACATGCTGTCTTTGGCTCATCCCCTTCGGCTATGCGGACTTAATAGTACCCACTCCTCAAATCGAGTTTCGTAAAGTACCTTGCGTCTCCAAGTTGATCAAACAAGTCATCGATGTGAGGAATGGGATACTTGTTCTTGATAGTGACCTTGTTGAGAGCCCGATAGTCGATGCATAGACGAAGAGAACCATCATGTTTCTTTTGGAATAATACTGGCGCACCATAAGGAGATTTGGAGGGACAAATGTAACCGGCATTGAACAGCTCCTTCAATTATCTCCTTAGCTCCTCAAGCTCCGGAGGCGCCATACGGTAAGGAGGAAATGCAGGCGGCTTAGCCCCCGTCTCCAACTCAATGGCATGGTCGACTTCCTTTCTTGGAGGGAGTCTCTTGGGTGACTTGGTGGACATGACGTCCTTGAACTCACCAAGCGCCTGTTGGATGGCCTTGGGTGCTTAAACTTCCTTGGGTTCCTCCTCCATCTTGAGAGTAGCAAGGAAGGTTGGTTCCTTCTTCTTGAGTCCCTTAGAAAACTGAAGGGCAGAGAGCATGTTGCCTTCATCGATGCCCCTCTTCACGGGGACATTACAAGGTTACCCCGTCTCCATGATACACAAAGTGTAGGTGTAAGGTACCAAGTGCGCCTTCACCGCATTAAGGAAATCGATGCCTAAATAGAATTTCTTGTCATCTAAGGGAGTAACGGTGATATCGACCTTACCTTTCCATTGGCCGATTTGAATGGGGGTGTCCTAAGCAACTCCATGGATGGGGAGGCTCCTAGCGTTGACTCCCTTCACGTATTTCCCCTCCTTGATGTAGGAGAGGCCCACCTCATCGGCAAGCTCTTTGGCCATGTAGACCGTGTCAGCTCCCGTATCCAGCAATACTTGGAGAGGCTTATCGTTGATAAGGGTCTCCACGTACATGCGCCCACGAGGTTGTTTCTCCACTTTCGCATGAATTGCATTGAGTAACTTGAGGGACGCAATCTTCTTCTCCTCTTCCTTTTGGACAATGGCAGCAAGCTTGCCCTTCTTGGGGCATTCAAAGACCCGGTGTCGTCCGTTACACAGGAAACATGAATACTTCCTAAGTGCGTCGGTCTTCTTGCCTTTCCCTTTGTCTGTAGGGGGCTTGTCCCTCTTGGGAGACTTGTCTCGATCTCCCCCACCTTTGCCGCTTCTACTATTCTTCTTGCCTTATCCCTTTGATGAGTCTCTCTTGTACTCGTTAAGTGACTCGGCGGCGGCAACCGCGGAGGCGAGGTCCTGCATACCACGCCTTTCCAACTCGGCCTTGGCCCAACCACTTAGGCCATCTCAGAAGGCGAATAAGGCGTCTTCCTCTCCCATATTTGGGATTTCCAAGAGAAGCTCCTGGAATTCCCTCACATATTCACGAACGTGGCCCTTCTTGTGTTAGAGGCGCCTCAACTTGGCTCTAGCTTCCTTCACTGCATCCTTGGTATAGAATTGCTCTTTGAGTTCTCTCTTGAATCCATCCCAAGTGGTGATGAGAGTGGACCCTCGGTTGACATCGTCGCACCTTCAACGCCACCAAACAAGAGCAATGTCTTTAAGAGAGAAGGAAGCATGATTTACCTTTTGTGCTTCATCGGTAATGCTTACCGCTCCAAAATAGGCCTCAAACTTCCAAAAGAAGTTGTCTATCTCCTTTGCGTTCCTGGCCCCGTTGTAAGTTGGAGTTTAGAGCGCATTCACTTTTAGGGTGGTGGACACTTGACCCGATCCACCATTGTTTGCATTGGCCACCGCGGCCATGCATACCTTGAGTTTTCCAAGGTCTCAACTCTTGCCTTGTACGCGTCAATCTCGGACTTGCAAGCCACCACTTCGGCTTTGCAAGCTTGGAGTTCTCCATCCCGAAGAGCTGGGACCTCCTCATTGACATTGCTTGTTAAGGACTTCACCGCCTCTTGCATCTCCGCACGGAACTCCTCCAAGTCTCCCGTGGACTCAAGCTCCTCGATGCGCTTCTCCATGTCATCCACCCTACCCGTGAGGTTTGATATGGAGTGGTTAATCTCCGCAAGTTTGTCATCTATAAAGATCGACAAGTCCTTGTTCTTGTCCTTGCCCTTCTTCCCTCCTTGTTGAGGGTTGCTAACATCAGTGACACTTGAAGCCATGGATCTCCGAATCGAAGCTCTGATACCAACTGTCACGGGTTGATAATTCACTCAAACTGAAACCCGTGCGGCCTAGTAAACTTTGCTTGGGACTCTTGCTTTGTTTGCTAGTAAGCCTTAAGGAAGCTTGACTTAGACTTTGAGAAGTTAAGTAAGCTCACTCACGCTCTAAGGGAAAGTAGAGAGTTTGGGAGAATGTTCTTGTATTGCACTTGAATGCTTTCAATGGCTTGGCTACAAATGAGCCCCCTTGGGGTATTTATACACTTCCACCTCCTCAATGGACGGTGGAGATTGATTCGATCCAACGGCTAATATTGTGTATCCAGAATTCTCTACACAAATATCTTACATTCTATACAAGTGTAGAATGGTCTAGAACCATGTGGGACATCCTAGAGTAATCTCTAGGAAAACCTAGAGGATTCCAGGGCGTTCTGAAGTGTTCCGGAAGCGGACCGTGACACAAGTCCCAAGGGAACTAGCCAGCCCATATTAGGGATTTACTGCACATAGAAGTCTCATTTTTAGGGCCTCGCAAAAGTAGCCTGACAACATGTATTCTTGGAAGTTTTAGATCAGTTTTTTCCTGAAATATTGTTGATTGGAGGGCTATAGTTGTCTTTGCTGGAGTTTGCCATTTCTTAAACACTATAGAATCTTGATGGAATGGATTTGTTCATCTGTGAGAAGCAATCTTGAAAATATATTTGCCAGCTGTATTTTGCCACTAGCTCACCCATCCAGTTATAAAGAATTTGGTGGCAGAGTTCCACTATCTGCTAGACTTCCGTTGTACTTGTCAATCTTCCAACAAATGTACCAGAAACACGGTGGTGACTCTGTTCAACAGCCTACAATCGAAACAGTGGACCAAAACTATCACACTTACAGCCATAGAACAAGTCCAAGTGCCTTACAGTGCCCAATTCATAACAAGTTGTCATAAGGGGTGGACTCTGCTGCATAGCATTTTCTGTTTGTGATAACTCAAGGTGATTTATTTGAATCAGATTTTATTGACGTATCCTGGAGCTTGGAAAGCTGAAATAATCTCTTTTTGCGCTTGATGCTTACACAGCTAGTACCCTCAACTGATGCTATCTTACTAGCTGCTAGCTGCTTCCCTGAGCCAGGCCATTTCTATCTGGGTTTACTAGATGCATCACAACACCCATCTCATGCTACACTGCATAGTTCTGAGTTCTAGGCCTTGAATCTTCAGTGTAAGTTTGAAAAACGAGAAGAACTTATAAAAGTTACCTTGCAAAACCAAAATGATCTTTCTCACTGACCATATCATTGCAAGTACAAAGACTGGCCCAGAGTTTTGAATTGCCATAGTGATTTAGTCTGTAAATGCTTTGGCAGATTCTCGCGTATAGGCTGAAATCACAGGCATTAAAAGATACAGCACACTGATATTGCCAGAATGCATCACGGGATAACTCCAGCGACCATCCTTAGAACACAATGGTATAAAGAAAAGATGTGCACGAGTATGACAATGTAGACTTCTCCTAGAATATTGAAACCATCTTAAAGGCCAGCGCGTAACTAAAGAAAGCAGCAAGACTCCCAACTATCCCGACAAAAATTCTAATATCTGGAGGTGTCCCTTCCCATCTAAGTTCTTAAAATCTACGAAGTATACCTCAGTAGATCTTTAAGAAATTTGTGAGGGGAGGGGAAGGGAGTGTTCATCAAGTCACAGTTAACAGATGTTTACGATGATGAAAAAGAGATGATTAGTAGGTTGTTAACATGCGGTAGAGTAGTAAGCTGTATGTAGAGAAATTGGATATAAAAGAGTCATATTTATTGTCGTCTCATATCAAAATCTTGCACAGGATTCATGACTCAAATAACTAAATAATGGCACTATAATTGACGAAAGAAGCAATTCACAGTTGAATGTCCACACAATAGACAACCGCAATTTAGGGATGATGGTGGGACCTGATCATGTTCGGAAGTGGTGCACAGACAGAAACACTGATGTTACATTTTTGAAAGAGATTAGTTTGGTTCTCACTTCTAATTTTGGAAGAGATCAGTTACTGATGGTTTGGTCGTCATAACGGTGATAGTAAAACATCTGATTTGAGGTCTGTCCAAGAAAGAACCAAACAAGAATCACCAACGCTGTAGGACACAAGGCCTGCAAAAGCAATCATTCTCTTTATTCTGTATAGTACTATACTCAAGAATTGGCAGTAGGATACACATTTGCTTGATGTAATGTAGTAAGAGGCGAAATGCAAAAATTTAGAACATATCGTAGAATCTTGGTAGATAATTAAAACTAAAACCAAAAGAGATCAATGCTCTTAACCCTAGATGCAGTTCATCATGTTCCATTTACTCCTCAATGGCAAGAGGGACTGATTCCACCTGCACAAAACCATCAAGCAGAAGTTAAAATTCATTCATTAAAGCTTCAAAGAGGAGACAGACGGAGTTGGTAGTGGGTGGAAATGACTACTAGTGCACAGTCAGAACACTCACCCACTTGTTAAATCCAAAGGCCAACAGCATCTCCAGGCAGCGATTAGCCTCACGTCGATCAGGCTTTGAGGTATACTTCCAGAACCCATAAACCCCAGCCAGTGTCAGCAACTTCTCTGAGTAGATCTTCCATGTATACCTGCAAAACACATAAGAGGGGGCATTTGTTTTTAAGGAAAGAGGATCTTACTTCTCCTCAATTCGTTCAAGTCCACCCTTAAGAGATATTCTCCCAGTGACTAGGATCAGCCTTGGACTTCTCAAAGAAGTCAATGAGTAGCTCAGCTGCTTGATCTCCCTGATAAGGGTCAATGTGAAACCCAGATTTTCCATGGACAATAATCTCAGCAGGGCCACCATTACAAGTAGCAAAAGTAGGCAACCCACAAGCCATTGACTCAACCACGGTCAGCCCAAATGCCTCATAGAAAGCTGGCTGAACAAATGCTCCTTTTGTATCTGCTATGTACCTGTAAAGCTCTCCATTTCTCACCCTGTCCATCTGGGCAGATATCCACCTTAAATTCCCACTAAACTTATATTTTTCTATCAGTTCATACATTTTCTTCAACTCTTCGCACTCCTCATTGTCTTCGGACTCCTTTCTCCTGTCCCCGGCCACCACAACTAGGTTTACCAGCTCCTGGATTCTCTTGTTCCTGCCATACCACTCCACCAGCCCACTGATGTTCTTAACTCGGTCAAGCCTTGCCATTGAGAATATTATTGGTTTGCTCTGGTCCTTGATCACACACCTAGGAGAAGCCATCAAGTTTGAGAATCTAACATAATATGCAGGCATATATAACATAAGGCAAGGAAAAAGGGAAGTTTACATGTGTTCCTCGTTCTCAACAGGGCTAAAGAGCAGCTCTTCGATACCATGATGCAGATGGGTAAGTCTCCTCTCCTTTTCAGTGTATGGGAAGTAAATGGTCATATCAGCTCCTGGTGAGACAATGTTGAACTTCAGGTCAAAGACGTCAATTCCATTCACAACGCGATACAGATCAGGGAGCGTGAATCCCATATGAGATTCATATTGTCCGACCCTATCTTTGCTGAAAAAGCAAAATGGGTATAGAAAGTTAAAAAGATGGGGTCTGACCAAGAAAATTTTGCTTCAACCAAAATTTCAGGAGATCAGTCATATGAAATGGGCATTACTTTCCAGCAATCTCTTGGAATGTGCTGGTGATGATGAAGTCAGTATGGTTCATGGCAATAAGATCAGCTGTGAACTGGCAAGAAAAGTGGTACTTATCCTCAAATTTCTTCCAGTAGACATCAGAATTTGGGTATTTTGTCTTCTCTAATGCATGAGCTATTGTACACTGCAATTATACAAACAGAATGAGTGAATATTTTCCAATCAGTAAGGAGAAAATCGGGCTTAGGGGAGGATTAGACCTGTGTAACTCCCAGTTTATGTGCCAACAAGGAGGCAACAAGGTTTCCATCACTGTAGTTCCCAATGATCAAATCAGGCTTGGCTTGCAGCTACTTGAAAAGTTCATTTGCCACATCCTATCGAGAAAAGCAAAAGATGATCAAAGTTTTTTAATGAATTCCAAAGAACTTTCCTTAGTGGATGTAGACAAGTTCATTCGAGTTATGGTACCTCAGTGAATGTCTCAAGGTAAGGCCATACTTCAAATCTTGATAACCATCTCCTAACAATACCCTTCTCAGTCCTGAAGGGCACTCGGATAATGTCAGAGTGCATGGTCCCAACAACTCTCTCAAGCCGCTGCCCACAAGTGGTCCCCACTGCATCTGGTAGCAGACGGGTTACCTGTAACACCAGTTAGAGTTATATATAGCAGAACATTATAGGAATAACCAACAAAGACAGACATGTATAAAAGGAACCATTGAAGCATAAAAGAGAGTCCTACAATGAGGATACGAGGAATAATATCGAGCCCTTGCTCCTTGATCCGTTGAAGCATCTCAGCTTCCAAAGTGCGAACTTGATCCAAGATGTACACCACCTACGTCATGTATATAGATCAATTTAGATGATTAGTCTTATGGTTATAACAGAAAATGGAAGGCTTTCAGAATAGTTCGGTAAGGAATTAACCTGGCCACCAGTATCAGGAAAGCCCAAGACATTTTCCTGAGCAAAGTAACCATGAGGAGAGAGAATCACAACATTGAAAACCAATGGGATTCTGCCGAGAAATTTCTTAAGAGTGCAAGGAGCAGGAGCATCTAGAAGGTCTAGAAGCAGATTGATCATGGCTAAAAACCTCTCTGCATTGTCTCCCCATCCTCTCTCCAGTCCCATCTGCTGGAGCTTCTGCTCAAACTCGGAGCATGGAATAGTTGGAACAAGAGTAATTAGATATTCCTGAGCCTTTCTTAGAGCAGAATCAAGAGCCCTCAGGTTCTGAATTCTTTCATTCAGCATCAAAGACTGCCAAAAGAATCAAACTCTGGTCATTCAGAAATCAATAAATAAAGATGCATTATGAGTTGTGATAATTTTATGGTGATTACCTTTCCTTTATAGTGGTGAGCTCGGAGAAACTCGAGAAGAGGGACCATGCTTTCCCTATCCTGGAACATCTTAGAAGAGAGGTATCGGTTGAGGAACTCAACCCCATTGCCTATAGACTCCGAGAGGGATGGAAGGTTGGATGATCCTGTGGATGGCTTAAAATCTAGCTGAAGTACGAGCTTGCCATTCATACTGCATCATATATTGCAGCTCATGTTTAAGTATACACAAATGTATGTTAGTAAACTAGAAATACTCATAACAATAGGATGTTTAAATACAGTAGTCTTAATTACCTTTTTTCAACCACCATCTCTTTGAGGTGCAAGAACTCTGACACAGTCAGTTCAGTGAGATCGGGATTCTTCATATCAAAATGAATGTACTCCCAGACTTCTGGCCTAGGACGCATTGCAAGAGCTAACCATGGCAGAACAATTATTGCTTCCTATGTAAATCATATAAAAGAAAAGGTCAAAGACTGAAAATGTGTAAATTTTGAAGATGTACAGAAGGTTTTAGTAGGCTTGCAGTGTACCTGGGTAGACCTTATAACTTCACCAAATACTCCTTCAGCAAGTCTTTGCGCTCCGGCTTTAGTCGCAGATTCAAACTCAGCTAGCAGCTGGTGACGCTGCAATATAGCTTTCCCATGGCTTCCAAGCCTATATAAATGCACAAAAATAAAGGAAAAGAGAGAAAGAATCCCATGATTGATGTAATCAGAAAGCATGCATGCTGAAGGCAAAAATATTCACCTTGAAAAGAACATTGAGATGTCATTATGGTGAGTGGTTAAGGTTTCATTCAAACACTTGCTAAGCTCAGCAGCCATGTTTTTCTTCCTCCTAGCAACAGTTAAATGCACACTCGAATAAATTTAGAGCTCTCAATGAAGCATATAGGAAGAATAGAAGCGAAATTTTTTTTTTTTAAAAAAAAAACAGAGAAACTGAAGAAAACAACCCACCAGAAGCTATAAAGAGCAAAATAATATGTGAAATAATATGAATGGAGGGTAAAAGCTCGCGGATTTTGGCCCTGTTTGGTAAACAACTGTTAGCTGTTTGTATTAGCTGTTAGCTGTTAGCTGTTAGCTGTTTGAATTAACTGTTTATATTAGCTGTTTGAATTAGCTGTTTTTAGAAAAAGTATTTGGTAAAAATTAGCTATTTCTAAAAAATATATTGGTAAAATTTCATTTATGCCCTTATTTATGAATTAGTTTTTAATGATATGTGTGTAATTTTTCTAAACTTATGGACAATTATGTTATTTCTACAAAAAGCTCTTCTCAAAAGGCTAATGGGAATAGCTTTTTCAAAAAGAGCTTTTTGGAGCCAAACAGCTATTGCAAACAGCTCTTAGTATGAGTATTTTTTTTTTTCCCCAAGAAAACTATCGAACTTCTTTGGAAAGTTTCTTACAAATATACTCTGTATGTAATCTCTAATGGATAGTTTTAACTTCTCTGCAAGAAAACAATATGTCAACATTTTCCACTTAGATTAGATTCTAATTGTTTCAATTGTATGGTAGTTTCCATATTTGTACATACCTCTTTTGGATTTTCATCCATCTGGATTCACTTATTTGCAAGAAACATTTTATCCATCGTCCAAATCTCTCTTAACTTTTTAATGTTTATCTTTTTAAGAATTCCCTTTTCATCTTCTTGTTATGCTGCTTTGATCCCATGTTCCCCCTGTTTGGACTGATGAAGAGCAAATTAACAAGCTGCCGAAGTTTTATACACAATAATTTGAGATGGTTTATGAATCCAATCAATAAATGAATAGACTCTGATTCATACTAATTCTATTGAGGTAATTGATTAATCATCAGCATATAGCTTTTGACTAACCAAACAAAGTGCACGTCTGATTCATGGTAACTTGTTTCTGAATCCAAGTAACTAATAAAATCCTGTTGAGAAGATAGATGAGATGCATGATGTAGTGGTACAGATCAAGAAACATAAATCAACAACGTTCAACAACATAATTGTGGTGTAGATTGTGCCAAGTACGAGGAGGTCCACATATATGCTACTGTAACCCTTTAACCCGGACATGTTAGGCCATAGATCAACAATATTCACAGATATTATTCAGAAAGCATTGTTAAAATTTCATGGAATAGATCTCAGGTATCCAGCTCCCATCAATCATAGCTGTAAGAGTTCAGGATTACAAAATTCAAACCAAAGGGGGAAAAAAAAAAGAAAATACAAAACTCAAGTTGCCAGCAGTAACTTTTTTTTTTTTGGGGGGGGGTCATGAAGCGCAATATTGTTCAATTAAGCAGGTTTCCAACAGGATATGGCACTCAAAATCCTTCCTTTCCAGCCCTGGACCATCCAATTCCTATCTTGTTCTACCATAAAATCCTTATTGTAATTTGCCTTAACCATAGCTCTTGCTCGATTTACACTGTCTTGGTCTAGGGGGACCTGCTTGAATCCAGCTCTAAGCTTACGGACTTGCCACTGCTTGTAAGTCTCGGGTCTCTCGATCCTCTCGTTCCCCTCACATGCTACTATGTTAAGTGCATCTTTCCCATACAAATAGTTCTCAGTCAGCAGTCTTTCATGACTTTCACGACCTATGGTGGCATCAAAGACATCGAACAAAGAAGAGTAGTGGTAAAGTGCCTCTTTAAACCGAGTTATGAAGAAGGGTGCATTGAATGTGCCATTGATAACCCCATGGATGAATAGATCAGGGTTCAAGCCCCTGATCAGCCTCAAGACATGGTCTCTTGGGCTGTTGACATCAACAGTCTCATCAGGGAGCTTCCCTGATTGGTAGAAACAAGTGACCACAACAAGCTCATTGCTTTCAATTTTGAAATGCTCTGGCTTTAGGGTATGCCACCTTTGAGCAATGGGATGAAACTCAAAGGGCACCCCAAACCTCTCACAATAGCCTGCTAATCGACGGCCTGCCTCTTCAACTTTCTGGGCTGGTCTGAACCCACTCTGGGGATGATCGACTCCCGTGATTTTGAGTAGGGGAGAGCCCTGGGGTCTTCTTGACAAATTCTGAACAAGGCAGGGCCACTGGAAACCAAAAAAGATGCCAAAATCAATGATATGAACCCTTGTTGCTTTCTCAGCCAGCTTTAATATTGTTTGATTTGTCAAGAACATGGTTGTTCTCTGGAAGGGGACGGCTTGAACATATGACTTGTAGCCTCTCAAGATGTCATAGGATGAAAATTTTTTCCCAGCAAAGTCTTTGTATGATTCTGATCCTGTACCAGCTAAGCGTGCCTCGAGCCCATTTGCAAAGTAATGTGCTACCCTTTGAACACTATCCCCCAGTGGCGAAGCATGCTGCCTAATTCGCCTGAGTAGCTCATTTGCACTTTTAAGCTCAAAGCTTGCCACTGCTTCTGCACACTGAATAAGTTGAGTCCTAAGATCTACCGCTTCTCCTTCATTACTTTTCTTCTTGACACGCGATTTACTCTTGCTTTTAGATCCTCTTGATTTCCCCTTTGGTTCCGAGTTATCTTCTGCGCCATGAACTGGGGTTTTTCTGGTACAAGGCGAAATATCATCATTTCCTTCACTGCAGATTAGTACATCATCAAACCTCTCCATCTCTCCATATTCCTCATTGCTGGATGCTATTTGCTTACTACTCCTTTCTTCCAGGTAAGCACCACCTCTTTGATGATTCCTCCTGCTCCTTGACCTAATAACTGATTCTTCCTTTCTTGTTTCATTCACAGAAAGTGTACTGATAGGAGAATCTGGCAGCCCATCCATAGAATGATCAAAGTTATTACTAGAGACAAAAGAATGACAATTAGACTGCAAGGGGTGAGCAGCAGCATCAAACATCTGAGAAAGGTCCAAGTGGCTCTGATTGGCCAGCCAGTTGGTTTCAACCACATTCAGGCTGGTGGGGCAATATCTGTTACCCCATTTGTCAATGCCGCTGCTTCTGTCAGGATCATCAGAGCTCTCAGTGCTCTGACCAACTGATGATTGCAGTGGATCAGATGAAGCTGGATAAGCCTCTCCAAGGGCATCATACAATGACTTCTCAGTGGCTTGGAGCGCATTATAGTCCTGCAAGGATATAGGCGGATTATCCAAATCCTCTTCCATAAGAATGTCATTGATGAACTTGAGACAATCATCAGGAAAGTCAGGCATCTGTGTAATATCCCCATCAGGATATGAAGATTGACATACAATGTAATTTGGGTCATTCAAGGGTGCGGGGTCATCATCAAGACCATAGCATTGGAAGGATCCTATGTGCCTATCAGCATTGAAAGGCTTTTGAGGCTCCAAAAAGCCTGGAAGAGGGACAGGGTTGAAGTTAAGCATGAGTATTGGTTTGGGAAGCCCTTCATTAGGAGGAAAATGCATTGATAAAAAATCAACCAAAAACACAAAGTCTACCCGGACTGATTCAGATACACAGAAATTTAGGAGATCAAACCATCCAATAAGGGAAGAAGAGGACAAAATCAGTAAAGAACAAAGCCCCCCAAGCTGGAAATACCAGAAGAATCAAAGAAAATTCAGGGAATAGAAATAACCCTTGAACAAGAAAGTCAGGAAATACCCAAAGAATGAAGGGATTTCTCAGAGACCAAATATCAAACAGTTGTTGGGCATGAACAAATGCGAAAAAGGAGCGGATTTAACACCAGCCAAAATCAGCAAACCATGACCCGAGTGAGTAGATTAACAAACTGAATGTCCAGAAAAGATCACCTCACATTAGAAAAGGCAGGTTGGAGAAAATGCCCAGAAAAACAAAAGGGTGCAAACATCAAGAGTGACTACAAGAAAAGTCACAAGAAGACCTCGCAAAATATGACTCCCACTACATACAGATTCAGACGGACAATGATGGGAGAGAAAAAAGGAATGTGAAGTGAACATGCGGACCAAAAATCCAGGCTTTAAGAAACACAGAAGCTTGAACCTTTCCCCCAAGAAACTTCCCAGAACACGCTTAATCAAACAACAAATACAGTGATTTAATCAAAGGATTTGTGTAATATTAAATTGAATGGATATATCATAATTAAATTTACGGGCTGACGGCCTAAAGCCAGAGCGTCCAAGAATCCAGATCAACGTGTAGATTCGATGCTGATTTCGATCATGTGCTACAACCTACAACCCCAATTCGTCATCAATTCTGGATTTTAGTGTTTAATTACTACTACCTAATACTAGTAGAAAGCGATCACCTTCAGCTTTCTTTCCAATGGCATTGGCATCTTCCTTTGGATTTTAAGGCATTCCCAACCTAAGTTCTAAAAATTGAAACTCAAATATATCATATCAACAAAAGTTACACCAAGTTATGCAACAAGCTTTTTATTTATCATATATTTAGAGAAGGAAATTGCGCCACTGATTGGTTGATAAAATTTGATCTTCCCTTACATTTCAGGATTGTGTGGAATGTGGTTCTACATAGGGACCTTCTTTCTATCATCTACGAGGATAATTTAGAAAGAATCCTTGAGAAACCTAACAGTAATTCTATGGTACATACCCATATACCTAAGTATACCATGATAGAATACATATGTTTGTATCTAAGAATTTTTGGAACACAGTAATTCTATGGTACATACCCATATACCCAACTATGTATACACCTATATAAGAAAGTATGTACTATGATAGAATACATATGTTTGTATCTAAGAAGTTGCTTAGATTTTAATACTTACATTTCTTATCCAAAAACAAAGTATCACTTTTTTTAAACTTGCATTCCATCACCTCTCCAACCTATGAAACTCCAATTTTGATTACCCAATAAAAATATTTGTGATGGACCACCTTATAGCACACAACTCTTTTTTTTAATCACCTAAAAATTGTATATCACACAGAAAAAAAAGGAAAAAAGCAAAACTATTAAAAAAAATACAAAAGTGGACCGCGGGGCAGACCGCAGACACGGTCCCCCACGCGAGTCACACTTAGCATTTTCTGGGCTGAGAGACAACTGGGTGACACGCGAGGCCCATGCCCTTACACGCGTGTCACTGGTTGGGAGTGCCTTATGTTTGTAATTTCAGCAAGTATGTCCAAAATAAAATAAACAATATGTGGTTGTTGAAATGCCTCGTCCTCGTATGAAAATTAGATGATACTTTTCAGTGGATCTGACAAATAGGTTATTTGGTTCGGATACCGATTAGGTTAAGTTTGGGTCAGGTCATATTTCGGGTTAAGTGATATTTCGGGCAGGTACGGTTTGGGTCGAATGAATTTCGGTTTGGGTCGACTTCGGGTCAACTGATTTTTGTCCAATACATTTGTCATACAAAAATAAGCAACTTTGTAGAAACTTTCAGGTTGGGTATGATTCAATTTGGGTTAATTCAGGTTTTGGGTCCACTTTCTGATGAATGTGTTTTGGATATCGAGTCAGGTATGAGTTCGGCTCGTTCAGTTCGGATTTCGGGTTAGTTTTGCCAGGTCTACTTTTTGGAATATGATACACTGTTCTCCGTCCATCTAAGTTTCACTATTTTTAAATATAAAACTCATATCTTCGACTTTTAAATTTATCTGATATTAAAATTTTATACTTTCGAATTTAGAACGTCTTTTTCATAAAAACTCCAACACAATCGAAAACTAATTACTTCTAATTTAGTTTTACTTATAATAAGGACACGAGTCCAATATATTATACTTCTATGAGTAAAATCTAACCACCGCTGTCATTAGCACAAGTGCACAAAGGAGGCATTTGGTATTAAAAAAAATAATGAGAATAACTGGATTAAGAAGTAAGGATAAAAAATTTAAAATTTGAGTTAACAAAATGAAAAGCAAGTGAATAGAGTTTCACAAAATTAGTGTTCTTATTAGGGAGAGGGGTGATAATTAGAAAGTGAGATTTTTTTTGATCAAGAAAAGGGGTAGGGTTTATATTAAATTCAGGCGAATAAAGTCATACATGTCCTCTGATGCCCAAGAAGAGATATCACTCAGTACATCAGACTCCCACAATTTACCCTCTAGACATGAAGGTTGTCGGTGGACTAAATTATGAGTTACCCTATTACCCCCATTCTTTACAAATGACCACGAGAAAAAAAATCAAAGTTCAACACAAAAGAAAGAATATTGTTAACAAAATAACCTGCTACGTTATCGTGGACTGAATCAGACCTAAGCATCTCGATCAGAAAGAGACAATCTCCTTTAATCGTGATGTTCCTGATACCCATGTTGTAAGCGTTCTCTAGGCCGAACAAACAATCCCGAGCCTCCTCTACCGAAGCTCCAGCAAAACCATCTCCATGCTTCGTGCCCGCCAGAATAATATCCCCATCATGATTTCTCACCACAAAACCCCACCCCCACAGCTTACCACTGAGGTAAGCACCATCAAAATTCAGCTTTACATGACCTATCATAGGTGGTTTCCAGCTGATGGGAGCACAAGTGTTAAGCATCCCAGACGAGCAATCCTCACGGTGCTCCTGGAAGCTTTTGACGAAGTTAATGGCCCTCACCCTAATTACACCAAGATTCCCATCCACCCCCTTAAAGATAAACCGATTCCGAGCATTCCAGCACTCCCACAGCACCGCTAGAAAATCACCAAACTGATCGTTACTTAGCCTCTGCAAAGCCGCTTGAAGACAGTCTCTGGGGCTCCGAAATTTTGACGCCCATAATGATTCGTCCAGCCCACTCCTTTCCCAGATGTGAAATGCTAAGGGACACTCGAGGAGCGCCTGTACATCGGACTCCTCAAGGTGGCCGTACACCCCACAGCCTGTATGGAACCCCGACACCCTTTTAGCAGCGTTAACAACCGTTGGTAGAACTCCAGCGCACACTTCACCCAAATAACTTGATCCGAGGGGGGACATCACACTTCCAAATGGATCTCCGTAGGCTAGAAGACCCCGAAGACGAGCTTCCATAACCATCATAGGAATAATTCATGAGCATGTGATAGGCAGACCGTACCGTGAAAGAATCATGTGTATGATAGAACCACACCAATTTATCACTCGATCGAGACGCACACAGCGGAATTTTCACAATAACTTCCACATCACAGGGGAGGAAAATCTCCTTTTTAAAAGACTCACGTCAGCAAGAATTAACCGGGTCAATGAAGTTGCATACCTTAAGATTGGAAAGATCGGGGCGCCTGGGTGTGATCCGCTTGAACGATCGAAGAGTTGGCAGCCACCTATCATCTCACTCGCTTAAAGAGATCCTATTCCCCACAAGCCAACACGACCCTCTCACCAACACGTCTCTAGCACCCAGGATACTAAGCCTCGTGAAGCTCGGTCTAGTCCCCAAAGGAGCGCCAAAGATGTTCCCATCTGGGAAGTCCTTCGCACCTAGCAATCGAGCAACTAGGGACTCCTTGTCCTTCATGAGTCTTTAAAACTATTTTGCCAACAGTGCGTCATTGAACGTTTCCATGTCCTGGAATCCCAAGCCTCCATCGTCCTTATGTTCACATTGCTTCGTAGCACTAACCAAGTGAATTTTATGCTCATCTTGCTAGTGGCCCCACCAAAACTGTAAAATCAGGGATTGAATGGACTGGCATAAATCTATCGATAGTTTAAAGACACTCATAACATAGGTTGGGATAGCCTGGGCCACACCCTTTATTAGCACTTTCCTTCTCGTCCAGGAAACCAGTTTATCCATCTATCCCAAAATACACTTTTTGACGCGGTCCACAATAAAGAGGAACGACTTCTTACGAGATCTCCCTACAAAGGTAGGGACTGTAAATATTTATCATGAGCAAGAACCTCTCGAATGTCCAATGTCAACACAATGTTACCCCTGTAGTCACTTGAGACCCCCTTGCTGAAAGTGATGTCTGTCTTCGCAAAATTAATCTTCTGACCGACACCTTCTCATACTTGAACTGAATCTTTTTAACTACTTCTGCCTGACCAACATCTGCTTCGCAAAAAATTATAGTATCATCCACAAATAATAAATGTGAGATCATAGGAACATTAGGAGAAAGATTAAAAACATGCAAGCTTCCCATCTCAACAGCTTTGCGGAGAAGCCCCGATAAATCCTTAGAACAAAACAGAAAAAGGAAGGGAGACAGCGGATCCCCCTCTTGAAGCCCTCTACGGGGAACAATGTGCCCCTTGGGAGAGCCATTATCCAAGAAGGAGAACGAATGATTGAATACACTAAATAACAAGCTCAACCTAATGCTGTCGGAAGCCTAATCTTGACATGACATTAGACAAGAAAGTCCACTCCACTCGATTATATGCCCTAGACATGTCAAGCTTTATGGCTACCGTCTCATGAGCTCTCGAGTCCCCTCTCATAGCATGCAAAATCTCAAAAGCAATAAAAATGTTATCGAAAATTATTCTTCCTTGGGTAAATGCTCCTTGTGTATTGGAAATGATAGAGGGAAGACGAGGTATAAGGCAGTTAGAGATAGCCTTCGTAATGAGCTTATAAGCCACATTACACAAATTGATAGGGCGGAACTTCGTGAATTGAATCCGAATTTGGCTTCTTCGGGATCAAAGTGATATGGGTATGGTTCAACTTAGGTGGGATCGGATGTCCATTGAGAATGGCCAAAACTATCGTCACAACGTCGTCTCCATTGGCATACCAGAACCTTTGATAGAAGAAAGGGTTCATACCCTTCGGTCTGGGTACTTTATGAGGGTGCATCTAACGTAAAGCAACAGTAACCTCTTCGCGAGTGTAGGGCTTGTAAAGGGATTCATTCATATCGTGGGTCATCTAAGGAGGCACACAGTCAAGAACATCTTCCATCTCTAACTCAAAAGAGGATGAAAAGAGGGAGCTAAAGTTCTCAATAATGACATTAGTTATCCCCTCATCCGTAGTGTGTCGCACCCCTCATCATCAATCAAACGAGAAATAGAGTTCCTAACCCGACACGTGTTGGCTCTCGAATGGAACCATCTAGTCTTGGTATCCCCATACTTCAAATAGTCTGAATGAGCTCGTTGCCACCAAAGTATATCTTCCTTTCTCCTCTAATCCCTAATCAACCTGAGGGTATGTCACCTGCTTATGGCATCCCGTTGTCCCCGCAATATTCCCTCTAACTTCTGGATTTCTATCCCAACATGCGCGAACAACTTCTTATTCCACTTTATCAACTCGTTCGCATATTTATCCCCCTTTGCTAGCAAGCCGTCAACCAAATCCATTGCTAGCAAGAAGACCAAGCCTATGAGACTACCTCCAAACAAAAGGGCTCGGAGAGCCACATATTTTTGAAGTGAAACTGTCCAAGTTTCTGTCCAGCCGCGTTCGGCCGACACTTTAGTAGGATGGGAAGATGATTAGATAAATCACAATCAATGTGAGAAATAATAGCCCCGGGGAAGATCAGAGACCACTCCATATCCGCGCAAGAACGGTCGAGGCATTCTTCGACTACAATTCCATTTTCATGGAAGTTGCATGCCGTAAAGTCGTATCCCAAATACCCTAAATCATACAACCCATAGTCCACAATGCTATCCCTGAAGTTATCTATCACAACTTGGGGTTTCAAAGGACCACCCAACTTCTCACCATGGTAAAAAATTCCATTTAAATCTCCCCCTATTAACGCCGGGACTTCAGATTGAGGTTTAAGATCAGCAATAAGAACTTTAGTTTTCCACTTCAAGTGAGACTCAGGCCAGCCATAAACCCTTGTGAATCGCCACACAACCTCCTCTCCTTCCAACCTGATAGTAGTATCAATATGATGAAGTGAATAGGATAAAAGCTGAACATCAACCTTCCTGTCTCATAACAAGGCAAGCCCCCCCCCCGACTGGCCTCTAGCATAAAAAAATCCCCAAAAAATTACATAGCACAGTCAAAATTGACTCTATCTTGAGCTTACTCCGTTTGGTCTCCATTACGAAAACCACTTTTGGTGCTAACCTTTGAAGCAAATCCGGAAGGTCGTTAATTGCCTAGACCGCGTCAAGGCCCCGACAGCTGAAACTTAGGAGACTTATGACCCTTGGCGAGGAATTCATCAAAGGAATAACCATCTCATCAAGAATACGAATCTTGCATTCACCGACTGTCCAATCCCTTGTTTCAACATGCTTTCGTTTTTTACCGACTACCATCACAGGTGTCTATATCAATCTGCATGTGCTTTAACATATAGGTCTTGTTCCCTACCCCAGTCTCTTTGAGTAGCCGCTGGGAGGACGCACTACCCGCATCGTCGAAGGACAGGTTGTATGCACAACACTACTCTGCCTACTGTTCCGAAAGGTGAGATATAGCTTCTTCTCATCCTTCATCTTAGCTGCCGCAAACTTGTTATGTGATTTCAGGGGAGAAGCCCGCATAACTCCCCGTACTGAAGCACCTCCTTAATCGTATTCGGACTAACAGTGTTGCAGCCCTTGAGCACATGCCTAAGGAGGCCACACCCATCGCAAAATTATGTTAGCTTAATGTACTTGATTTTAATCCACGTTGAGGATTTAATCCTTTCACCATTACCCCCCATCGGAGGGGCTTGGCAACATCGACATCAACCCTACAGCATAAAGATTTGTCAACCCCATAAATTGTGGATTCATCACATCCCACAAAAGCTCCAAGTTTATAGCGTAGACATTGAGCAAAAGCAATGGTTTTCTTATTACCAGGAAGGTCGTAAGTTTCTACCCTGAAACAACCAGTAGTAAATTGAACTTTGGACAGGATCTTTGAGCCATCAATCTCCTTCAATAATGGGAACCAACCGTCGAACGCCCAGGGTCCATCATTGAGGACAGTGTCTTTGTCTGCCGCTAAAAAAAACAAGAAAGCAAATAAGTTTTCCCCAAGATCCCTAATCACAACCCCCTTCTTAGGTTTCCAGATGTTTTGAAGGACTGTCTTCACTGCTCTTGCGTTGAAACTTTTTTCAGTCATCAAATTGCCATAGAGGCAAAGAGATATCTGTTATGCTTTTTTCCACAACAACATCATCATCAAATACCACAACATCTTCATCTTCGATCAACTTTAGGTTTCTCCACACATCTTCCAATCCACACTCCATGGCCATGCTCAAACTTGCTCCACACGTCAAGGGAAAACCCTAATTGAGGCTAATAAGAGATACCAGGAACGTAACCAGATTCCAACCCGACAACACCACCAACTCCTACAGGGAAGGAACACCAATCAAATCCACTATCCCCACAGAGGTGGGGGCAAAAAAGTTTCACGGGCTAGGGTTAGGGTATTAGTGACGGGGAGAGGAAAAATCCCTAGTTGAGGGCATAGCTTTGATTGACATTGTGTATAGTTAGAAAGTGAGATTTGGACTAAAGGTAAAAATACTAAATTATCGTTAATCATAAAGCCATGTGTTTATGTTTAGCATATATATGTAAATTAGTTTTTTTTTTTTTTGGGCTCCCGTCCTAACTCTCGTATACAGAATAATAGGAAGGAAATTGATCATAAACAAAATTCTGTTCCAAAAATTGAAATTTTAATCGTACTTCTGAATTCCCATTTCCGAATCCCAAGTTAACAAATGACACCAAAGAAGAGGTGGTGCTTGACAACTAGTTATTAATTGTTATCTAATAGCATAATTGTTTTCATTAGCTATTTGTATTTATTGTATTTTATGAAAAAGCATTTGGTAAATTAAATATTTTTAAATCAATGACATGAGAGTGAGAAACTAATACCAAAAACATAATCCCAAAAAGCTAGTAATTTGAGCATTTTGAGAATTAATTTTTAAACTACAAAATTGATTCAAAGGTTATTTATCAAACATAATTTTTTATTTTTCAATTTTTATTTCATCCGGTCTAGGGTTAGTGTCAACTAATAAGTTGGAACAACCTCGCCAAAAAAACTCATACCTGAAATATATTTTGGGTACGGGTCTTTGTCAGTAAAAAAAAAAAAAAAAATCTAATCTCCAAAAAAATTTCAATTGTTTCAAACTTTTTATTTTTGAAATGAAATATCAGAGTTTATTTTACGTGGAACTTGATTTAAATCATTTTGGGGATTCTTTCCAATCTTCTAAATAGCTATTCAAACATGGTAGAATATTGCCCCAGTAATTTTTTTAAGATAAAAATATTTTCAAAAAACTCTAACTCCACAATTGATATTTTGAGGTATCAATTCTTACATTGTTTTAAAAAAAATTTAATATTATAATTAGATGGAGTTGCTCAAAAGTTCAATTTAATTAAAATATGTATAGTTTTTCTTTAAAAACATTAGTCAACTCAATTTGAAGGTTATTTTTTTAGTCTTGGGTCCTTCCTTTCATTGGAATCGAGTTACTGTTGACCCGAAAAGAGGTAGAGCTCCCATCACAGATTATCGTCATTCATAAGACTCGAATCCAAGGCATTATTTAAGAGGAACAAGTGTTAAACCACATGAACCAACCTGTGTTGACTCAATTCGAAAATTATTTAAGTATTACATAACATATTGATCTAGATGGTTTAGAAAATACCTTTATGCCTTCCGCCCTCCCAAAAAAAAAAGGAAAAAGAAAACTTCTAGAAGGGTTTGCCAACGCCGTCGGGGCAACATTTTTTAAGTGCATGTTGCATTTATGATACAGTGGTAATCTTATGAGATTAGTCCATGTGCAACGAACACAAGATAATTAATGCTACTCGATTGCTGATAAACCTAAAAAATAATCCCAGTGCCCGTCACGTTACTTTAAAGCAAGATACATCTCCAAGCTAAAATTAATTTTTAAATTTTTTTTTTTAATGTGGATATGTTAAACTCAACCTATAATCCAATAATTTTGGCTTATGACTACTCATTGGACTTAGACTGCCACAATTAATGATGCCTTGTGGCTTGTTTAATCATTGAAACTGTGATTATGGATATATTATATTAAATTTCTAATTTAATATTTGTTTCCTTCTTTGTATATAGTTATATTGTAAATAACATTTATCAATATAAATTGATTCGAGTGACTTAACATTTATTGTTTGTATGATAGAGCTCTTTCTTTATCGATCAATTGTAATTCCCTTCTAATTAAATAAAAGAGTAAAGATAAGTCTATATTACTAAAGTATATTATATTGTACTATTTTTTATAATTTGTCTAAATCATGAATAGGAAAAAGCTAATAAATACATTTTAATTTGACAATTAAAAAAAGTTTGTGTATCATTGAAATTTAAATTTTATAGTAGTTGTGACAAAACAAAAACTTTTTTTTACAATATATAGATATAAAATGGATTTGAGGGAGCAATAATAAAAGGTGGTTGATCACGATCTATTTATATTTCATGGCCTGCGTTGACCAGGCCACCAATAAACGGCCAACAGACTCAACACACAAAATTGGTATTAGCTAGCTTAATCTCCAAGTTCTCATACGGACTAATTAATAGTTTCGGTCGTTGATTAGGTGGGTCATGGTGAATAATAGACTAAGTTAGTTACAAAATTTGTGTAACTGTCACTGTATGAAGTTTTTTTTAATGTCTGTGTTGTTTTCTTGGGATAATATTAGCCTGTTGATTGATATATATGGTGGTTGATAACTGTCATCGCTTTGCTTGGTCCCTTGGACGGCAAACAGTAGCCGCATTGCCCGCGTGTACATGTGAAGAGTCGCGATATGCCATTACTGCACGTTTTTATTTTGCGCTTTTTTTTTTGGGGTTTGATACGACAGTCTCACTAAGATAAGATGTGAGATTTAAATTAAGAGTTCTTGTGGTTATAATTGATTGGTTATGTTATTTTATGGCTGATTAATACATTTAAAGTGGAACACATTAACTATAAATTAGAATCACCCTAAATAAATTTTTAATTACGATAAGATAATATTAAAATTAAGTGATCTATACAAGTTTTCTCAACTATTAGTGTCTATTTCATAATAATGTCTGATCTAACTATCCAATGCCTCTCTCTCTCTCTCTCTCTCTCTCTCTCTGGGGAATACGATGGTTCATTTGGTTAGATGATGTATCCATCTAAAATTCTGAAAAATATGCTATAATGAAATCTAAATATTTTGAATTAATCCATAAAAATCTTGATATACATCAATCAATAAAGATCCTAAATCTTTTAAAATATGAACAAATTTAAATTTGAAATATTGGTGAAATTGTCAACACGTAAAGTCTCCTATCGTTTAAAGAGTATGCTTTGATTATAATGGATGCCTGCAGTTTTTATTTCTAAAAAGTAGAGATAAAACCAATGTTCAACGGAGGTTGTAAGTTTCAAAATGAGGTTCTTGTGGCGATTGCGGTTTTGGATGCAACCGAGAATAATAACTCTAATGTAGCAAACATGTTGTGTATCGCAGTAGTTGTGAGGAGAAAATACGGTCCGCTCAACTTCAAAACCTTTTGACGCCGCTGTTTTGTTGCGAATCGACTATATTTTGAATCTGTAGTCATAATTGGCAGCTTATATGCACAAGATCAAGAGGCTTTTGAGCGCGCCTCTGACCCCTTCTATTCAGCCAAATGCTTTGGCCTTGCTGCACAAATAAGATGATACAAAAAATGACGTTCTCGCACATGCATTAGAAGTCACAATATTCTCTTTTTTTTGGGTGAAAGTTAAAATTTTATTAAGCTCAAAAATGCAAGCAAAGTGATATTGTATAAAGAGATTATTCATAGAATTTATCTTAAATTTGATAAATATAAATCATAAATGAGTCTTCAACAAGAGACAACATACAAGGCCTTTCCTTTCCAAACTTGAAACCCCCAATAACCTTCCTCTTCAATAAGAAAATCCTTGTGATGATTCTGCTTCACATGATCCTTGACTCTCTTCACGACTTCATATTCCAATGGAAGCTTTCTGAATCCTGCCTCATGAATTCGAGCTTACGACTGTCTGTACATCTTCGGTCTTTCAATCCTTTCCGTACCCTCACATGCTATGACATTTAAGACATCTTTCCCACACAGCTGATGCTTAATCAACAACCTTTCCACTCTTTAATAAGCTATAGTTGCCTCTAACATGTCAAACACAAAAGAGCCTTCTTGAACCTTGTTAGGAAAAATGGAGCCTTCTATGTGCCATTCACAATGCCATGAATGAAGAGATCGAGATTCGACTTTCTTATCAAGCTCAAGAATGTATCCCTTAGGTTTTTATCATCAACTGTTTCGTCAACTAGTTTTCTTGTAGAGACGGTTTACCACAAGAAGCTCATCGCTATCTATGTTGAGCTCCTCAGAGGTTATGCTTTCCCATCCCTTCGTTATGGCTTGGAATTTAAAGGGCACCTTGAATCTCTTGTAGTATTTTGCTAATCTATGCCCTTTTCTTCCCCCCCTTCGCGTTGGTCAAAACCCACTCTCAGGATAGCCAATTCTAGTGATTCACAGCATGGGAGGGCCAATTCATCTCTTTGACAACTCCTGGATGAGACCAGGCCATTGGAACCCAAAGAAGATGTCAAAATTAATTACCTGGATCGTCATTGCTTTCTCAGCTAACTTAGCTATAGCATTATTTGCCAGAAAGTAAGATGCTCTCCTAAAAAGGATTGCGATAACTTGCTCTCTGCAAGCCTTCAGAATGCTCGTCGCTGAATGGTGCTTTCTCTGCATTGTTCCCACCCAGTGCCAACTAATCTTGCTTCACGGGCATTAGCGAAATAATAGATAACTCGTTGGGTACTGTCCCCCTATAGTGAAAAGTGCAACCTGATTTGCTTGAGGAGGTCATTTGCATTCCTTAGATACACACTGAACTAGAAGTGTCATTAGATCAACTGCTTCTCCTTCACAACCTTTCCTCTTGCCATGCCTTTTCTTTTGCTTAGACCCTTTGAACTTGCCAATTTTTCCATCATGTAAGGACTTATTTATACAATTACAACACAAATTACCATCTCCATCTTCCTTGCAAAACAGGACATCATCATACTGCTCCATCTCCACGTATTCCTCTATATGAGATGCTAAGTGCTTGCTCTTCCTTTCCTCTTCATAATCAATATCAACCCTAGTGAGATTTTTTCACTCTCTCAACCAATTTTCCTCAATTTTTGTTTCAACAATGGCGTCATTTTTGTGATTATTTCCTATTCTTTCCGCATTTCCCTAATTGATCAACCAGTTAGTCTTTGACTTACCATAGCCACAATCAGCATTTGAAGAAAATCTAACAATCTTTTTAAGCTAGTCAAATTTGGCTGCTTCATCAAGCATTAACTTCAAATCCAGAAGGATACTAGCAGGGCACTCTGCTAGCCCCTTTGCAACCTCACCACAATGTCACCTGGAAAAGAGTCAGATTCAAGAGAAACAGAGGAGGATATTCATCAGATTAAGATGGCCATGCCTTTGGGCATCTTGTTAGAACAAAAGGGTTGAATGTGATGCTAGATAATTCAACAAATCATGATAGAATCACTTTTCTTAAGACTTATTTGTTGTATCACAAATAATCTTAGGGATAAGATGATGAAAAACAAATGTGATGTTCAAGGTTCTCTAGAAGTTCAATCAATGGTGTACTGTAGTCATCTACATGGATTATTTATATCACTTATGTACATTCTTCATCCTTATCCACATGTCTCATTATCTTGAAGAGATATCAGTTTGGGCGGATATTTCTGAAAAGGCACGTCCTTTGGCTAAAGATGCATCAATCTAGATAAGAAATACCAAAATAACCGCTCACTATGGATCGTAGAAGGGACAATGGATAGAGTGTGGTTTCCATAGCCTCATTTCAAGCCAAACCAATGAAAAGAAATCAGCCATAGGCATCCTGTGGTGGCTACCATGGACCATGGTGCCACCCATGATCAACCCGTGGTGGCTGCTTTCCCTTTTTGCCTTGAAAAAATTATCTGAACAATCCCCTGCCTTTTCAAGACATGTAATCCCCACCATTCAAGAAAGAAGATAAATACACAGTAATATTCTAGCAAACCCAAAGATTCATGCATAATGGAAGTATCTTACGATTTGAAGTTTTACTTCATGAAGATAATTTCAATTAATCTGAATGTAATGATAGACAAGTCTTTAAACTATACATTATTTAATTTTGACTAATTGGATATATTTCACACACAAATCTCAAATTACACTTAACATTTTCATATTACTACCCAACCATGTGTCCATATCCTTAATGAGGGCATCAAGCCAAGCTCTATAGCTCTTTGAAGCGGCCACACTTCAAACTCACATAGGCAAACCTTAGAATCATGCTCCTGTAACACAAGCCATCCAATCAAGGTCTATTAAGAGCATAACTCACCCTCTTATCACATTATAGTTCACAAGCATTCTTACCTTAGAATGAAAAATGTTAGTGCTACCAATCACTATATACTGTCATCACTCATTGAACTTAGGACTTGACATCATATCAAGTTTTAAGGTGAGGCTTCATTATCAGTAACTAAAGATGTGGGCTTAAGTCCCATCCCCCTTGATGTTTTCAAAGACAAGTCTCTTGCTAAGCCTTTTGTTAAATGATTTTGCACATAGTCAATAGTCATTACTCCATCCTTTATCAATTGGTGAACGTAGGGATGCCTAAGTCAAATGTGCCTTGATTTTCCATTATACACATGACTGTAGACCTTAGATAGCGTTGATTTGCTATCACAATAGATGGAGAGCGGCAACATTGGTTTTCACCATAAAGACACCTCCAACAACAGATTTCGTAGCCATTATGCCTCGTTGTTGGCTGCAACTAAGGCTACAAACTCAGCAGCTATAGTGGAATCTGCTATTCATGTTTGCTTCTTGGAAGCCTAAGATATTGGTCTACCACCAAGCAGGTATATTCAACCTGACATCAAGGCATAATTGTCTTTGTCATTGATCCAACTTGCATTGGAATATCTGTTTAATACCAAAGGATAGCCTGAATAAAATAGGCCATAGTCTTGGGTTTTCCT
The DNA here is from genome assembly GCA_029747015.1 of Carnegiea gigantea. NCBI lineage: Eukaryota > Viridiplantae > Streptophyta > Magnoliopsida > Caryophyllales > Cactaceae > Carnegiea > Carnegiea gigantea. The sequence continues at coordinate 743,153 of JAKOGI010000003.1, read as the reverse complement.
TAGGTATTTCAAAACTTGACGTATTGCATGCCATTGAAACTTACTAGGATTACTAGTATATTGACTTAGTTTCCCAATGACAAATGCAATATCCGGCCTTATGTTTGTCATGGCATACATCAAGCACCCTATAACCTTTGCATATTCAAGTTGTGCAATAGGCCTTCCACTACTTTGGGTCAACTTATAAGCTAGATTGAAAGGAGCGGCTATTGGGGAGCAATCTTGATATTTGAACCCCTAAGTACTTTCTCAATATAATGAGATTGACTTAAGAAAATGACATTATTATTTCTAATGATCTTAATGCTAAGTATGGCATCGGCCTCCCCTATGTCTTTCGTGGAGAACTTGGAAGAAAAAAGCCCTTGGTTTTCTCTACTGCCTGTAAATCAGTTCCAAAAATCAGCATGTCATCAACATATAGACATATAACTACACATTTTCCATGCTCAAACTTAGAATAAACACATTTATCAGATTTATTGATACTACAGCCAAATGAAAGTACTACTTCATCAAATTTTTGATGCCATTACTTAGGTAATTGCTTTAGGTCATACAAAGATATTATGAGTTTGCATACTTTTTTTTTTTAGGCCTTGAATCACAAAACATTCTAGTTGTTTCATAAACACATCTTCTTCTAGATCACCATTCAAGAATGCAGTTTTTACATTCATTTGATGAATCGCTAGCTTTTGAATAGCAACAAGAGCAATGAGTACTCTAATGATTGCAATTCTAGCCACCAGTGCATAGGTGTTAAGTAGTCAATACCATGTCTTTGGTTAAAGCCCTTATTACTAACTGGGCTTTAAACGTTCTATGGCACCATTTACTCTTCGTTTCCTTTTAAAGATTCATTTTGATGTAATAGGTTTATATCCAAGGGCTAAATCAACTAAGATCTAGCTATTATTTTTCATTATAGAGTCCATTTCATCTTGGACTGCTTATTTCCCAAAAAGGGCATCTTGAGATTCCATAGACTCTTTAAAAGTGCTAGCATTTGAGTCAATGATATAGACATAGGGAATTTCATTCTCAATAGAATTGCTAGCCCCTTAAACAAGGTAAACAAAGAAATCTGATCCAAAGGATTTCTCCTTTCTAATCCACTTCTTCTTATTTCAACTATGTCTTCTTGTTCTTGGACCTTACCAGAAGACATGGTACTTAGAATAAGATCATTAGGTTTAGGAATTGAAGAAAATCTATTTTCATAAAAAAATTGCATCGATCGATTCTATTATGGTGTTCACTGTAATCGAAGCATTTGGTTTAATAACCATAAACCTATAGGCTTCGCTGTGTTCATCATAGCCTATAAAGATGTACTCAATTTTTCTTTCTCCCAATTTTCTTGTCTTGGGCTCCGGGACTCTTACAATAGCTCTACAACCCAAACTTTGAAATAACTAATGTTTGGTTTCCTCTTATCCCATAACTCATAAGGGGGTAATAGGGCTCCTTTTATTAGGAACTTTATTTAGGATATAACCTGCTGTGAGCATTGCTTCATGCCAAAAGTCTTCGCTTAAACCTGAGCTAGAAAGCATAGCATTCACCATTTCAGTTAAAGTCTAGTTTTTCCTTTTTGCCACACTATTTGGTTGTGGTGTTTATAGTGCTGCGACCTTAGGAATTATACCAATAGATTGGAAAAAATTTTGGATCATAATATTCACCACCCCTATTTGGCGTTAGTCTTTTAATAAAGGCTTTACATTGCAATTCAGATTTATTCTTGAAGATCCTCAACTTGTCTTGTACTTCATTTTTAGCATGCAATAAATTCACTTGATAATACCTTAAAAAATCATCAATGAAAGTGACATAGTATTTCTTTCTTCCAAAAGAAGTGTTATGAAAGTCACCTAAATCACTATGTATTAATTAAAGGAATTTGGTGATCCTTTCAACATTAGGAAAAGAATTTCTAGTGATTTTGGCTAGCATACAAGGCTTGCATTTCTCTATGTTTTCATCAAAGCTTGGAATTAACTCAAGTCTAGACATTTCTTTCAATTTTTTGTAGTTCATATGTCCAAGATGATTTTTTCATAGAGAAGAAACAGGATGAACAAGTATGTTAGCAGAATCATTCACTTTATTAACACTATAAGTAGTGATTACATTTAGTTTGAACATATCACCAGAAGCATAGACATTCCTCACATAGACACCACTCTTGGACAGAATAAAGTTATCAGCTTCATACACTTGTTTGAAGCCAAACCTATTTAAAAAAAAAAAAAAAACTAGAAACAAGATTCTACCTCACTTTCAGTGCATAATATACATCGTTTAGTGTAAGGGTTTTATCGGAAGTCAAGATTAATTCTACTTGGCTTATCCCTTTGACATCAACAATAGATGTATTTCTATATAGAGCACCTTCCTATCTTCAGCCGGATCAAGAGTCTTATAGAAGGAGCGGTCCTTGCACATACGGTTGGAAGCACCCGAATCAACCCACTAATCATTGTCCCTCTAGACAACATGGATTTGATTAAAGATCATGGCAACAAACTTGTCATTTGTCTTAGCCTTTTGGTAGTTCAACCCATGCTTGCACTTCTAAATGGTATATCTCTCTTCTCATGGTTTGGTTTGTTGCATTCCCAACAAACCACATTTTTCTTCTTGTTACCCTTGTTGCTGTTGTCCTTATTAGGCCTCTTCTTGTTCCCTTTCTATCCATGACGCGACTCTCCATCTTCGACCACTTGAATCTTAGAGACATGATCATTTGATTCATTCTGCATACGCAATTCTTCTTCTGTACGACGATGGTTGGCTAAATCCTCAAGAGTCATTTTTTCTTTCTTATACTTTGGGGTTCTTTTAGTGTCTTTCCAAGTGGGAGAAAGTTTGTCAACTATAGAAGACACTATGATAGATTCATCCATGTTCATCTTATGTTGCTTGAATTGACTTAAAATACGTTGAATTTCATGCAACTGGTCTACAACAAAATGTTCTTCGACCATCTTATAATTATTGAACTGACTTACAAGGAAATTCTTACTAGAGGTATCCTCCGTCATGTACTTATTCTCTAACGTCTCCTAAAGAGCCTTTGAGGATTCCACACCTTGATATACATCAAATAAGGTATCTGACTTGCTATTCAATATGTGTCCCCAGCAAATGTAGCCATCATTCTCGAACTTAGACCTCCGGTAAGCTTGCTTGAGAGTTTTATTGTCATTCTCAATGGGTAGGGAGTGTTTAGAATATACACAACCTTCAAAGTAGCTAGAAGAAAGTGCATTTTCTTTTACAACCGACGGAACTCGACGCTCTCAAATTTGTCTAATGTCTGGAAGTTTGAAGCCTTCTCACGAAGTGTTATCATTATGAAAATAGTGATAAAATCACTTTTCTTAAGACTTATTTGTTGTACGAAAAATAATCTTAGGAATAAGATGATGAACAACCAGTGTAATATTCAAGGTTCTCTGAAAGTTCAATCAATGGGGTGCCGCAATCACTCACATGGATGGTGTATGTCACTTATGTACATTCTTCATCCTTACATACATGTCTCATTATCGTGAAGAGACAATAGTTTGGGCGGGTATTTCTAAAAGGACACGTCCTTTGGCTAAAGAGGCATCAATCCAGATCAGAAAGACTGAAATAACCCCTTCATTAATCGTGGAGGGGAACACGAACACACCGTGGTCCCTGCTGCCCTATTTCAAGCCAAACCAAGGAAAAAAGCCAGCCACGTGCATCCCATGGTGGCCACCACAGATCGTGGTGCCATACACGGTCCGCTCGTGATGGGTATCTTCCCTTTTTGTCTTGAAAAAATTATCTCGACACATCATATCACGACTTCTCAGTGGCCTGCAGGGATGCATAATCATATAAAGAGGCAGTTTGATCATCTAAATCCTCTTCCATGACAATCTCACTTATAAACTTGAGACAATCATTAGAAAAAAACTGATATTTGATCAGTCCTTTCATCGGGCCTAATTGCTGAATATGGAGTAGGAAGATTAGTAGTAATATTTGGATTAGCAGCTGGTGCACGAGGTTTGGGTTTCATGCTACCACAATGATCATTCAAGTGGATGATAAGAGGATCATCAACAAGGTCACAGTTCCTGATCCTAGTACAGGCTTAGTGTAGTGAGGAGCTTGTTAGCAATTCACAGTCTAGTGGAAAATTATTTATAGATTGGTTATAGCTCTCTACAAGAATGGTGTCCATTGAAAAGAAATACAAGAAACAATTTTACTTTTTTTAAATAAAAAAAGGGATGAAATAACTGTCAAAGTATAGGTATTCAGAATGAAAATATATGGAATTCTATGAAAAGAATATGGAAAAAGAGTGGGAAAAGGAGGGAGGGGACGAGAGAGATGTAGCGTTCACACATGACTTCTGAAGTCCAACATCTTCTCTATATAATCAAATCCATGAGTATGATCAACTTTTTAAAAGGTCATATTAAAGTGATGATGTCATGAATATGGATCCATGTTGCATAATCCCAACCCCACAAAAGAAAGGAAAAAAAAAGAAATAGAAATAGGAAAAGATAGACAACAAGAAATGTGGAGCGACGGTGGGAGATCATACAACTAGTCAACCAAACAACCTCCCTCTTTTTTATTTCTTTTTTTTCCTATGGAGGTTCCAAAGGAGAAAATATATGTAATATTTCAGGCAGCAGGGTAATATGGATGATGCCAAACCTAGCAAAAGTAAACACATTCTCAATTTTGCACAAGAACCATACGTTAAATTCTTTTAACTATAAAAATTCCTTCGTATGTTGTGGAATACAATGTCCGAGAATAAAAGGCAATAAAATAAGTAATGGTGCTGTCCTCAGCAAAGATGAGAATAAGCAACATTGTCATTATAATAACCAAGGGTAGATAATCTGAAGTATATTGAGCTTTTTTTCACTGACCACCAGAAACTAAGCACAGCATACACGATTGATGATTTATGCCCTTCGCATTGGGTGAACGGAGCTACCAGTACGTGGTTAGGCCAAAAAGCTCATGGCATAACTTTCCCATGTGAATCTACAATCGACTTTTGCACTATAAATTTCTGCCATGAAGGACAGCAATCATCATTAGTAACAGCATACGCATCCTGAGAATGTTCAGTGGTATCAAATCAAGTGTATGACAATCCATCCCCTTTTTGTATTAACACAATGAATTGTTGGGAAAAAGGATTTAGATACATGTATGGTACTGGATATGTCAATGAGAAGGAAAACACTTTCTGTACGACTTATTTGTTGTGTACCGCAAATAGTTTCGGGATAAAACGCTGACAAACAAGTGTAGATGTTCTAGTTTTCTCTAGTTCGGCTCATGGGAGTATTGATTGATCATGACAATCTGATTTCCGTCTTATTTTTATGCCTTATATGTCTCCTACTCTTATCTCTCTCCTTATCCATAGCCTTATATAATGTGCCAAAAGGCACCTCAAATGGATAAGGTTGACGTAACTAACTTATCCAAGAAAACGCCTGAACAACCGTTGAAAAACCAACATCACGCGTGACCACCATGGGCCATGGAATCCAGCACGGGCTGCCTGTGGTGACCACTGCCTACTCTTGAGAAATTTCTCTAACAATCCCTCGCCATTTCACGAGTAGGAAAATTTGAGTGTCACAATTTCCCGCATACTAAGAATGAGAGAAGACAAACTTTTGAGAAAACAAGGAGATTTATACATGATGAAAATATCTTGCGATTTAAACTTTTACTTAATAGACATAATTTTAATTAGTCTGAATGTAATAGGAAGCAAGTATTTGAACTCCACATTTTTTTGACTAATTGGATACATTTCACACATACGTTTCAAAATACCCTAGAATTTTGACACAATTTTAAGGCCATGTGCCCATATCCTTAATAAATGTATCAAGTCAAGCCCTTTTTGGTCTTCAAAGTGGCTACACTTCACACTCGCATAGGTAGACTCTTTGTATTTGTTTGAGTACATGCCCCTATATATTATGGCATACCAATTTTGCCATTGAAGAGTCTACTAAGAGTTTTTGCTTACCCTTTTCCTTACATACAGGTAATTCAAGCACTTAAACTTTGGGTTGGAATCTAAATAGAATAGTACTTACAACCATCCATATGACAAATTGGATCACATTGAACTCAAGACCTGACGTCTTATCCAGTGTGAGTTGGGTGCCTATCATTGGTGATTAGATAACGGGCACTTACCTATCCTTATTACTGAGGTCACTATATAAAAATATATCATTTCAGGACCTTAAATATATGATAAGTCATGATTAAATCAGTTCAGACAAGTCAATGTTTATACATCACTCAAGGTCATTATATATACATATCATTCTATGACCTTAAATACATCATGATCGTAATTAGATTTATCGAGACTAGTCAGTACCATTTCAACTCGTAAAAAATTACACCCCGCCATTAATATGACCAAATCATCGTATTATAAGCCATGGGTAAAATTACACTATAAAGTGTTTAAGCTTTGAAAAGGATCCATACAACTTAGAAATTGATATGACGTCCCTTTATAACTCTTAAATATTTGGGCCCATGAGATTTACAAAGTCGCTAATATACATAACCGTAATCTTTATCCAAATCTCATGGATTATTTATATGGTTATAATTTATTGAAGAAAAATAGTACTCACAAGACCAAGATTTTTCTCGATTCTCTTGGAAATTATCTTTCCAATTTATGTATACTTACAAAAAACCTAATTGCTTGTCTTTCATGGAAATCACGTTCAATTTCCACCTTATACATGATAAAGATATCATATCCTTATTCATAACCATAAGTTAATCCAATAATATTTGGACAATTTACATGGTTACAAAACTAGACTTGATTTTCCATGAAAATAGTATTTCTAAACATATGATTTTATTATCATGCATGATCAAATGATGCTTTTAAATTGAGTATTTCTCTCCATGATCTATGATATCTCATGAACATCTTACAAACTCACATATGATGAAATTATCATATTAACTTTAACATTCTTTACATAGCCATGGACTTTGTAATACTTACACATTATTGTGCATTTATTTATAGACAAGAAATACTAAATCACACTTTTAAGTTTAGCCATTACTTTGTATGAACCAATTTACAAAGACAAACTTTAAACCAAAACTGAGGATAACATAACAACTTTAATTTGAAACATCACATAATAAGTGACCACAAATACCCACATTGCCATCTTAAATAAACAGTTCCTAATTAAGCATCAATCTCATATAACAAAATACTCACTTTGATACTTACAATTAAATTAATAATTGGCCCGATCAAAATGACATTTCATCATACCATCACAAAATGTGATTCAAACTGAAATTATTCGTCCAAGCATAAGTCTATTGCACCTTATAATTCATCTGAATAACTTATACATGATCAGACAACCAAATTGATACTCACAATTTTGGACATGATCAAATCCGTGTGTAAGACATATAACTAAAAGATATTGCAAAATTTGCCACTGAATCATGATCACTTATATGATAATCATCACATTATCACTAAATAACGAATCCAAATAAATCAATAATTTGATGTTCCAAATGGATATTGGCCTCTAATACATTATGCATGCCCTCTGTGAGAATAAACAAGCTTATTATTGCATTCCTTCCAATAATAAAAACCATGGATTGCCAACCCCGAAATTATCTAACACTCTTACCATGATTCATCTAGATATTCAATGGCAATCAAAGGTGGTTACTTAGAAACTGTTAATCATGGCACTATATATGCGTCAGTGTCAATATGATGAATATGGATAGACACAGTACACAATAAAATTGATTAACGTCCAGGCATGCACCCGTATGCTGCCACATGCTTGCTATCCACATACTTTAAAGAAAAGACATTACAAAACACCAAGATTATAAGGAAACTAATCTCTTACAGACTTATTAAATGCATGCCATTGCCAAACTTAAATTAAACATAAATTGTGAATCCATCCATCGAATTGGCAATAAACCCATAACATATGTCCTGACGAAAATCATATATATTATGACCCATAAAATTGCATGCATAAAATTAATTTTCCTCATAGTACTTACTTGTTGAAGACATAATCGGCTTTGTTCTTTGGATCTTGTATGCCCTTCACATCTACTAATCATCCGAAATTGTCACTAGCGTCTCTTCCAAATTGAACTTAGATTTCATCTCACGAATTGTTGCCCACCAAAGTAAATCTTACGATTGTTGGGGAAAGGGATTTAGATACTTTTGTGATACTGGATATGTTAATGAGTCGTGATTGAAAATATTTTCCGTACAACAATGTTGTGTACCACAAATAATCTTGGGGATAAAACGCTAACAAACAAGTGTAAATGTTCTTCTTCTCTAGTTCAATCCATGGGAGTATTGATTGATCATGATGATCTTATCCCCATCTTATTTTTATGTCTTATATGTGTTGTCTCTCTCCTTATCCTTGACCTTTTGTAATGTGCTAAAAGTTACCTCAATGGATAAGGTTGGCGTGAGTTGTGACTGACTTATCCAACAAAACGAGTGAACAACCATTGGAAAACCACCATAAGCTGTGACCACCACGGGACCGCGGGTTGCCTGTGGTGGCAACTGCATACTCTTGAAAAATTTCTCCAACATGAATTGTGTTCTGTGAACCATGAAGTCACCAGTTATAAGCCTTGCAGGTTTAGTGATTCATTACGTAGTTTTAGTCCTAGAGTCATTGAACTTAAAAAGGAGTTTGGAGAGAAATAGAGCGCAGCTAAAGAGGGCCGGGGTTGATTACTCACGTCAACCAAATTTAGGTCTGTATTTGAGCCTATTCAGGCGAAGCACAAACTTGGATAAGGAAGAATAAGATTGTTACGATCAAATGCCTCAGCTCACTATAGCTCGCCAACACTTTCTCCACTAAACATGTAGCCAGTAGCTATCCCAACCTCATTCAGGTTAACAAGAAAATACGGTCACATATGAAGCATGGAATCAATATTTATGACTTTAACTCTTCGTCTTCTTCTGATGACATTCTAGCATGTAACAGTGCAAGTCTAGTGTTCTGACGTGAAAAGAGATGTAAAGGTATTGAGGTTAATACTAAATCCAAGTCCAAATCCAATACCTCAAAAATCTTGTCACAATGCGGGATGTGTGGGGTCCGATATAAGACTGGTTCCGATTGACTCTAAATTTAAAAACCGTGGACTGCCTACTATTCCATAGAAACTTAGTAGAGGAAGTTTAAAGAGGCATTTTACTTTAATTCGTACAATCTAAGTGAAAAAAATGATCCAAATTTACTTTTTTTAGCTACGCAAACTTTGAACTTAATGAGATTGACATTGGGGATGTAATTTAATTGCCACAAGAAACTATTTCCAGTGGCCTCGAACTCTTACAAATACCCTCATGCCTTGGTTGCGTGGTCCTTATAGAGTACAGACTCCACAAACCATAGGCGGATGACAAAGAACGTCAGTTACATATGGAGAAGCAAAATACCAGGTTAAATTCGAAAAGGAGAAGGGGGGGGGGGGCATTGCATGACGAACAACCACTTGGGCAGACTCAAGTGCAGTTATTTTCAGGCAATGGAAGAATAAAAATTGAGGAAACTGATAAAAAGTAACTTTTCATTCTTTTTGGGGTTTATTTTGCAGTGACTAACCCCAGAACAGCACATTTCCATTAAAGAGAAATAGAGAACTAGACGACGTCGCACATATGATGCAGACGCAAGTCCCATCCTCAATCTTCAATGGTGCAATCAAAACATAAACATTCAGTATTTGCATGGACTTTATTCATATTCAAGATCCCAAGAAGCCACCATCAATCAACCAATGATTTTAACAGAATTTATCGAACAGAAACACTCACACAGAAAAGACTCATACTCTTAACACAGCAATAATTTCATAAGCCAAATTGACAGGCGCATCTCTTACGAAATTTTCAATCCACAATAGCTGCCATCACTAAATAAATTTGCAGCCTAATGAAAGAAACAAACCTTACTATCATATTGTGGGTTGATCTCGCACATCCACTGGCAGAACCTGATCATTTTTATCTTGAGTTCGAGTGTAGCATAATGCCTGAAAGACATTTTGACATCCTTTTCTACATCCCTCTCCCTAACCGGCCATTTTTGTCTTGAGAGACAATATTAGATATTAAATGGCCACCAATAGTTACTAGCAAATACATCAATCCTCCACACATATGGCAGAACCATGATAGCATGCAGTGCTCTTCGAACTGACAACCTTGAGAAGGTACTTCGGCATAGCAGATTAAGAAGACAGATAACAAAATAACAAGGCAGCATATGATTCTGTGACAGCTATTAATAATATGCAAAACCATATTCATTTAGATTAGTAGGTAGAGTCGAGTTGCTTGCCAAAGTTACTCCAAGGTCAAGTAAGACATAGCAATCTCATCTGCAGTTATGCACACGCAAAGGAGAATAACAGAAACAGCTAGCCAGAGGTACAAGAAATTAGTTCTATTGGTTTCATTACTACAGATGCCCAAACTGGAACCCCAAAGATTTCTTGACTTTTCCATCACAAAATCGGGAGAAAATTACTTAAAAGAAGTGCAGACTTTACAGCAAGTTACAACACAGGGGAAGATGTCAGTTAGGCTGCCAAACGGAAAGGGCACAAAGTGTCCTTCCTTTCCAACCTTGTAGCACCCAACGCCTATCCTCATCCACCACAAAATCCTTGTGATAATTTGCTTTCACCATAGTCTTTGCTCTATTGACAAGCTCCTCATCTAATGGAACCTGCCTTAGTCCAGCCCTTATTGTCCGCTCCTGCCATTGCTTGTATGTTTCAGGCCTTTGAATCCTCTCTGCACCTTCACATGCTATTGCATTCAAAACTTCTTGCCCACATATTTCATTCTCAATCAGCAGCCTTTCACGATCTTCACGAGTCATAGTCGCTTCAAATATATCAAATACAGAAGAGTATTGGAATAGGGCTTCCCTGAATCGAGTGATGAAGAATGGAGTATTAAAGGTTCCATTGACAATTGCATGAATGAATAAACGCGGGTTTATCTGCTTGATTAACCTCAAGAAAGCATCCCTTGGACTATTTACCGCCACTGTATCATCCAATAGATTTACAGACCGCAACATACAATTAACAATTACCAGCTCATCACTCTCAATATTGAGATCTTCTGGGCGTATAGTTTCCCACTTCTTTGCAATGGTTTCATATCGGAAGGGTACATTAAATCTCTCACAGTACCCGGACAACCGACGACCTGTTGCCTCAACCTTTTCTGCTGGCCGGAAACCATGCTGGGGATAGTCTATCCCAGTGATGCGAAGATTCGGAGGACCCACAGGTCGCCTTGAGAGATTTTGTATAAGACAGGGCCACTGCAGACCAAATAGAATACCAAAATCAATTATGTGAATCTTTGTTGCTTTCTCAGCCAACTTCAGAATTGTATTGTTTGCTAGAAAATAGGACATCCTTCTGAAAGGAACTGCTGAAACATATAACTTGTAAGCTTTTAAAAATTCAGATGATGATATCCGTGCATCAATGAGATTAGTAGGCACTGTTGAACCGGTGCCTGCTAAGCGTGCCTCAATACCATTTGCAAAATGATGAGCGAGCCTTTGGAGGCTATCACCATATGGTGAAGAATGCTGTCTGACTTGCTTAAGCAGCTCATTCGCAGTCCTGATATCAAAGTTCGAAACAGCTTGTGCACAACCAGAAAGAAGAGTTCTGAGATCCACCTCTTCCGCTTTCTTAGATTGCTTCTTACGACGGGATGTTCTTCCCTTGAAGCCTGTCTTCTGCAGCTTCTCACGCACCTCATTAAGCGAGGATTCATTGGCACAAGTTGAAATATTACCCTTGTCTGCCCTACAGAGAAGTACATCGTCATACTGCTCCATCTCAACGTAATCTTCGTTGTAAGAGGCTTGCTGCTTGTTACTCCTTCCCTCTTCATGGCCATAGTCATCCCTTTGATGGTTCTTTCTCCTAGAGCTACCAGCCAACTTGTTCCCTGCCTCTGTGGCGGTTGATGTAAGTGTACTTACAGAAGAGGTCGATAATCCATCCCCCAAATCATCAATGCCATTGCTTGACCCAGAAGAATGGTAATTCAATTCCAAATAGGGACGAGGAATATCATACATGATTGGGAAGGGATCTAATCGGGTGTTGTTGAGCTGCCAGTTAGACATGAAAATGGCATCACCATTAGCCAAACCCTCAATCCCACAACCATCAGAGCAACCGCGATCAAAGCCACTATCTGGGCTCTCAACACTTCGGCCTAAAGATGGGGCAAGACAAGTAGACGAAGGAAAGTATTCCTTTCCAAGACCATCATACAAAGACTTCTCAGTGGCTAGGAGAGCCATGTAATCCTGTAAAGACGTAGGACTTTCATCCAAGTCCTCTTCCAGGAGAATATCACTAATGAACTTAAGACAAGCATCTGAAAAATCAGGTACTTGTGTAGAATCCGAACTATTAGTAAACCCAATTTCGGCAATTGAAGAGCTTTTGGGATCAGCCAAATGAAGGGTCTGAAAGATGCCATCTTTTTCAAACACTTCGGCGGAGTTTCGATGGTTCAGAAAGTTTGACAGCAAATCAGGGTTGAATCTGAATACACGGGGCATCAATTCAGGGTCAGCAGCCAGAGGATGCATCGACGAAGAACAAACAAAAGTCCCAATTGCTCACACGGGTAAAAGGTCGAGCAGTTGGCGGGTATAACAGAATCCCTCCTACTAATATCACAGATGAACACGAAATGAATCAAAATAAACTCAAACCCACCAGCCTGATAGAACAAAAATGAATACCCATCACGAAGATATACCCGCCACCTGACAGATATTTGAAATTCTGTTCACTCATCAGGTTATCAGGACTATTAATCTAATCTAGTCAAAAATAGAGAAGAATTCAGGTTACCTGGAAGATTACAGGAGAGAGAAAGAGGGTCCAAAATGTGAAAATGATCACAGACTGATAATGCAGAAAAAGATGGAAAAAGGGGTCCATATGTTTTGAGAGAGACAACGTTAGACATTGATCTTAATCGCAAACAAAAAACCCGTCAATGAATGTGGGGTTCCGGCGGCGGATCTTTTGACGCGCAAAGGATCCATGTCGTTGTCACTTTTTATTTTTATATGTTAAAAAAATATAAGTAAAAAATAAAGAAGTTTGAATTGAGTCGAATCATTAATGTCACAAATTATGTCCTTTTTTACAAATGGATGGTATAATTTTACCCAAATTATTAGATGGAGGCTGGATGTACATCCACCTGCTCACAAGGGGCATGCTCCTCGTTTTTCTTTTTTTAATTTGCCCAAAATTCTTTTATTTTCGTATGATATGCTTAAAATTATAGTCTCAGATGTATCTAATAACCGTTATAAATTTTATATCCGAGAGAATTGCTCACTGAAATAAATAGTAATGATCATTAAAAATAGACAATTAAAGATAAAACATATAGCAATATCTACGCTTATCTATGTTATGTAATATAGTCTCTTAACGGTCGATCTTCATATTCTCGTCGGTGATCTCTATATAAATTAAGAAATTGCAAAGTGAATTAATTAGTCAAAAGTAGGTTCAATCATTAGCGGGTGAAGATCTTATGAACATGTTTAATGTGGCCTCATTTCAGTTGATGCATGTATGATGTGTCGTTGTCTTTTTCCTTTCTTTGTTTATGCTCTTCTTAGGCATAAAACCGATTAAATGAGACATGATTTGATCATTTTCTCGCTCTACGTTTGACAAATAAGAACAGGTCAATTTTAACATCGATATGATGATAGTAACTGTTTTTAGGTCTAGTGCAAATGTTTAGTACCCTAAATTTGTCAGTGTATAACTTACGTTAATTGAATTAATCATGTTTGTAAGAGGACAATCTTAACTAAGCAAGAGTTTAAAATGATAAATCAAAAACCAGTGATCATACGGTTATAGTAGGACATATAAATATACAATGCGTGTATTAAGATCCCGGATCTATAGATTTGGAACAAGTTTAAGGGTATGTTTGGTAGGAGTGAAAATCATTTTCCTGGAAAATGATTTTTCCATTTCACGGTGTTTGGTAAAACAAGGAGGCAAAATTCATTTTCAGAGGAAAATCAATTTTCCTAGAGTGAAGGAAAATATTTTTCACTTTCAATAGAGTGTAAGTTGATTTTACGTTTCTTGGACTCTGACTCTCTCTCTATTCCATGTTTATTTCCTTGAAATATGGTTTGAAGATTACGGAAAACTATTTTTAGCTTTTTTGTTCATTTTTTGTTAATCAAACTGATTATCCAGAAAGTTCATTTTCCTTTTTACCAAATAACTAAAAATATGAGCTGAAAATCATTTTATATGAAAAATCATTTTACATCAAAAATTATTTTCTAGAAAAATGATTTTCAACCCTGTCAAACACACCATAAGTGATTATTAAATCAAAATGCTTAATTTAGTATAATAGATTGCTCAAGTATATAAAACAAAATGTTCAACTCCATAAATTGGAGAAACAAAAAACAAGCGCAGAGAGAGAAGGACCTAGAAATAGGTACTGTTGATCTCAATGTTTAATACCTAACCCTAGATATGTCAGACTAAATGAACAATACATGGACAAAAAATATGTCCAACTACACGTAAAAAAAAGACCAATTTCAGCAACAAAAAAAAAGAATGTGCCGGAACCTGTGATATCATTTGTGTATAACATATAGACATCATCTTTACCTTTCAATCACAAGATATGAGTTGAACTTATTATAATAGATAATATTTGATGGAGAGAAACACCACTTTCATAAAAAGGAGACTTTAAGAGTAGATCCAATAGTTGTCTTGGCCCTGAATCTGGCGGGCTCGTGGAGTTGCAGCAGATGGCCTATCTTGCAAGGGTAGGCGAGAGGCTCTCGGCCGCGGAAGGCGCTCACTCCTTTTTTTTGTCGTTTAGTGGGCTTAAACGACGTTGCTTAAGACGTTGAGCCATTTTTTTTTTACCGCGTGCTTTGTAATTTAAAAAACGGGGGAAAGGCATGCAATATATGGGAAGAAAGAGCTGCTGCCAACAGCTAAATTCTAGATTTTGTATTTTTTTTGGTTGATTTATATTTGCCATAAATAGCTCCCATTTTCTAAAAATGTAACACATAAACATTTCAATTTCTCTCTTACAAAATTGTGAGCAACTTGTTTATATTTTGTGAGTAGTTTTATCCCAAAAGTGAAGAAATTAAGTAGGTATTTCTGATTTATATTCAATTAAATGCTTAATTTTGTAATTTTAAATTTTGTAATTTTTTTTGTAGAAAAGTTGGTGGTGCTTTCAACGAAGAAAGAAGTGAAGAAAATTGTAAGTACGAAATTTTTTAAAAATATTGTTAGTATGGATAATTTTTAAATTGTTGGAAAATTATGTTATACGGTAGTATATATGTTAGTATGTAAAATAATCAATATGGTTAAATTTGAATAACCACCAAGTTAGTTATGTTAATTTAATTATGTTTTCACATGTTAGATTACATGTACATAGTTTTAGTGATATAATTGTATAACTTGATTAGTTAAATTATGGTTAGTAGTCATGGTTAAATTATTATATAAGTAGTTAGTAATTATGGTTAAATTTACAATTAAAATATGATTAGGCATGTTAGTAAAATATAAATGAATTAAAATGTGTTAATATGTTTTTAAGTATTGGCATTAGTAATTTGAAATGCTTTGTAAATTGAAAAAATAAATGAAAATTATAGAGTTGGAATGTTCACATGTTAGTATGGATAATTTTAAAATTGTTGGAAAATTATGTTATGCGGTAGCATATATGTTAGTATCTAAAATAATGAATGTGGTTAAATTTTAAGATTAGACATATTAGTTAAATTCAATTATGTTTTCACATGTTAGATTATATGTATGTAACATTAGTGACATGATTATGTGACTTGATTAGTAATTATGGTTAGTAATTATGGTTGCATTATTATATAAGTAGTTAGTAACTTAGCAAAATTTTAAATTAAAATATGATTAGGCATGTTAGTAAAATTTAAATAGTAAAATTAAAATGAATTAAAATACATTAATATGTTTTTAAGTCTTGGCATTAATAACTTGAAATGCTTTATAAATTGAAAAAAATTAATGAAATTTATACAGTTGGAATGTTCACATGTTAGTACGGATAATTTTAAATTGTCGAAAAATTATGTTATGCGATAGTATATATGTTAACATCTAAAATAACGAATATGGTTGAGTTTAAATAACCGACATGTTAGTTAAATTTAATTGTGTTTTCACATGTTAGATTACATGTATGTACCATTAGTGACATGATTATGTGACTTGATTAGTAATTTAAATTAAAATATGATTAGGCATGTTAGTACAATTTAAGTAGTAAAATTAAAATGAATTAAAATTATCTAATATGTTTAATAGGGTTTTCCAGAACTTCATACAATTTATTACGTTAATGAATTGTATAATCTCTGTACGTAAAATTAATTAACAACACATTAATACGATTAATTATATGCTTGTAGGTCCTAATTGTACATTCAATATGAATCCTAACATTTCTCAATTATTTACTAACTTACTTGAGGAAAAAGATTCACCCCAAATTGGAGGGAATAGTACCAGCCCAATCACTCTAACTAATCTTTGCATGTCCTTACGCGTCTTATCCCCCATATCCACCATCAAACTTCCACCATCAACCGCACCAACAATATTTACCCACCACAACCATAAGTTAGGAATCCAAGTGGTGGCTCAAATCAACGTCCACGTCATTATCCTCCCACTTAGTAGCCCCCATCACATAATGACCTCTTCCAAAATGTCACTAACAATGAGTACCCATATTGCCCTCCATACTGTCCTCCACCATCTCCTAACCCAAATTACTATTCAGGGAGAGCAACTCTATACCCTCATCCACACCAACAGGATCAATGGTCAGATTAGGGAACTCTGCAATAGATATTAATTATAACCCGAGTACTAATGAGGGGGATGTAGAGGAAGTAGTGGGAGGTGTAATAAACGGTGCAAAGAAATGGACTGTTGAAGAGGATCAACGGCTAATACGTGCTTAGATTAACATAGAAATAGATGTCGTGATCGAGGATGATCAAAAGAAGTTTGGCTTTTAGGCTAAGGTGGCCTCTAATTTCAATGACCACCACCCTCCCAGAAGCCTCAACACGTACTTGAAAGATGCTCAACAGCTGATGGAGCTAGTGCTCCCCACTCCTTAGCAAATGGGTGGGGATTATCTTGGAAGTGGAGCGTACTAACCCCAAGTGGATGGATCGTACTATGTAACTTTAGTTTACCATATGTTGTATTAGATATGACTTGGTATAATCATGTTATGATATTAATTTATAAAATGGTTTGCCTATTGTTGTTTACTCAAATGATTACTCTTCTATACTTTAATGCTTGTACATTATTATGTTGCACAGGCTGTTTATAATGGATAATTTCAATATTGAGAAGCTGCCTTTTGAGGAAGATTCATCCTCCTCATCTTCATCAGATGTTGATATCATGGTTATAGGCACTTTTCTCCAAAACCAGCAACAAGTGCAACAGCAAATGGCCTCCCTTTTGCAACTTATGGAAGCAGCAAGAGAGATGATGCCTTCGGCATCTAGGCCTTGAGTAAAGGAGAGATATATTAAGAGAGATAGAGAAACTTCCGACGACCGCTTATACAAGGACTACTTCGCGGAAGATTCATTGTACAACTATCATTATTTTCGTCGCAGATTTCGAATGAGGAGACACTTATTTTTCCGCATTGTGCAAACACTTGGTAATCATTCAGAGTACTCCCATGTCAGGTATGATGTGGCGGAAAAGCGTGGGTTGATACCATTAATTAACCAAGTGTATCGTACCCATGCGAATGCTTACCTATGGTATAGCAGCTAATTGCGTTGATGAGTACTTAAAGATTAGTGCGAGCACCGTAATGGAATGCATGAAGAAGTTCGCCTTGGGTGTCATTGAGGTTTTCGGGAAGGAGTACTTGAGAAAACCCAATCAAGTTGATGTTGATCGCTTACAGCAAGTTGCTAAAGCCTGTGATTTTCCCGACATATTGGGAAGCATCGACTGCATGCACTGGGAGTGAAAAAATTGCCTAGCAGTTTAAGCAAATTTATAAAGTGTCAACTATCATCCTTGAAGTCGTTGCATCATACGACCTTTAGATATGATATGCGTTTTTCGGGTTGCCAGGAAGTCTCAACGACGTAAACGTCCTTTACTGCTCACCGGTTTTTCAAGAGTTGTATGAGGATGGAGCTCCCAAATGTGAGTATGTCATTAATGAACATGAGTACAAGATAGGATATTATCTTGCAGATGGAATTTATTCGAAGTGGGCGACATTTGTTAAAACTATCCCACTACCCAAGGGCCGAAGAAAAAACTCTTCGCAGAACGTCAAAAATCGGTTAGAAAGGACGTTGAGTGAGCCTTCGGTATGTTACAAGCTCGATTTGCCATTGTACGTGACCCTGCTCGTTTTATGGATGAAAACGAATTTGGTGTTATTATGAGAGCATGTGTAATACTCTACAATATGATTGTGGAGGATGAGTGAGATAATTACAAGCTTGCATTTAACTACGACGTTGTCAAGAGTACTGTCCCAGAGCTGATTGTGAGCCATGACCATAATCCATGTTATGCAACGTACTTTCAACTATCATGCGAAATTCACAACCCCGAAACACATGCAGCTCTCTAAGCGGACTTGATTAAGAAAATATAGCACCGAAATACTGGGCAGCGGCAGAGAGGATAGGTGAATGTTCGTCATAAGTGTATTTTTTAAATATTGCTCAACAACCGTATTATTTTTTCTTTTGTCAAATGTTAACCAGTATCTTTTTTTTTTTAATTTCTTATCGAAATCTTGTAATTTTTACATTTAACCATGTGTTAATTTTATTGTTAATGAAAACTCTTGTGTTGTTTTTTTAATACAAATTATGACCCTATAATTAATAAATTTTATTATTAAAATATTATGTGCAAATTATTTTTCACAAAAATAATAAAGTCAAATAACAAACCAAAACACATAATCTAAACTAATTAAATATGGTTAGGTGTGGGTCCTTATGTATTATTTCATTTGATGAGTTAAAGTGGTGAGCCTTTCATTGGAGAGAGTGAGGATTATGAGCCAAAAAGTTAGAGAGAGGGTTAAAGTGATAGTGGTAGACTCCCACTGGTGAGCCAAAAAATAGGCTCATCACTGGGAATGATCTAAGATAAATATGGAAAGTTATGCAACTATCTTATAATGTCATAGGAATTTTAAAAATAAAGCATCCCAAATGCACCCCCTTCCCCCCAAAAAACCACCCTTCCTCTCAAGCTTCTAACTCCAAATACTAAGAAAAAACTAAGCTCTTAGGATCCGTTTGGGAGGAGAGTAAGTTAGAGGAGTAAGAGTAAATAAAAGTAAGGAGGAATAAGAGTAAGAAAGAGTAAATAAGAGTAAGTTAATCACTCTTGTTTGAGAGTTTATGAACAGTAAGGATTTACTCTTATTTAAAAGAATAGGAGACACATATGCCATCATTAAATAGATTAAAATATATTATGTTTAGGTTTATAGGGGTAAATATATAAAATATCCCCTCCTTACCCCCTCCCCCCCCCCCCCCAAATCACCCTCCCTCTCAAGCTTCCGATTCCAAACACTAAGAAAAAGCTACGCTCTTAGGGTTAGTTTGGGAAGAGAGTAAGTTAGAGGAGTATGAGTAAATAAGAGTAAAGAGGAGTAAGAGCAAGCGAGAATAAATAAGAGTAACTTAACTACCCTTATTTGGGAGTTTATAGAGATTAAGAACTTACTCTTGTTTGAGAGAATAGGAGACCAAATAAGAGTAAGTGAAAAAATTGACACACATGCTCTCATTAAATAGATTAAGATATATTATGTTTAGATTTTTAGGGGTAAATATGTACAATGTTCCCTCCTCAATCCTCCATACACCCCATTTTGGAATGTAAGAAATTAAGGGTTAAGGGGAGTAAGGGAGAGTATGAGTTGCTCTCCCTAACTCCACATTACCCGCCGTTTCTTACTTGTAAACATGGGTAAAGGGGAGTATTCACTATTTCTCACTTTCCTTTACTCCTCCCTACTCTCCAACCAAACAGATCCTTAGATATCATAACCCTTTCATGTACCTTATCATTCTTGTGTGATTCTATTCACTCTGTCCAAAAAAATCTTGTGTAATTCTTATCCTCCATTTAATATGAATATAATAATTATTATTGAGAGGGAGGAGTGGCATTATTGGTGTCCAATGTGTTTTGTAGTACATTATGATTGATCTTGAATCGTTTGATGTAGTCAATGTGGGAAAAATTATACCCCAAGCAAGATTTTAGGGTGCAACATAAGGCGGCTGACATTATATGACATCATATGTGCTGGAAATGACAAAAATGTCACCGGGTTTGGGCTAATGTTGCAACGCAGACGACTAGTTCGTCACTCTTTAGTAGGGGTGGGCTTATGCAGCTTTGCAAATGTGGTTTACGATTACTAGGCCTACCACACTAGATAGGCCCAGCTTACTGCCATGTTGATTAATTGACCGCTTGTGATTGCATTACTAAAGCGATTGATGGGTTGGTGCTGCTATAAGAATGATGTCAAAGTACCACTAAAAAAATGATCGTGTCACACGATCAAATGTACATCGCGAATTATCTGAGAGACAAACATTTATTTGTCATTTAGATAAACATTATGGGCATGTTCTTTTGGTTAGAAAATAAAGGTTAAAAAATTAATAAAGTTAGTTGAAGTGGGTATTTTTTTGTTAAAATGGGTCAAAGTGGGCTAAAGTGCGTTGAAATTGGTATATTTTTTATATGATAGATAGTAGTTGATTAAAACAGTGGGTTGAAGTTGGTTGAATCGAGTTGAAGTTGGTTAAAGTGAGTTGAAGTGGGTTGAAGTTAATATTTTTTAAAATTGAAATTCATAAAGTGAGTTGAAGTTAAATAAAGTTGATAAATTGAAATTTACCAATGAAAAGAACAGGGCATATAGTATGACAACTATAATGTGGGAACTAGCTGGCTAGAATCAGCCCCTCAGCACATTACATAAGATAATGCAAAGTTTAAAAATAAGAGTTTGTGTTATTTGGTTGTTGCGATACTTAGATGTGTCTAATCTATCTTATGTTGGAGACAAATTTTGACTATGGCAAATATGTTTTCAGTCGGTGTTTGTTTTTCTTTTAAATTTTTGAAGGGAGGGAGGTCAAAAGGCGGGAGACAGATCTGCCTATGACACCCCAACCCATCTCTGGACTGCAAAGGGTTACTGAAAATGACTTCAAGAATTGTCGATTACCCCTGCAAATCATCACAAGCCTTTCTTGCATGTTGCATTATTACCAACACGGTACTTTGAGAAGACTTGCAGGGAGGTCACAATTCCAAGACTACTCTATAGCAAGCACGTTTAGCTGTAGAGCTTTTAAGAGTGGGTTTTCCGACGAAGATGGTGCACATTTGCTGATATAACTAACTAGTTATTTCAAATCCTTTAAACCTCAGTTTTGACCATACTAAGGATGTCACACACCCTTCTGGGGTCGAGCAAATTAAATCTATAGCTTTGAAACAAATATTCTCTAAAAATATCTACCTATGCATTAAGGAAACTGAAAAATTAATAAAGGAGTTAGAAGCCAATGCCAATGTACGTATATTGACTGAATAACATAATTCAATCCCACAATGTCATAATTATGTATTTACTGTGAAGATAGGTAAACAAAGGACCTCAAATGCAAATCCAAATTCAATACCCCAAAAATTCCGCCATCAGATGAAATGTAGCAGAGTATGATGTAGCAACCTATCTCCCAATTATAAAATTAAAGAGAGACTGATTCCAATAGATAAACAAAGGACCTATTGTGTAAGTAAAGTTCCAATTTCGAGAATATCACTATTTAGTTAAAATATTAGACATCACGATCTTAATTTGACATCCTTCAGGCTTATGAATTTTTCACTCAAATTCACATAAAAAAGGTCACGCTACCAGCCAACAAAGCTTTTGCACAACAATATGCCAAACTAAAGCTTGACCAACGGTGCTTGTGCAAATCCAAAAAAACAATTAGCTCAAATTCACATTCCTGGATCCATATCCATATCAATAAAAACAAATAAATAAATAAATAGATTAATGAGTGACTCCATGAATGCCTCAATAACATCGTTTTCATTCTAATTAAGGCCAACAATAGCTCATTCTACAACATAGCATGCATGAAAATCATTAAGGATGATCTTAATTAAGGACACAAATAACATGGTATAGCTTAATTAGTCACACAGGTTGCCAAAATGAGAGAGCACACAAGGTTCTACCCTTCCAACCTTGAAGCATCCAATGCCTATCTATATCCACCATAAAATCCTTATGATAATTTGCCTTCACCATTGCCATTGCTTTCTCCATAAGCTCCTGGTCCAAGGCAACCTGCCTTAACCCGGCCCTCGTTGTCCTCACTTGCCACTGCTTGTATGTCTCAGGCCTTTGAACCCTCTCTGCACCCTCACAAGCAACCACATTGAACACTTCTTTCCCATAAATCTCGCTCTCAATTAAGAACCTCTCATGGGCTTCTCGTGGAATTGTCTCTTCAGACACATCAAACACTGATGAATAATGAAACAATGCCTCTCTGAATCGAGTCACAAAGAATGGAGCGTTGAATGTGCCATTGACAACCCCGTGAATGAATAGGCTGGGATTCAGCTTTCTAACCAAAGCTAAGAAAGCATCTCTTGGACTGTTTGCTTCGACTGTCTCATCGAGCAGTGTTCCTGACCTGAACATACAGTTGACAATCACCAGCTCGTCTTGTTCGATCTTGAGATCCTCCGGCTGAATAGTTTCCCACTTCTGAGCAATGCCCTGATAAGAAAAAGGCACCCCAAATCGCTCACAGTACCCAGATAATCGGTGTCCTGTAGCTTCAACCCTTTGTGCAGGTCTGAAACCCTGCTGGGGGTAGTCGATTCCTGTGATGCGGAGTTTTGGGGGTCCATTTGGCCTTTTTGATAGGTGTTGTATGAAACAAGGCCATTGTAAACCTAGGAAAACACCAAAATCAATGATATGGATCTTTGTTGCTTTCTCTGCCAACTTTGCAATCGAGCAGTTAGCAAGAAAGAAAGACATCCTTCTGAAAGGAACAGCTGAGACATATAACCTGTAAGCCTTTAGGAAGTCAGAAGCTGAGAACTTTGCATCAACAAGGTTAGTAGAGACTGTAGAGCCTGTGCCAGCTATACGTGCCTCGAGAGCATTGGCTACATGATGGCCGAGCCTCTGGATGCTGCCACCATAGGGCGAAGCATGCTGCCTGATTTGCCTAAGTAGCTCGTTTGCACCTCGAAGATCAAAGCTCGATACAGCTTGTGCACACTGAGTCAGCAGGGTCATCAGATCAACTTCATCTGCTAAACTGTTCTGCTTCTTTCCTCGGCTTCTCTGCAATCTCCTCCGTCCCTCCTCAGGTGAAGATTTCCCAGTGTTGAAACAGCTATTGCCCGTTAGTTCATTATTACAGAGCAATACTACATCATCATACTGTTCCATCTCATAGTAATCATCATTGAAGGAAGCTTGAACCTTATGGCTCCTTCCTCCTTCATAACACGCTTCACCCTCTCTTTGACGACTCTCCTTCCTCCTCGAGCCCTTTGTCGATTTACCCTTTTTCTCTACACGGGCACTCCCTGCATCATCGAAGCTCAACTCAGAGGGTTGAGAACCCAGTTCCACCAAGGACCGAGAAATCTGATGTAGAGCTGGAAAGGAGTTCAACTGGGGTTGATCAAGCACACAGTTGGGGTTGGACTCGAAACTGGTCTCAGCGGTAGCATAAGAACCATGTATCTCGGGATTGCTGCTATAACTTTTATTGGAAGAACTGTCATCTGGGCTCTCAATACTTCTAGAGATAGATGGCGCAAAGTGATCACATGAAAGGGGGTATGGCTCTCCAAGCCCGAGAGCATCATACAAGGACTTCTCGGTGGCTTCGAGAGCCTGCGCAGATGCAGGATTTGCATCTAAACCCTCTTCGAGAAGAATATCACTGATGAACTTGAGACAAGCATCAGGGAAATCTGGCACTTGCTGACTATTGCAGCTGTTAAGACAGGTTCCTTCATCAAATGAGAGGAATTGTGAAGGATCATTTTCTGAATGAAGGGTTTGAAAGATGTCACCATTTGGATTCATTGAAAAGTTTGACAGCAATTCAGGTTTGAATTTGTAGAGATTTTTCATGAACTCAGGATCAACAAGCACAGAATCCATGGTTGAACAGAGAACACTAATTAGCCTGGGAATGGGCAAAGAGTGGATTGGATAGGAAAATTTGCAACACAAGAGCAGCCTTATAAAAAATGTGAAAAGTAAACTGTGAATGAAGGTCCACAGAAGATGCCTGAGAAACCAAACAAAAGGAAATCGAGTCCAAGGGAAATTAGTGGGTAATTATTGTTTAATATTTGTCCTCAGTCAATTGTGGTTAGGTGGATTTGTGGAACAATAAAGGATAAATATTGAAACCATTAGATAAATTAGCCAATCAACCTGAAAAAAGAAGAAAAACAGAAAAGGCAAACCATAGCACGTGAGGTCAAAGGCCTGGAGGAAAGAAGTCTTGATTTGCTACTCATTATGAGGTCCGATGTTTAAATAGTTTCTTCAAAACAGTGTCTCTATAGCATGCTATTATATCTAAGTCTACTGAAAAAGCTTATTTGTGTGGCGGAATTTTGGAGTATGAAGTTAAATTTAGATGCGGGTTTAGAACATAAGAAGGTTAGAATTATTTTTGTTTCAAGATAAGATGCTATTCAAGGATGGCATGAATTAAGAGTAGGCTTACGTGATGATAGGGGCTCTGCGTCTGACGATTCTTCCAGCGAGCGCCAACCCTCCAAAAAAGGCCACCTTGGATGGTGATCCAGGGAACGCCTCTCCGATGGTCAAGTTAGTGTGGGGTCCCAGGGGAGAGTCAGGAAAGCAACAATAAATGACATAAGGTCGGATATTTCCAGGAAAAGCGATATCTTTCTAGGTTCTAAGCAGTCAATGCTCTGGGATGGTCAA
Organism: Carnegiea gigantea; assembly: GCA_029747015.1. Taxonomy (NCBI): domain Eukaryota; kingdom Viridiplantae; phylum Streptophyta; class Magnoliopsida; order Caryophyllales; family Cactaceae; genus Carnegiea; species Carnegiea gigantea. The sequence continues at coordinate 717,811 of JAKOGI010000003.1, read as the reverse complement.
GTTTCGCTGATCTCAACTCCTCCTTTTCGAGGTATGTAGGTAGATATTTATAGTCCCTGTAGAAAGGAGTAAACTCGTAACTTGAGACGTGATGCACCCTCAATGAACCTGGAGATGGCAACTCCCCCTGGACCCATGATTATTAACAAATGGCCATGGGGCTTAGGCCCACTTGTGTAATTGTGGGACCCTCATCAGGGTCATCAAATTAGACCGAATCAATTTTGATTGATTTGTAAGAGATTTATGTTTATATAAATCCATAGGATGTAATAAGTTTGGATAAGTCAATACCTTGAGTCTTTGAGTTAGTCAAACGCCTAATGTTCAAGTGCGTGATTTTAGGTGGAAAAAAAATGCAAAGTAAACATCACTTCTAAACATAATTGATTTTATTTTTATACTAAACTCAAAAAAATTGTAAAACAACGACCATCTGAGGTGTTGTGTTGCATGCGTATTAGTATTATATACTATACATCAAGCAGGATCAAATTTCGGATTGAATAATCAAACTCAACTAAGACATTTATTATTTTTCTTTTGAATTTATCTAAAAAAAACAAAGGTTACTTCTAAATTAAGATAAAGAGGGGCTTCTTTTTTTGTCCGATTATTAGTTGGGCAGAGCCTTACAAAAAAGAAACATAAAACAGCCACTACATGACTAACAGGAAGACAGCTGCTGCATTCTGGGAGAATATATAATTAAACTAAAATGCTCATACAGCTACTAGCCATAAACACATATAACATTTGCGAGCTTCACCTACTAATCATACTTAAACCTACAAACGGTCAAAGGGAATCATACTTAAACTTGCAAACGGTCAAAGCTCCAAGCAACTACCATATCCATACGTGACATATAATATAATAGTCAAATATTCAATCTTGTTACCCAAGTGAAGTGGTCCAAATAAAGTAAAAAAATTATAATAAAACAAAATAATACTCAAGAAAAAAAATTCTTGTCGTCCAAGCTTCCTGGTATGTGGTCCAAATGCAACTCGAGGTTTGAAAATAAAGGCAATGAGGTGTAAAATTAGTATTCAAAAAGACTAACTATCAAGTTCAATATTAATTATTTAAATAGTAATGCTTGATGAGATAATGTTTGGACTGCATAGTTACCGGATTCTCTCAACCCCCAGTGTACTGCGAACTGATTTGCCCGAACCAAAATGTGATCCTTTAGCGTAACAATTCGTCAAAACTAGCGAATTCAACAAACCCATCCCCTATCACTATGGTGTTGCATATTTTTGTGATTCATAAACCAAATTTTGAAGAAAATTGAAGCATTTTTGAGGTTTCCATGAATGGGCAAGCTTGTTAGAGAAGGTGTGTGAGAGAAATAGGATTAGTCTGAAAACGGTGTCCCATATGGGGGGAGAGAAGGGGGAAGATAAAGAACCCTCATAATTAGATTATTTTATGAATGTCTACAATATATGAAGTTTTGAATTGGAGAACTAGATATACTAGTGACGGCCTTTGCATATCGGATTCTCCACTAGGTAACAAATCACGTACCCAAATCTGTCCCCTATGCCGGAGTGTATCGCGTTCCAGGCAACTATAGTTTAGAGCAAGCACTAATCGACATGTGAGCTGAAACAAAGTTTTGATTTTCGTGCAAAGGGGATCAAGAGTTGATTTGATTATATTTTAAAAATCTTTTAGTTAATTTGAATCCTAATAAATGACCTGCTTTTTTTACCTTGTCTTTTTACGATTTTAATTCAAACAAGGTAAATTCAATCATATGAACAATAAAGGGGCTCAAGAGTTGATTTGATTTCATCAAAAAAAGGGGGTTGATTTGGTTAGTTTTCAATCAAATTGTTAATCTGAATCCTAATAAATGACATGCTTTTTGTACATAGTGTATACAATTTTAATTCAAACAAGATAAACTCAATTCAGATAAACAAAATCTTGAAAGTTTAACTTCTTTTTTAAAGAAAAGTAAGTAATACAGTATAGGCAGTTATTCTCTTAAGGGCCCTCCCTATATTGTCCTCATAAATGATACAAAGGTCCCAATACGGCTACTCATTCCAAACTACTATAGTCTTGCTAGCCATTCAGCTGCACAATTCTTTTTCCTAAAAATATTAGTAATAATAGCATTGTCATAAAGATGAATGTAAGTGTGAATGTCTTGTATCAAAATTTGAATCTCCCATGGCGCTTGAATGTGACCTTGAACTGTTTGGATTAGAATTTTATTGTCTCCCTCAATGTGAATGTCAATGAAACCTGTTTGAACTGCTGCTTGATGTCATTTCTCATAACTATTGCTTCTGCTATCAAAATTGATGCTGCTCCTAAGTTAAATGTTGCTATTTAAATAAATCTTCCTTCTCAGTTACGAATAATGAAGCCTCTTTTGGATCCATCAAAATTGATTTAATGAATCAGCCTTGTGGTCTTCTCCGTGCTACCCAATGAATCTTCTTACGGTTGACAACTGAATGGTTTGAGGTTGGTGGTTGTAGTGTTTGTGTGAATTTATGTACTTTTTAATGTACTTCCCAGATTAATGAATCTCCACACTATTCGACGCTGGCTTATTTGACACTTTTTAATGTACTTCCTAGATTAAGTATTTCATTAACGAAACATCATGTTGCTTCTTGTTTTCCATACACTCCAAAGTAGCACAACTATTCTATCCATTTTAACTGTAGTGGTAACAGTTCTATCACTATATAGCATTTGTACAACACTATTTTGTTGGTTGGATCGAAAACTAGTATTTATCTAGCTATGGGAGATTGCTAACCTCCAATACTCTTACGTTACATGACTATGCAAAAAAAGGTGATCTACATCTTCAGTCTCAGATTGACAAAAAGGACATAGAGCATCAATATTCATATCTCCTTTAAACAGGGTTCCTCTAGTAGGAAGCAATGTATGACAAAGTTGCCATAAATTTTTTTTTAAAAATTTTGGCATGATGTCCATTTTTCAAATCCAATTATGCTCCTACACTAATGGATTTACAAATTCAATTCGTGTGCTGCCCATGTCGCTAATTTTATAGAGAATTCGACATTACCTGATAGTGTACAATAAACTGAGTCGAGGATTAGGTTAAAGGGAATAGGTGCTGCCATAGTCAACTGCAGTGGGACCACTAGTGCTTGGAGTTTCGCAACATCCCATTTTCTACTACTGGTGATGAAATCTGATACCTTCAAATAGGTATCAATAAGGGAGTAATATGTCACATTAAGCAAATTTGCTAAACTATGATTCGCACACCACTCATCTAGCCAAAAATTAATATTTATTTCATTCCCACTTTCTATCGAACTCCTTTCTGAAATTGTTGCCAATTATTAAGTGAACACTTCCAAACTCATGAATCCACTTTTTTGGTCCTATAGAAAAAAAAATTCTCATCAATCGAATATTTTGCTTGCATCTGTTCTACACAAAGGCTTTGATCATGGCATAGTTTCCAAGTTAATTTGTTAAGAAAAGCACTGTTTACTATTTCCATCTTCCTTAATCCAAGCCCTCCAGTCTTCTTGGGTCGACATACCTTATCCTATGATATCATAGGTAAACCTTTAATGTCATTGGATTTTTTCAAGAACAAGCCTCTGCTAATCTTATCAATTTGGCAATTAGTTTTGGTAGGTAATTGTAAGCATTACATCGTTTGTACAAGCATAGATTCAATGTTAGCCTGTATTAGCACCACTCTTCCTGCTTTGAAAATATGCTCTATTTTTCAAGTTTGCAATTTTTTAGCAGTCCTATTCACCAATTCTGAGAAAGTTTCTTTCGTTGGTTTGCCCTTAAACACTTGGCATTTTGGATACTTACCAAGATTATCTTGGCGCATAATGTGAACATAGACGACATAGAATGTTTGTCATGTGTTGTAGCATTAATAGAGAATGTTAGTGACAATTTAAGTGACAATTTATGAAAGTTAATAAGTTGACCAACATTTTGGCAGAATTTATTTAGGATAGAACTCAGCTCTTGACAAGATTCAAGGTTAGTTCTACAGAGAAGAAGGTTGGCATTTGCAAAAAGTAAGCATGAGAGAAGCTCTAAGAGAGAGCTCAAATCCCCACATTTCTTTTGTAAAGCGCTTTTTAAAGGGTCATTGTTAAGACCTCCATGCATATAATAAATAGATAAGAAGACAGGGAATCCTATTGTCTAATGCCTCTCATAAGTGAAAAGAAACCACAGACATCATCATTCATAATAACAGAGTAAGAAATTATAGATGCACATGCTTTAATCAATTCTATCCATTTGGGATGGAATTCAAATTTATGCAATGTATTAATTAGAAAGTTTCATTCAACTTTACCATATGCTTTTTCAATATCGAGCTTGACTGCTACCCATACTTTCTTTCTCTTCATATTTTTGAATTTGTTGATGAATTCATGTGTAAGTAGAGTATTATCATAAATGAAGCATTTAGACACAAATGCACTTTGGCTAGAGTATATTATTTTTTCAATATCGGGTGCATGTGGTTAACAACGATTTTTGAAATGATCTTGTAGACAGTGTTACAAAGGCTAATTGGTTGCAATTGATTAGTTGTTGTTGGATAACTCACTTTTGGGATCATTGCTATTAACGTATAATTAATATGTTTGAGGAGTTTTCCTTATTCAAAAAAGGATTTACCATTGTGCACACTTCTTCTTGAACAATGTTCCAGTAGTCTTGAAAGAAAGCAGCTCCAAAGCCATCAGAGCTTAAAACTTTAAACTTATCCATTCTGAAAACAACCTCTTTGATTTTTGAATCTTTAATGGGTTGCAGTAAACCATCATTGTCCTCTTCGGACACTAGATTAAGCATTTCCATATCAATGTTGGCAGCATATGCCTAAGCTAATTTGAATATAGAACAAAGTCAATAATGAGCATACTTTCAATTTGGACAGACTCCTCAGCTAACACTCCGGGGCTATCTTTAAGTTTCATAATGTTGCTTCTTGTCTTTCTTACCTTCATGAATTGATGGAAAAAATGAGAATTTTTATCACCGTTAACAAGCCACTCATTTCTTGGCATTTTCCCGGAATATTTTTGATTAAACAAATGTATTTTTTTTCTCTTTGCTGAAGTAGCCTATAATGCCAATTATTCAGCTTGGCACTATTCGAATTTTGTACTAGTTTGCTTTCAACTTGGATGAGTTTGTTTGCATTCCTTTCAAGTTTACTCTTAAAATTTCCAAACGTATTCTTACTTCAGGATGTGAGATCCAATTAAATTTCTATGTTACTCTGTACATGGGAGTTCCTCGAATTCCTATTTTTCAATTTTTCTTGACTATAGTATGTGCTTCTTGGTAATGCGCCCAGGCATGTTGATATTTAAGGTTAGTATCTCTCTTAGGTTGATGTGCTGGCTCAGTATTGAGAAGGACAAAAGCATAATCAGGGCACATATATAACCTATTAGTAACTAAGTAGTGAGGGAATAGTTGTGCACAATCCTCCCGAACTATCACTCTATCCATTTTTTCATAAATAAGTTACCCTTTTAAAAATTTCTTCCAAGTGAAAATTCTCCCTTGAACATTTCCATCGATGCTTTCAATAAAAGTTAGGAAGTCGTTAAATCATCCTGTTTTGGCTTTTCAACAAAATCACCCCATAATACACTACTATTGTAATTTAATTGAGTCATTCAATTGTTTGAGATGATGCCAAAAATCATCTTTATCACGTTCTTGAGCTCGAGCACAAATTGCAATCAAGATACATTGCTTATTATTAGCATTACCCATAATATGGCAATGAATAGCTCGACTTTCTTTTGGCAGAATTGTCATGTCAATATTAATTGGGTTCCATAGACACCAAATCCCACCACAATGATCCTCAGCGGAAATTATATTGTACTGGCAGAAATCCAAATTTCTAATTATCAAGTTCACACTCTATTCATTAACCATAGTTTCAATAGATCATGCCCGGTTGAAATAAGTTGAAGTAAATAACATGACATTCCAAATTCTTCCTGTTTTTTTATTGCATTACTTTTTCTTTAATAAAGGTAAGTGGGTCAACCCACCGGGTCTTTATCTCAAGATAGCCCAATGAGCCACAATAGTCCGAAGGGAGAGGATAATACCAAGACTTAGGCTCCGTTTGGTCCATATAAAATTTGATGGAAAGAGAAACTGAAGGGAAACAAAAGAGTATGGAGAAAGTAAGGTTTTTTCTCTTGTTTGGATTGAGAAAAAAATACAAAAATTTGGATGAGAAATTTGAATGTTGATAAATTACTTAAATCATGTTGATACCATCTTAGTAGTTCGAGGTTGGAGGACGTTAGGAATTCTTTTGAGAAGTTTTCCCAAACTTTCCTCGCAATTTTATGAGGAAAAATTTATTACTTGTTTTTAACAATTTTTTCACTTAATTATTCTCCATATTTTTTTCTTTTTAATTTTCTCTAAACCAAACATAGGAAAAAAAAAAAAAATTACTTTTCTAAATTTTTTTTTTCCACTAATTGTTTCAATGCCCAAACGAAGCATTAGATCAAACTCAGAACCACTAGTTCACGCAATTTCCTCACAAAGGGTGAGGAAATTGCTCCCTTCAGAATTCGATTTAAGGTAGAGCAGGGCAGGGATGAAGGCAATGACCAATACCATGCAACCAATCACCTCTGCATCCCTACTGCATTGCCTGTATACTTATCTTATTCATGCACTGTATTCTAGGTCATGCGATGGTCGACTTTTATCCGTTCTAACAATTAATAACATCTGTCTGTCTGTCATTCATATTTTGTTGTCATCTTCTTCCACCCATCACTCTTTCACTTCTGTGAAAGTGTTTTTTTTTTTTTTTGGGGGGGGGGGGGGGACAAGACTCCCATGTAAATGTTTTCACTCCATCAAAAACTCAATTTTTCACAAAGGTTTTCATGTGTATCTCAAGATTAGCTTTGCTTGTTAAGATACTTAAATGATAAATCTAATTCAGATAGAATCTGAGAAAAAAATAGTAGTTTCATTACAAAAATATGTCAAGTGTTTTTTTGATCTTTTTCTTTAGATATTACGAAAAACTTTCACATAATTTAACCAATAAGCAAATTCCAAACGTATGTACGTTGAACAAGGAAAACACAAAGTATTCATTTCCCACTGAGGAATAATGGTTAATAAGCCAGTTGACGGTCAAAGCTCCATCCAACATCAACTATACATGATATGATATTTCAATCTTATTGCCCAAGCTTCCTCCCATATGGTCGACAAAAATAACATAGACCCATATTAAGCTTTGAATGGAAGTGCAATAAAACATAATTTTATGTCGTTTTGTTAATTAAAAGAGTAATTATAGAATAATCAACTAGCTAGAGGCCTAGAGATTTGACTAATTTTAATAAAGGTGGAATTATCATGTCACTTTCAAAGAATATTATGAGCACTTTCCAGTGGGTTCAAGAAAAACAGGACTTAAATGGGCCCATAGAGAATGATTCAGATGTTTCTGGACAAATCCTATGTTAAGAGTTAATAATTTCAGAGGAAGCAGCCTAGGAAGCTCAATTACAGTTATCTCATCTAATTAATCAATCAAAAGTAGTTGGATTATTGGAGCTTACTTAACCACTTCCAAATTAATAATGCATTTGGAGATCATGATTTGATATGGCATCTTTGCTTTATTGATTGTGGCTGCGGAATAATGACTCATAATTTGTTGGTGTCAAAGACTGAACTGCTAACACTTTCTGTGCTCAACCTAAACATAGGTGCGCTGAGTCAGTTGGTCAGTTATGGTATGCTAACTGCACTCATAATCTAAAGTCTAGCCATATAATTTATAGGGAAAATAAGTGCATCACAGCTATACACAATTTTATACTCAATCCAACTATGTATTGTAGCCAATTCGTACGCCCGAGTAAAGACATGTTTAAGATATATGGACTTTCCTTCATCATGGGGTGCCTCCTAGTTTGAGAAAGGATTTTTCAGATTGGAGATGTCTTGCATGCCATCCGAGCTTTGTATTAAAAAGTCAGAATTTGTGTTTACGTAGAAAAGGTTTTTTTTGGCCCGGGGGGTCTTTGGACCGCAATTAGCTCATTCCCTATGACCAAGGGTTTCCCATACCATGAGAACTGGGAAGGGCACACATGAACTAGACTAGGCTTTGTTAGAAAATAATAAGGTTAACAATGGCTGGCAAAGAACCGAATAAACTGAATCGTGGATAAACCACTACTTTGAAAGCAATTACGGCTTGACTACGGTGCAAATTGATACAGTCGGTTGCTCCCCAAGGTTAACTCAATACTCTTGAACGGGTGCACTTCGGGGCCAAGAGTTTGGAGTATGCAATATGTGAGCCCAGAATATGCAGACAAGAAGAAGAAGAAGGAAGGAGAGAAGTGTGTGTTCTGTAGTGAGGAGCCATGCTGCTAAGTCCTCTATTTATAGGGGCAATATACCTATTACAAGGCCAGGCATAATATCTGGTAGCATTCAAGGGGAGGAGGAGGACCAGAAAGGTCATAAAGGTTGGGAGAGATTCATGAAAGATTTTAACGTGCTGGCAGCATTCACAGAAGATTTTAACGTAATCTGTTACGAAAATATTAAACAGAATTCTTCCAAAAAGATAAGATAGGCCGACAACCCATAACCCGACCCGCGCCCAACCCGGACCGGACGGGTGGACGGCGGCGGCGCGCCCGCGCGTGTGGTCACCCAAGACACCCTAAATCTCATAAGCTATCGTCTTGAGTTATTCAACAAGGGCCAGAAAAATGGGATATAAACCCTTCAAAACATCCTCAAAAGTTCCATGTGAGACAAATATAAGAGAGAGAGAGAGAGAAAAAGGGAGAAAAGCTAGAAAGCCTTGTTGCCATTACCATTACTCTAATAATCCCCCACTAATGGCATACAAGGCAAAACAATTTCGGAAAGGAATTCTGGGCGAAAGAGGGTCAGATACTTAAGCGTCAATATCTTTCAATTTGAATTGACACATTAGTGATGTGAGGCAACAACCAAAAGTGTAACTAGTGAACTAAGTCTTGAACTAGAAATACCTTGATTGAGACCCCTACAACGCATATCAACCCTTAAGACACTGCATACTCTGCGATAGGCATACCAGCGCTTTTATGGCCATGCGCACACCTTGGATCTCATAAGTGCTCTAGAGAGACAGCCTAGGTCTCTCGTAGAAGGCGGCCAAACCTTTACACTTACATAGGTAATTCCATCAAGTCTAGCTTAACATAGACTACCATAACTATGGTTATGAAATTATTAAGAGCATAATATAACTCAACCTCACAATCATCAAACGGTGAATTCATCAAGTGCTTCTCACTAGCACCCTCATAATGGGTATGAATCCATTAAGAGTGTAAGCTCATCCTCTAAGCACTACCACACGCCATAGGGACAGAAATGTAGTGCATCTTGAAGATTAGTATGGTTTCGTTTGACCATTAGTAGGTGTCCACCATACCACTTCAAGCCATAGGCTTAAGTCTCATCCCCCTCGATGTTTCAAGCACCACTCGCCTTGTCAATCCTTTAGTGAGAGGATCCACCAGATTCTTCTCGGATCTTACATACTGTAGGGATATGACACCATGTTTCAGCAATAGTTTCACCGCACTGTGTCTAATACGGATGTGTCTCCTCTTTCCATTATAGACACTATTGTGCGCCACTCCTATTGCTGCCTGTAAGTCACAATGTAGGGAAATAGGAGTCGTCTGTTTTCCCTATAGTGGCACGTCTGCTAATAGACCCTTAAGCCATTCTGCTTCCTGACCTACCAACTCAAGAGTAATAAATTCAGATTCTATAGTGGAGCGGGCTATGCAACTCTGTTTCACAGGCTTCCACGAAACAGCCCCTCCACATAAAGTAAATACATCACCGCTAGTTAAACTAACTTAATCGTTATCAGAAACCTAATTTGCATCACAATATCCTTCTAACATAGCAAGAAACTTGCTAAAATGCAAACACCAATCAATAGTGCCTCTAGAATATTTGAGCAAATAAAGAAGTGCATCCCAATGTTCTTGACTAGGGTTATGAGTATAGTGACTTAACCTACTAACGGCATAGGCAATGTCAGGACGAGTAAAGTTCATGAGAAACATTACACTTCCTATAATTTTAGCATACTCAGTTTGAGACACACTAGGTCCTTTGTTCTTTTTTAAATGTATGCTTGGATTATAAGGGGTTCTCACATGTGTCACATCAAAATAGTTAAATTTCTTTAACACATTTTCAATGTAATGTGACTGACATAATGAAAAACCAGTATTGTTTTTCCGAATCTTGATCTCTAAGATCACATCTGCTTCTCCCATGTCTTTCATTTCAAAAAGAGAAGATAACAGCTTTTTAGTCTCGTTAACAACAAGCAGAATTGTGCCAAAGATCAACATATCATCAACATAGAGACATATAAGTACACAATTTGATCCAATCATCTTCGAATATACACATGAATCAGACAGATTTGCAGCAAAGCCATTCTGCACTAAAGAGCTGTCAAACTTTTCATACCATTGTTTAGGAGCTTGCTTTAGACCGTAAAGGGACTTTCTCAGTCTACATACCTTATCCTCTTGACTAGGTACCTCACAACCCTCAGGTTGGGTCATGTGAATTTCTTCCTCTAAGTCACCATTAAGAAACACTGTTTTGACATCCATTTGATGTACAACAAGATCAAATATTTCAGCTAAGGCAATTAAAGTTCTAATGGTAGCTATTTTGGTCACAAAAGAGTAGGTGTCAAGATAATCTATCCCTTTTTTCTGGTCAAAGACCCCAATAACCAATCTGGCCTTATATTTGTCAATTGAGCCATCATACTTCAATTTCTTTTTGAAGATCCACTTACTGCTAATAGGTCTACAACCCTTTGGCAGGTCAGTCAATTCCCATATTTTGTTTGACTTAAGAGAATCTATTTCACTTTAAATAGCTTCTTTCCAAAAGATAGCGTCAGTGGACCTTACAACCTCTTGATAGATTTTGGGATTTTCCTCAATCAAGAAGATGGACACAAGTTCCTCGGTTATGACATCAACATCCAAATTGTCAAAGGTTTCTACTAGGAAATCGGTGACAAAGTCAGGTCCAAAACTGATTTCGATTCTATGTCTCTTGCTTCGTTTAGGTTCAGTTACTATGTCTCTAACGTCAGAACTAGAAGTAGGCAAGTTCACAGTTTCAAGCACAATATCAGATACCATATTAGGCACTTTCTTTTTCAAAGGAAAAATATGCTCAAAGAATTCCGCATCTCTAACCCCCACACTTTCAAATAACTCAAGTTGCGAACATACCCTTTCTATAGTTCATATGGGGTCGGGTATAATTTTTTATGAGGAACTCTATTGAGGATAAAACAAGCAATTAAAACAACCTCCCCCACATATTATCAGGCAACCCTGAACTAACAAGCATAGCATTCATCATTTCCTTAAGGGTACGATTTTTCCGCTCAGCTATGCCATTTTGTTGAGGGGTATAAAGGACACTAGTCTCATGAATAATGCCATTTTTCTCACAGAAAGCAGTCATGGAGTTGGAATCATATTCCCTACCTCTGTCAGACCTAAATCTTTTAATTTTTCAGTCTAATTGATTCTCAACTTCTACTTTGTATTTCAAGAACATTTCCTCAACTTCATCTTTAGACTTGAGAAGGTAAACTTTGGTATATTTAGAGAAGTCATCTACAAAGGTAATATACCATTTCTTTCCTCCCTTACTCATTGTGTTCTTAAAATCTGTTAAGTCCGAATGCACAAGTTCAAGCAACTAAGTCTTTCTTATTGTTGTAGACTTAAATGGTTTTTTAGCAAATTTTACTTCAACACAAACATCACATTTTGAACAATTTTGTGTGTTAATGTTAGATATTAACCGCATGTTCCTTAGTTTGTTTATTGAAGCATAATTAACATGACCAAGTCTACATAGACTCAGTAATATAAACAGAAGTGGAAGCGTTTTCATTAGCATCAGAGGTAACATTCAGAACAAAAAGCCCCCCACTACGATACCCCATCCCAACAAAAAACACATTATGAAGAATAATAATTTTTCCAACTTTCTGGTTCACTTCAAAACCAGCAACATCAAGGAGGCTACTAGAAACTAAGTTTCTACGAAGGGAAGGTACATATAACACATTGTTCAAGCATAAAGATTTTCCAGAAGTAAATTTAAGAAGTGATTTCCCTTTACCCATAACTCCAGCGGTGGCAGCATTGCCTATAAAAACGTGCTCTCCATTAGGAGCATCTTCAAAGTCATGTATCAGATCCTTGTTGGCGCAGAAGTGTCTTGTTGCTTCGGTATCCAAAATCCATTCTGTGGGGTTAGACACCAGGTTTACCTCCAGCGTCATTGCATAAAAAATCTTAGTATCTTCATTCAGATTGGCTTGTGCAACAGCTTGTCTGGTAGGTATCTGGTTCGTCTGACTAGCTCCTTTGCGAAGGTTGTACAGATATGCCTTGTGGCCCAGTCTGCTACAAACGTAACAAATAACCTTCTGCTTCTGGATCTTGCTGTTTGTTCTTTTCAGTTGGTTCTGTTGTTTGGACTGCTTCTTATCCTTCTTATTTTTCCCTTTGAACATGTCTCTGTTTGAAGGCACAAGAGATTCAACAAGGTTAGCTTTAGAAGAATTTAGGGACAGGGAAGACATCTTATCTTTTAGCCGATTCGCCTCTTCAGTCCTCATATGACTGATCAGTTCTTGCAGGGTTAGGTCCTTCTTTTTGTGCTTTAGGTGATTTCTATAGCCGCTCCAAGATGGCAAAAATTTCTCAATCAGAACATTTGCATGTAAAATTTCGCACATCTTCATGCCTTCGTACAGCACCTCGACACATAAGTTCTCGTACGTATGAACATGTTCCATAATCAGTTTGTTATCAATAATTTGGAACTGCAGCCACTTGCCAACGACGTACTTCTTCTTTCTGTCATCATCTGAACCATATTTCACCTTTAGTTTGGTCCATATGATCTTCATAGATTTGAAGTTCACAAATAGATCAAACAGAGGTTGATATGTTGTTCAGTAAGTAGCTTCGAGCCAGTTTGTTGTCCTTTTTCAGTTTCTTCTTAACAACCTCATCAAGTGGAATGACAGGCATCTTTAGGGTAGTAGGAGTGGAGAGAGAGTTCTCAGCATTAGTATACTGAGATGTATTGTCTCCGTCAAGACGTTTAAAGGAGAGAACATAATTAATCTCGAGCTGTTCAAAGCATAGTAGTAATTTTTGGGACCAACATTTATAGTTAGCTCCATCAAGGGGCTCGATTTTGTAGAGTTCTAGGAGATTTTTCTGGAATGATGCAGCCATTGCAGAAAGTGATTGCTTTCAAATTGTTAGAAAATAATAAGGTTAACAATGGCTGGCAAAGAACCGAACAGACTGAGTCGTGGATAAACCACTACCTTGAAAGCAATTACGGCTCGACTACGGTGCAAATCGATACAGCCTGTTGCTTTCTAAGGTTAACTCAGTACTCTTGAATGCGTACACTTCGCGGCCAAGAGTTTAGAGTATACAGTGTGTGAGCCTAGAATATGCAGAGAAGAAGAAGAATAAAGGAGAGAAGTGTGTGTTCTGGAGTGAGGAGCCATGCTACTAAGCCCTCTATTTATAGGGGTAATATAACTGTTACAAGGCCATTAAAAAGGCGCATAACAGGGCATAATATCTGGCAGCATTCAAGGGGAGGAGGAGGACCAAAAAGACCATAACGGTTGGGAATGATTCACAGAAGATTTTAACGTGCCGGCAGCATTCATGGAAGATTTTAACGTAATCTGTTATGAAAAATATTAAAAGGAATTCTTCCAAAAAGACAACCCACAACCCACATCGCACCCAACCCGGACCGGCAGGTGGCGGCGGCGCGCGCATGTGGTCGCCCAAGACACCCTCTACCCCATAAGGCATAGTCTTGAGTTATTCAACAAGGGCAAGGAAAATGGGATATATAAACCCCTCAAAACATCCCCAAAAGTTCCATGTGGGACAAATGTAAGAGAGAGAGAGAGAGAGAAAAAGGAAGAAAGGCTAGAAAGCCTTGTTGTCATTACCATTGCTCTAACAGGCTTAAAAGAGGCTTAACATCCTATATATCAGATCTGTAAGAAAACTTGTTCAAATCACAACCTCTATGTTTCTCAAAATAAGGGAAATATAACCCTCCTCAATTTGAACCCTCACAAGAATTAGTGTATGGTCACTGTATGATTTTTATTGAATGATGCATAAAATTTCAAAGTAGATATTATAAGTCCTAAAAGTACTTTGACTTAGAAAGAAGGTGATTGGGCTTCATGTATAACAATGTCTATCTCTGCACCCAAAAATAAAAACAAAAATAATGTATCTAATAATTTGCTGACTTCTGAGATGCAGGACCAGCAATTGAGCCCTTCATGGCTATAATCTTGTGAAAAGAAGGGGGGAAAATGCGAAAGTACATTTAAATGTCATAAGCCATTCACATTTCACTTAAAGTATTGTTAAATGTTGAGATATGAATATGAACTTGGTTACTTAGAAGCTGTAAGACAAGTATGATGCTAAACCACATAACCCATGTTGACACTTCATCTTCTAGAATTTAATGTAGCATTTGGTTGAGAATAATGCAATCACTATGCAATGAAATCAACCATGTAATGCAATTGTTAGTGTAATGAAATGGGATAATAATTACATTATCATGTTTGATTACAAAGTTTTTATAAGTGTAAGAGAATAAATTCATCTATAAATAATACTTAATTTTACACGTGAAGTGGAGTACTTGCAATTCAATTCGTATTTTATATTTGCCTATTTTAATTATTTGTAGCTTTGTTGATAATTATCATCCAATAACTTATCATCATGATTACGATGTTTCACATGAGACTTACTTAATACTATTTCTTCTAATAATGTATGATGATGATAATATGTGTGTAAGAGAGAGAGACATGATGTCTAGAACGTACAAAAATACAGTTATAATAATACGATCATGGTTTAGGTCGAAATTTATCTAATATGGAGAGGAGAAAGAGGGGTGGGGGGGTTCAAATCTTTAAAAAAATGGTGTCAAAGTAATAAGAGAGGGGAAATAGAGGAGAGAGACAAAGTTCCAAAATATAATAGCTTATAGTTGGGTAGACTTTGATTCAAAAGTATGCAATAGCAATTGTTTAGGAAACTCAAGTAATTGTAATTGCATAGATTGAGGTAAATGTAATTACAATGCAATCTTGATTACATTCTTTCATAGTAACCAAACATGACAATGGAATCACCATTATCATTTTGATTGCGTTACCACTTTGATTATATAAAACCAAAAAAGCCATAAGTGTAATGCGAATGGCTCATATATGATATTTAAATATATTTTTGCATATTTACTCTTCTCTTATATTTCTTTAAAATTTCTGTTAATAAACAATCTAAATGTTTTAACGGCAAGGACAATCTTATTGTAGGTTGTGAGAATTCTGCCAAAGTTATTGTCCATACGGATGTGACATTATTTAGGTGGAAAGGTGGACATCTAATTAAGAATATGTTCTTTTTAACTTATTATAAGTATTTATTATCAGCATTCAACACTCATCTGTATTTGTCAGCACCAATTGCCACTCATCAGCACTAAACAGCTTTCATTAGCACTGATCGACACTTAGTCATATTTACTACTCATAATTTTAGTCTCTATCAACACTTATCAGCATTCACAGTACTGATTAATAATAAGTTACTTATGATAAGTTAAAAAGAACGTATCATAAGTGGAGACGGTATTAAATGGCCCTGCCTAACACACAAATTAATTGCTTGTTTGCCTATGCTAATTAACTATATACTCCGTATATGATTGATATGAACATGTCATGGAATCTTTTATCTATCTTGAATTAGGGTTTAAATCTGCCATGAGCCCATGATATCAAACATTAATTGTTCTTGAAATGCTTGAATCACGACTTGAATTAGGGTTTAAATCTTCGCACCTGTAGTATTTAATTCCGGGTCGCCATTGCTTCAGCAATAAGAGTAGAAAATTTTCCGATATTATTGAATGGAGTTGGCTTATTAGCTTAATTTCAAATGATGTATCCTAGTGTCCCTTTCACCTGGACCTTTGATCCATGAAAATTGATCCTTCAGATTTCCCTGTAGAATGTAAATTTTTACAGACCAACCAAGACCCATCACGTGGAAAGAAATAAATACTTTAATTATGGCCAATTACAGCATGCGACGTGTTAAATTAATTACAACATTTCATTAAATTAAATATTTAATGGAACTGTATTGCGGCCAAACAAAAAGTGCCACGTGGTATGGATGATGCAGAAAACAAATGAATATTTCTTTTAATAGAGACAAAGAGGGAAACCCTAACTCCGACTTCTCTATAAAAAGGAGCTACCCCCCTTCATTCATAGGTTGGCATTTTGGAAGAGCTCACAAGAACTCAAGACTTTTCTCTGGCAGAAGAGAACAAGCACTCCGAATACGTGTCGTTTATGCACGGAGATTAAACTCATATCTTGATTGAGATTAAGCCTCTTAAGCCCTCTCTCAAGATCAAATTCATTTAAGTCTACTCATGGAGATTGAATCAGATGATTTATTACACTTGTTCTTATAACAGTTGTACAGAGATTGTATCCATTCTTGGATATAAACACAAAAATTTAGTTTGTTACTCAATTTCTTGTCTAATTTATTTTAGACTCAAAATTTGTGTTTACAAATTTTTGGCACGCTGGGACATTCTCTGCCTCTCATCTCTTTCCCAAAATCACAAACTCCACATTCCCTCGAATATGACATGGCCCCTAAGACCATCATCCCTTAACCTTCAAGGAAAGCTATGTGATCCACATCTCAAGGATCAACAACCGCTAGTATCACATCTGGTGGAGTTATGCTTAAAAGTATGGCAAAAGCTGCTGTGATTGCCATAAAACAATCAGTTGGGACTGTCCTATCGCAGTCTCATAAGACCCCAAGCCTTGATTCTAATCTGCCTAAAGGAGTCCACAAAATCACTTCGCATCCTTTGAAGCAAAGATCTGTTGCTGGCTGCAAAATGCATCAAACAATTCCTCAAGGGATGGATGAGCTCCAAAATCAGGCCAACCCCACCTTCCAACCTTTCGGTGTAGAAGATCAAGGCTATGCTAGCAGGGACTCCTCGTCGGCATCTCCAAGAGAGTTAGTCGCTCAGTCAGAGACCGAATCCTTAGATTCTGTCATTATGTCAGTCATGGTGACGGAGGCGACCAATGTAGAAGAATAGCTCGCAAATATGAAAGCAATGTTAGGAAGGCTGCCTAAGGAGAGTCTAGAGAAAGACGCTCAAATCAAGTGTCAAAGTAAGCAGATTCCTACTCTGATGAAGAAACTGGAAAAGCGACTATTTGAACGCTCTAATAAAGGCTCAAATGGGCGAAGAAACTGACAAGAAGTCTAACTGCAGCAAAGACTCTGATGACGAACTCATAAGAAAGACAGAATCCTCATTGGGCTTGATGTCTGTTGAACAAAGCCTAATTACGAATGCTGTTAAGGCTAAATTGGGGGGAGGACCTCGCAAGACGCATTTGTACACAAAGCCTTATACGAAAGGGATTGATGTCCTTCGTGTGCACCATAGTTACCAGCCCCTTAAATTCAACTCATTTGATCGTAAAAGCAATCCGAAACAGCACATCGCTCACTTCATTGAGACGTGCAGCAATGCTGGCACTGAGAGAGACAGGTTGATGAAGCAGTTTGTTTGATCTCTTAAAGGGATTGCCTTCGATTAGTATACAGACTTGGAGCCTAAGTCTATTAACAACTGGGAACAAATAGAACATGAATTCCTTAATAGGTTCTACAGTACCCAGCGTACTATTAGTATGATGGAGCTGATAAATACTAAGCAGTGGAAGAATGAACCAGTCCTTGATTACATCAATTGTTAGAGATCTCTTAGCATCAAGTGTAAAGATCGTTTATCTGAGGCCTCTGTTGTCGAAATGTGCGCTCAGGGCATGGAGTGGGACTTACTTTACGTCTTGCAAATGAGCAAGCCTAAGACTTTTCAAGAGCTAGCTACGAAAGTACATGACATGGAAATGACAATAGCAAACCGTCGCAGCAAGCCGTCTTCTTCATATGAGTTCAAGAAGGACAAAGGCGATTCTAAGAAGAGTTCTAAGCCTCCAAAGGTCTCAACGAACGAAATTGTGACTATTTCTACTAAAGAGCCTGTGAGGATTTCAGGGAAGTCTAAGCCAAAGGGGAAGAAGACTTCATTCTCTAAAGAGATAACAAGGAAGCACCCCATATTGAAAGAGCTTCAAGAGAAAAAGTACCTATTTTCTGATTCAGACTTGTCAGAAATATTGGATGACTTGCTTAAAAACAAGATCATCGGACTCCCTAAACCTAAGCGACTAGAAGAGGCTTGAAGGACAGACGACCTGAAGTATTATCTTATCACAAGGTCATTAGTCACCCTTTAGAGAAGTGCATTACTCTCAAAGAGCGTAGCATGCAGCTGGCCTAGGATGGGAGGATCGTACTAGACTTGGATGAAATCGCTGAAGCCAATTGTATCGACGCTCAATTAGAGTCATTACCTTTATGATGAGAAAGTCATACCCAACTCTACCAAGAGGAAAAATATGATTTGAATCCTTCGCCAAGGATGGAGTTATTCACAATTTAGTTTGAAAGTTTAAAGCCGGTTGTTGTGTCGCTAATGGTACAAACTCCTCCTCTAGAAATCAAATCCATTGTCGACATCCCAGAGGGTGATGAAGAGAGGTGGACCCTTGTTACTCGGCGAAGACCCAGGAACCAAAAGCAAGACCAATAACTGCCCCTGCGCCGAAGGAAGAGACTAGGGAGGAAAAAGAAACCTCAGCATGTAAGAGGTAGGAAAAGCCCGAGAACAAATAAGAAGCAGGACATTTAGCCCATAGACTTACTTGAGCAGGAGCCGCTTACTCCTGTCACGTTAGAAGAATTCTTCCTGGAGGGCTTTTTGGATAGAGTCACTGTTAACATGACTTCATGTGCTGAGCTGGAGGATGAAGAAGATAAAGAAGAAAAAAAGTAGGAAGATTCACCAAAAGGAGATGATAAAACTCTGATCATCATAGAGGTTTTACCAGGACGCATAGGTTGGAGGCAAATCTTTTGCCTACCAGAAGAGATGCGTTAGTGTTTTGTCATCGTCCTTTACCACACAGAGCTTTATGTTGACAAGGTCGGGAACATTGGAGAATCCATGAAAGGCCTTGCCCAATACTCCACTTGCAACATGGCTATCACTTTCACCGATGATGACCTATTGTTAGGGTCAAACCTCACAACCATCCTTTGTTGTGATCAGTTATATCAGGGAGCAAAAAGTCAAGTGCAAACTGATAGATGGAGGTTCTGCCGTTAATATCATGCCTAAGTTTACAATGAATAAGCTGGGAATCACGGTAGAAGAGCTTTCAAGGACATATGGTGATTCAAGGGTTTAGCTTGGAGAGTCAACGTGTGATCTTCATGATTCGCCGAGAGATAACAATGGGGGATCTATCAACATCTTTAATCTTCCTTGTAATTAACTCCAAAACCTCATATAAATTGTTACTAGGACACCCGTGACTTCATGAACATGGAATAGTGGCTTCTACTCTCCATCAATGTCTTAAGTATTATCATGGGGGCAAGAAGAAGATCAACAGCGATGTCAAGCCTTTCACAAAGGCAGAATCACATTTTGTCGATTCTAAATTCTTTGAAGAGGGCACTACACTTAAGGAGACTATGTCCTCCATAATTTCCTCCACAGGAATTGTCGAGCCGAAGACTGCCCATAATTCCAAGCTAATACCGAGGCATGATGGCGTGAAACAATAAAAGTATTGTAAGGTGAACGTCGAATAAAAGATTATCTCTCGACCTATTAAACAAGCTGCTAAGCAAGTGGTGGTTTCCACAAATCACATGCCACCGGTCTTAAGATATGTTCTCAAAGCTCGTTGCAAGGAAGGGGAAACACCCTTCAGTAGGTTCATAAGTGGAAATACTAGGGGCAAGGCTATCAAGAAGGATAGCGGGGCCAACTTGAACACCCTTAAAGAAAGTGTCATGTTGCTAACATGAAACATGTACCAACCGAAGGTGAGCAGACCCCTCTACCAGGATTTGTCTCTTATTCCAAGACCTTATTAGACGAAGAGAAGAACTTGCCAAATGCGCGAACAAAGGAAGGATTTGACCTAAATACATATAAACTTATGGAAAAAGCGGACTATGATTTTAACAATACTATTGCGTTAGGGAAGGTAGTGGAGGTGGAAACCTACGGTCTCAACAAAATGCAGAAGAAGATTCAAGAACAAGGAGATCTAGTAGATGTCCCAAAACTGGGCCTTGGTTATACACCATTGAAGTCGATTAAGATATCAGGGCAACGCAAGGCCAAACAAAATGTGGTTTAACATATCTCTGCTGAAAAAATGGATGAGAGTGAGGATGAAAAGGCTCAACCTCCTATAAAGCCTTCTGTATTTGATAGGCTACAACCATCCACCTCAAGGAAATGCCCATCCGTCTTCACTAGAATTAGGAGCGGTCAAAACCCTAAGTCTTCTGTGCTCTGGAGAATAAAGAATCATGCACAACCAAGGCCTTCGATGTTCAACAGAATCACAAAAGCAAAAGAACCATCAAATCCATTACCCCAAGAACAAAAGGATTCAGTGTTCAATCTACTTGGTGATGGAAATAAAGTACAAAGTTCTATCGCTTCTCGCCTGAAGCAGTTTTCAACTCTTGATGTGAAGACAGATGGTTCACTAAGGGTGAAGAGACGCACTGTGGCCTTTACCGGTCAGCCAAGAATTCCTGACATCGACAAAGGAGATGAGCAAGAAGAAGTAACTTCTTCTAATCATATCACAATCCAAGAATGTGAAGACTCAGATTCAGAGATAGAACTTGCAGAGACTCCTGAAACTCTTAAAGATGGGGGGCAAGCTACAGTTGATGATTTAAAGGAATTGGGTCTCGGAACTACTGAGAAACCCTACCCATCTATATAAGTTCATTGCTTACACCTGAGGAAGAAAATGAGTACTTCAGTCTCCTCTCGGAGTATGAAGATGTGTTTGCATGGACTTATAGTGAAATGCCAGGGCTTGATCCCAAAGTCGCAGTCGCTTTCGTTCGGAGTTAGTACCTGAAATCGAAAGAGAGGTCAACAAACTCATTGAGGCAGGATTTACTCATAAGGTAAAATACCCGACTTGGATCGCAAATATTGTCCCTATAAGGAAGAAGAACGAGCAACTTCGCATTTGCGTAGACTTCTGGGATCTCAACAGCGCTTACCCAAAAGATGATTTCCCGTTACCCATCATTGAGCTCATGATCGCTTCAACCATGGGACACAAAACCTTGTCCTTTATGGATTGTACTACGGGATACAATCAAATCCAAATGGCCCCAGAAGACCAAGAAGCCATAGTGTTTCGCACCCTCAAAGGCATCTTCTGCTACATGATAATGCCCTTTGGTTTAAAGAACGCCGGACCGACATACCAAAGAGCAGTGCAAACTATCATCGACAACATGTTGCATAAAACAGTGGAGTGTTATATTGATGATTTGGTGGTCAAGTCAAAAAGGAGAGCAAACCACCTACAAGACCTACGTTAAATTTTTGATAGGCTGAGGAGATGTCAACTAAAGATGAATCCACTTAAATGTGCATTTGGTGTCGCTTCAGGGAAGTTCTTAGGCCTTATAGTTCGGCATAGAGGCATCAAGATTAACCAGACCAAAATCAAGGCAATCCAAGAGATGCCTGCCTCAAAAAATCTCAAAGAACTATGGGGTCTTCAAGGTCATTTGGCTTATATTAGAAGGTTCATATCCAACCTGGTCGGCCATTACTACCCATTCCACTACCTTATAAAGAAGGATGCACAATTCGAATGGGACCAATCATGCCAGAAAGCCTTCAACAGTATGAAGAAGTACTTGTCAAATCCATCAGTTTTGGGAGCACCAATTCCAGGGAAACCTCTTATACTCTACATTACAGCTCAAGAGAAGTCTCTGAGGGCATTATGCGCCCAGGAAAATAAGGAAGGCAAAGAAAGGGCTCTGTATTACCTAACTCGCACTTTGGTTGCGGCTGAACTAAATTACTCCCCGATTGAAAAGATGTGTTTGGCTCTCAGGTTCGCCATTCAAAAGTTAAGGCATTACATGCAAGCTCATACAGTGCGGATGATTTCTAAAGCTGATCCCATCAAATATATTTTGTCAAGGCCAATTCTAAGTGGATGACTAGCAAAGTGGGTTGTAACCATGAAGCAATATAACCTTGTTTACGTGTCACAAAAGGCCGTTAAAGGACAACCTTGGGCGGATTTCTTGGCAGATCACCCAATCCCTGACGCTTGAGAGCTAAATGATGACTTGCTTGTGAAGATGTGTTCTTCATTGATATCCTCCCACTTTGGAAGATGTATTTTGATGGAGTCGCGAGAGATGATGGTACTGGTGCAGGCGTAGTCTTTGTTTCCCTAGAAAAACATGTCCTCACTTATTCATTCATGCTAACTCAGTTATGTTCCAACAATATAGTTGAATATTAGGCATTGATTCTAGGCCTTCAAATGGCCATTGAAATGGGAATCAAAGACCTGAACATCTATGGTAATTCTCAATTAGTCATCAAGCAACTTCTCGAGAAATATGAAGTCAAAAAAGACAACCTTGTGTCATACCATAAATATGCCTTACGACTGCTCGGTAAGCTTGAAACCATCAAGTTACAGCATGTTCCTAGGAGTGGCAACAAGATGGCTGACGCACTTGTGAACCTCGCAGCTACTTTGACACTGGGGGTAGACGAGAGCATGAATGTCCCTGTTTGCAACCAGTGGGTTGTTGCACCCCTCATTGAAGAGCTTAAGGAAGAGGTCAATGCGGTTAGTGCCCAGGAAGTAGAGGAAGAAGACTGGCACCAGCCACTCATTGACTATTTACAATATAGAAAGCTTCCTAATGACCTGAAGCATAAGACAGAAATTCAGCGAAGAGCTCCCAATTTCCTTTATTTTAATAGGACGCTTTATCAACGCTCAATCATTGGCCTTTGGTTGCATTGCTTAGATAAAGAAGAGGCCAGACAAATAATAGAGGAAGCACATTCAGGAGTATGTGGTGCACATCAAGCAGGACTTAAATTGTATGATCAAATCAAGAGGATGGGTTATTATTGGCCAACCATGGTGTAAGATTGCATGGACTACGCAAAGAGGTGTGAACCTTGCCAGTTTCATGACAATTTTATTCATCAACCTCCTGAATCGCTTCATCCAACCATGGCATCTTGTCCGTTTGAAGCTTGGGGGCTTGATGTTGTGGTCCCTATCACTCCAAAATCTTCCACCGGCCACTCGTACATCTGGGCGGCAACTGATTACTTTTTCAAATGGGCAGAAGCAATTCCACTAAGAGAAATCAAAAAGAAAATATCGTTGATTTTATTCGAACCTATATCATCTACCGATATGGTGTGTCTCGATATATTATCACTGAAATGGTAAACCATTTGTCAACAAGCTGGTGATCGCCCTCTGCGAAAAGTTTAAGTTTGCCCAGCGTAAATCTTCAATGTACAATGCACCTGCAAATGGGCTGGCAGAAGCTTTCAATAAGACACTTTGCAACTTTATTAAGCAAAGTGGTGGCAAAGTCAAAATGCGATTGGCACGAGAAGATAGGGGAGGCTCTTTGGGCATACAGAACCACATATAAGACGCCGACCCAATCAACTCCTTTCGCTCTAGTGTGTGGGATCGAAGTGGTATTGCCTTTGGAACTTCAAATCCATTCACTCCGTATTGCCATATAGGAAGGCTTGACTGAAGATGAAAATCACAAGTTTCACCTGGTAAAGCTCGATGCTCTTGATGAAAAAGGACTTCTAGCACAACAAAGCTGGAATGCTATCAAGCTCGCTTATCACAAGCGTTCAACAAAAAGGTACGATCGCGTTCATTTCAAATTGAAGATCAAGTGCTTGCCGTAAAAAGACCGATTATTATCCCACACAAGACTGAAAGAAAGTTCACTTCCAAATGGGATGACCCTTCCGTGATTCGAGAAGTATACACCAACGGTGCTTATAAGATTGTTGGTACTGACGGAGTGTGAGTTGGGCCGATAAATGGAAAGTTCCTAAAACTTTATTATCTTTAGTGTGTTAATACATGGAAGCTCCTAAACATGAGCCTAAACTGTTCATTCTGTTAAGTTAAACTCCATTGTACTACTCCTGACCCGCAAGAGTATAAACGGTGAACAACTAAACAAAAAAAAAGTCTTGTTGTTGGAACTATGCATGACTTGATCCTTTAGGGTTCCCTTCAGATACGTAGGCAACTTTGGTATATACCCAAGTACAGTCGTCATGAAATTTATTCATGCTAAATAAAAAGGTTCATCTGATTGTGGGTTTTATACAACTTCTGAGTTTAAAGATTCGACAGGGTATAAATTCATCTGTTTCCATAAAGTTGATAATTATGGGATCCAAATCACAAGAAAAATCAACTAAGACACATGTGCGGTGAGGAATAAAAGAAAAGTGCAAGGTGCATTACAAGTACTCGAAAGACTCCTTTATGTAGGTTTCAGCCTTCTCTAAAGTAGCTTTTGTGGCTGCATCCATCACTTCAGTGGCATTGAGTATGTCAATCTAACCCTAAAAGTTAATAGCTTCCCGCTCAACTTCTCGAAGCAAATGCTCGCTAGCCGCTACCTAAGAGCTAAGATCCTTCTTTTGATCTTCCAAAAGTTGAAGTTCTTTCAACAGCTCCTCATGTCTCAATTCAACCTACTTCAACTCAGCCGTCTTTGCTTCATAATGGGCGCCTTCTGTGTTCAGCCAACGGGAGGCCTCATCAAGCTTACCTTGCACCTCCATGCGACAACTATCATGCTCTTCAGCAGATGTTCGACCAGAGTAGCTCTGTTGCAGGTCCTTAAAGTCACATGCTTGTTTGATCAACCCTTCAACCTTGCTCTCTAAAGGAGTGACGTCGATACTTCTTTGAAGGATAATGGCTTAAAGGCTGTCAAAATCGCCTTTGAGAGAAGGAAGCCCATCAAAAGTGGTGCGGGACACCTTGTAAAGTATGGCCTTATCAAACACTTGTGCAGCATTCTTATCCACCTCCTTTATAACAGCATCAGCGTTGAAGACAGAAATCCCCCCTTGTAGAGCCCTCAAAGGGCACTGTGGGTAAGGTACCGGTGAAGGAGCATTGACTCTGTGAATGGACTCGACCTCATCATCATTCGGGAAAAAAGCATCTCCTGAGTCAACTAATCTTGATCTGCTATCAAATAAATCCTTGCCAAATGATGGTATTCATCCAATCGACATGAAACATTGACTTTCCAATGGTAGAGGAACGTGTACCAATTCCTCCGTGAAGTTCACATCATCGCCTTCCCCCTAAAAAAAAAGGAAAATTGAAGAGATGTATGCAGGGACGAAGAAGGTGAGATGCGCATTTGGAAAGAAAACGTGTTTCTATTTATAAGGGAAAAAAAAGAGGGAGTACCATGCATTCAATAGGATTAGGTTTAGTATCGAGGATATCCATGATATTCTCAGCACTTTCTGGGGGAAGCTCAGTTACCTTTTCGGTACTTGGCCCACAAACTTCGATGGGTGGCTTGTCCTGACCATTCATAGCAAGATTAATCATAGGTTTAGACTTTTACCTATATGTCTCAACAGGTGGGAGATTTTAAGGGTTTTTTAATCCCATTTGTTACCTGTAGTAATGACGCAATGCTCCGAATAGGGATTGCGGGAATGGGTGTCGTTGGGATGATAACATCTATTCCTAGAATCTTGACACGAGAAGAACTATCCTCCATCGGCAGAATAAAAGGTTATAAGGGCTTCCCAGAACGAACAATCTTCAACTTGCGTTTAGAACCAAGTTTGCCTTCATCCTTTGGAGTGTTTGTGTCAAACAAATCACTTCGTTTCCCCTTAGAATCACTGGCATGTGGACTGCAAGTTGAGGAAATGAACATCTTGGACCATCATTCAAAAAATGCATGAGTCGTATTTCTCTCCAGTAAATTGCATCGCTCAGAAAGTAAGACTTGAGACCCTGTTCCATAGTGCGTGAGCATCTGGTGATAACGAAGCATTGTTTCCGGATCAGGAAGATTATCGAAGTCCAGATCAGCAGGAACATCCTGATGGAAGCCAAATTGTCTACTGAATCTGTCGAGGCAATAGTGCTCTGTGACGAGGCTATCCTCACAACGGTAAGAGACAAAATCCGAACGAATGCCGACAAAATAAGCAAAGTCAGCTCTCGATAGCTTGCCGTCATCCACGAGAGTCTCCTTAAGTCGGTTGATGGTGGATGAATGCCAGTGAAAGCCCCTCCTAGAACCAATGAGTTCTCGGGCCTCTTTGAGCTGAAATAACTTGACTTGACCAAGGCCACTAAACTTTACCATGCCTGGGCTGGAGGATGCTTCACCAGCTAATTCATATGCATCAAAATTTTTGGCTAACCAAGCGTAAAGGAAATGGGCGGGAAAATAGCTCCCACCTCTACCAGGATGTGAAGAACGAGAATTCTCATTAAGTCCCTTGCAGAGACTTGCGAGAATTATCTTAGGGAGGCAATACCCTACACCTGATGCCATGAATGAGGGGACACTAAAAGTGCCGGAGCTTATGCAACCAGCGTCTCTAACTGGCAAGATGAACGTGCATAGCCAACAGCAAAGAAATGCAGCTAGAAAGGTCTTAGTACGTTGGCCTATAGCTACTCCTAACTCGTCAAAAATGACCTGACAATCACACCCCACCCACGGGCTCCTGCATCGATGATGGAAAACAATATTCCTGGATGAGGGATTCGGTTGTCTTTATCAGACTTCCTAGAAATATGGTACTTGTTGCGTCCCCGAAACCAGAAGGCAATCCATTGCTCTATAGTCTGCTTGCCCTTACTGACCTTGCATGAGTTTGTGGTAAGCAGTAAATAGATTAGTGCAACTCAGCGGAAGCTTGTTTGTGAGTTCCTGTTGGATAGGAACAACTTCATCATAAAGATACCCTGAAAGTAATAGCCCGAGGATACTATAAATATCAAAGATAGATAAGGACACATCACCTTTAGAAATATGCAATGTGTTCATTTCGGAACACCAATGCTCGCACACTGCTCGAACGAGGTTCGAACACTGATCATGAAGGAATAGCGAAGCGTACAACGCATCAAACAGATGAAAGGTGGTGAGTTTATCTTTGCAACGAACAAGGATATCTTCTAACCACTCTCAAAAAAGTGGCTTGTAAGAAAATTCCCCATACAACCATAACCTAGCCTATGATTTGTGACCGGACTCTATGTCATAATGTAACAACCGGTAAGAGGGGAGATTCTCCTTTACTTTAACGTGACTAGAGAGCAAAAATGTTTCGCCTGCCTTCAAATTATCCTTATCCCACCAAGAAAGGCTCGGAGGGCGTCCAATGTAATCAGACTTGCACAAGGACGTTATAGAATTGCGAATGGGCAACTTTGTCTCTTCCCCATCTACATCGTTTTCACTTGGTTGGATATGTAGATAGCGTCGTCCATTGGTGGTTTTGTCCATAAAAGTAATAATTTCGAATAGACCCTGCAGCAATAGCAGAAATAAAGAAAATTGAGTTGTATGACTTGTCACTTGGGCAGTCATAGCAATTCAATAATCGAATGGAGACTACAAAAAAAAAGGGGACGTGGAGGCACTAGAAAAAAAAAAAAAAATGAGGACAGGAACAAGCTCTTCAGCACACAGATTAACCCATTGATATACCCAAAAGGGTTAAATATTTAAAGGTTAACCGATATTAAATCAAATTCGCCTCTTGAGAATTTTCGTCTTTGGGAAGTTCCCCTTAGGAGGATTCAAGGTTAACCCATTAATACACCCAAAAGGGTTAAACATTCAAAGGTTAACCGATATTAAATCAAATTCGCCTATTGAGAATTTTCGCCTTTGGGAGGTTCTCCTTAGAAGGATTCAAAGTTAACTCGTTGATGCTCCTAAAAGGTTAAACATTCAAAGGTTAACCGATATTAAATCAAATTCTCCTACTGAGAATTTTCGCCTTTGGGATGTTCACCTTAGGAGGATTTAAGGTTAGTCTGTTGATGCACCCAAAAGGATTAAACATTCAAAAATTAACCGATATTAAATCAAATTCGCCTCTTGAGAATTTTCGCCTTTGGAAAGTTTGCCTTAGGAGGATTCAAGGTTAACCCATTGATGCACCCAAAAGGGTTAAACATTCAAAGGTTAACTGATATTAAATCAAATTCGCCTTTGGAGAATTTGCGCATTTGGAATGTTCGCCTTAGGAGGATTCAAGGTTAACCCATTGATACTTCCAAAAGGGATAAACATTCAAAGGTTAACCGATATTAAATCAAATTCGCCTATTGAGAATTTTCGCCTTTGGGAGATTCACCTTAGGAGGATTCAAGGTTATCCCGTTGATACGCTCAAAAGGGTTAAACATTCAAAGGCTAACCACAATAATTATTGCATAAATTTGCCCCAAAAAAAACAGCCTTTACGTAAATTTTAAAAATAGACAGATTGAAGTAAATAAGCGAGAAAGATACAAATTTTGATTCAAGTTGATACTACCTAAGCAAAAAAAAGGGAACAAAGGCAAAAGTGAGCACTAGCAGCGTGAAACGACACCCCCCAAACAAAAAACAAAACAGAAGAAGAAGAAAGGTAGAAGAACTAGGCAGTGCAAGGGAAGCAAAGGCAAGCAAAGGCAAGCAAACTTACTTTCACGTGTTGCTTCTTTAGGCTGTTGGCAAGGAAGTCCTTCCGCTGCTGAATGTAATTCCTCTTCAAAACCCCGATATTCCTCAAACCGACTGCTGTAGATTGCCGAGGCACTGCTGCCCACACGAAAAGTACTACTAGAGAAAGAGACAGAGAGGGGAGAGAGAGAAATGGCTTGACTCTTGCAAAAAAATATATACAGGATGTATTCTTTAAATTAAGGAAATAGGCATTATTTTCATTAATAAATCTTCATCTTTTGGGAAAGAGAAATAAATATGTTGAAGATTGCATCCTACAAAATTACACCAAATATGATGCAGGACTTATTCATAATTAAAAAAAATATATAATTGAGACGTCTGTCACGCTTAAACACCAAGGTTATGTACGTGATCTAGTCTCGATGGGGCATTTGTAGAATGTAAATTTTTACGGGGCAATCAAGACCCGCCACGTGGAAAGAAACAAATACTTTTATCGTGGCCAATTACAACATGTCACATGTTAAATTAATTACGACTTTTCATTAAATTAAATATTTAATGGAAATGCATTGCGATCAATTAAAAAGCGCCATGTGGCATGGATGATACAGAAAATAAATGATTATTTCTTTTAATAGAGATAAAGAGGAGAACTCTAACTCCGACTTCACTATAAAAATGAACTACCCTCTTCATTCAGGGATCGGCATTTTCGAAGAACTTACAAGAGCTCAAGACTTTTCTCTGACAGAAGACAACAAGCACTCCGAATACGTGCCGTCTACGCGTGGAGATTAAACTCATATCTTGATTGAGATTAAGCTTCTTAGGCCCTCTCTCAAGATCAAATTCATTCAAGTCTACTCAAAGAGATTGAATCAGAGGATTTGTTACACTTGTTCCTGTAACAGTTGTACAGAGATTGTACCCATTCTTGAATATAAATACAAAAATTTAATTTGTTACTCAATTTCTTGTCTAATTTATTTTAGACTCAAAATTTGTGTTTACATTCCCCACCTAACATTATGGGCATGTTAGTAAAAGATCCAAAATATAATCTGATAATCATATCAAAGAGCTAATCCGTGACCCAAAAGGCCAAATAAAATGCTTCAGTAACGTGTACAATGGAACCAGTATACTTATCAAAAGTCATAAACTAATACATAATTTTAGTCAGTAACATGCTCAAGAGTCGAGCAAATTTCCACTTAGTTGTCAAAATTAAAACCCTGAATATATTATGTTCAGCTTCAATATAGTCTTACAATAATGATCGACCCTATGCTTTATCTAAAACACAGATATTAACATTCTAAACAAAATAGTCACAAAGACTCTTGTTTAACTAGATATAATCAAACCTGCAAGTTGTAACAGAAACACATTTCTTATCATGTTTGATTGCATGTGGCTATCACAATCATAATAGTTAGCCTATATTAGTACTCATAATTATTGCAAACTATATATAATCATAATTTCATTATATTATTGACATGTGTTACATTACACTATTTGTTCCGCTCTCTGGATTCACAAAGCTAACCTAACTTAAACATTAGGAATAATTTCATGTGAACTTATTTTTGAACCAACAAAAAATACACTGAAAATACACTTATTATAATTAGCAAATTTTGACATTTATCCTTGAAATTTCTGTATTTTCGTGGAATATTTTTCTTCATTACGTTGCACTATATTAACATAAATTCAATCTCCACTTTATTAACATCTATTTAGACTGGTTGTTAATCATTTTACCTAAGGTGAAGTAGAAAAATGGCTGCTTTGTGGACATTTCAAATATTTGATGTCCAATCGAGAGACAAGGTATTCTTTTTCACAATAAAATGCAGTTGTAAGTCATAAAAAATGTAAAAAGTTATAAAAAGTTACAAAAAACTGTAAGGAGTTGTAATCAGATATAAGAAGCTATGATGATAGACATAAACAGTTGTAAAAGTATTGAAAAGTTATATGTGTAGTTTTATGTATGCAATATAATTGTGTTGTTGTTGTCATTGTTACTGTTGTTGTTGCTGTTGTATAATGATTGTCGCATGATTTTTAGTCTTTAACAATGCATGATATGTGAAATAAATTATGTTATGAAAATAAATTATGTGTAATATGTTTGTGATATTTATGAAATTAAGTTTATACTTTTTCTCAACAAATTATTTTTTAACAATTAATACAAATAAATTTTGTTCATCTACAATTCTCGTTCTCGGTCAACAAAAATAAAAGTGGAATAACATAATTAACGGGAATAAATTTTTTTACAACCCAATTAAATAACAATAAAAAAAATTGACCATAAATTTATAGAATCAAATATGTTCTAAACTTCAGTTTTTCTTTTTAAAAAATTAGTTTCACCTCTTTATAAGCAAAAAAAAATTCCTTTAATTCTTGAAGATAAAATAACGAGTTTTCTCAACAGATTTGAATAGAACCCTTCAAATTAAAACTATTTAAATTTAACAAATTAATATTAATATTAATATTAATGAGATAATACTACCAAAAAATTATAAAAATAAACCATTCAAAATATTAAGCTAGCTTTAATGAAATATAACAACTTTTAAAATAAAGATAGTTATAGTTTTTTTTTTTTTTTTGGTTGGACAATGAGAGACATGAAAAAATAAATGACAACAACAAAACTGCCATGGATCACGTAGAAATGAAATAGTTAAAATATTTTTGTTACCAACAATTTGCTATTTTTGTATATGATTTACATCGAAACTCAAACATGAATGAAATGTTGTATTATAATTTTGAATGCATCTTTAATTGCTCAAAACCATAATTTACACAACAACAAAAAAGTTTATATAACGACGGAATCAGTGACAGAAATGGGTAGAATAGCGACGGAATTCTGATGTCAGTGACGTAATGGGCGACAGAAAATGGTTGCTGGATTTTCACTTGTCGCTGAATACCTGGCGACAAAATTTCAAAAATCCGTTGCCATCAGCGACGGAAACAGCGACAGACAATTTTTTAGCGGGAATGAAAAAATGGGAAAGGCTGCGACGGAACCTCTATTCCATCACCATTAGTGACGGAAACGACAACAGCCATTCCATCCCTGGCCCCTTCTAAAAAAAATATTCTTCCCTATTCCGTCGCCAGTCTGTTGCTATGTTTGTGATTTTTTTAAAATAAAAATGTCTGTTTTTGATCATATCCCTCAATACATATATTTAAATGCCTGCAACAAATTTACAAAGAGTATTTACTCCATGAATATCCAATAACTTCGAGTATGACTTCATTCGAAGTATTCTCAACAATTTCCAAACCACAAACATATGGAATACCACAAACAAAGCAAAATAGTTTTCAATTACACTAAACAACAAATCCAACACTTCAAACAAGTTGTTTTCAATTCACAAACCATAAGTCCCAAATAAAGGGTATATATCACAAATCACAAAACTCAAAGAAACACAAGTTGCTAGTTAATCAAGTGAAATTAAGTTAGAAGAAGAGGGAGAAGGAGAGGGAGAAACAAGCACCAAGAGGAGGGGAATGAAGTAAGTCTGAAGAGGAAGGACAAGCAAGCACCAAGATCTTGTACTCCATAAAGAACCAAGGAGCAGAGAACCACCAATTGAGGGAAAACTGCAATATACTCAATCACCAAGGTGAGGATCATCATCTTCTTGATCCTCATCCTTATCCTTATCCTCATCCTCATTGTTATTATGTTCTGAATGATGAGCAAAGGGTGGTTGAGATCACGAGCCAGAACCTTGTTGCATTTAAAAGAAAGCTCGCAAGTGCTGATCGATGCTTGTCATTGTTTGGCTCAGTTACTGATTGCTTTAGGTAAGCATTTTGTTGGATTTCTCCAGTTACTTACATTTCTCTATAAGCAATCGGTAACTTTCAGCTTGTGAAGTTAGCTCACCCCCCAAGTTGGTTACTACAACCCTTAAATCATTCAACTCTTATTGCGATGGCGTATAACCTCAACCTGCTGACAGCCATTTATGTAAAGTATGCATTAGTAGTACAATTGAAGAAATTTGCCGCATAACCATGTTCATTGAAACTTTAATATGAAAACTGTGCCGGCTCGTTGAATGGGACTGAAGTAACTGGATTCCCTAATGTTGACAGCATCATTGCCAATGCCATAAACATGGCTTTTTTGTTCTTGTATGTCTTCACACACAACTCATTTTGCTTCAGAAGTGGCTGGGATGGATCTTGAGAAGTGTCATCCAAGGTTTCTTGAGAGTTGATTGCATTTTAAAATTCGCGTTCAAAGGATTCTTACAATATCACAACATATGCAAAAAATCATATATGTTGCAGTTAATGAAAGTAAAGTATACAAGTCCAGTTTAAACTACCAATAAAGATTGAGAATAGCTTATAGCTTACATATGTTTGTTGTGATTTCTTTTCAACCCAAGAGTCATCCTCTTTGCCATGGAGTTTGCGAGCGTGACTGAATAATTCAACATTCGTGGGCTCCATCCCAAGTTGTTCCCTCTATGTGCCAAACAAAATTATGTAAAACATAAGCCAAATCACATTAAAAGTAGGCTGGAGTATCAAAATTAAAGAAATACATAGCAAAGTTCATTACCAGACGCCTCCTATGCTCATGCATAGGGATCGAGCCACAGGCATGAAGATATGGGGCACCACTTTCTAGAGTACCTAGTCGGTTCTTTTGGGCTGTTTCACATAATTTCTTATAAGTTTCGTTCACCCAGTATTGTTGGAGTCCCTTTCATTGAGCATCACCAAGGCAAACAGGCTTTTTATTGTACTTCCTTACTTTACCAAGGAAGTTTTTCAAGCATGCATTGCCTCTGTTTTCAAAATTTTTTCTTATATGGTCCTCATGGACCGGATCCCAAGTAAACTACTTCTTTAATTATGAAAACAACAAACACATCAAATAATACAATAGTAATTTATCAGGTTCATACAAAGTGTTAATATGTAGTCACTTTAGTTACCTTAAACTTTTCAAAGTACAAATCCCCTACAGGTTTGGGTACTTTACCCCAAGTAGGCCAAGCTCCATCATATTTGCTTTGAAATATGAGAGAGATCCTACTAATAACACTATCATTAGGGAGAAACCTAATTGAACAAAACACATCAAATTAATTAGTTGTTAAGCAAAATACTTGAAGTTCATAATATATAATAATTGAAGACTTATCCATTACCATCTGACTCAATTCAAGTCTTTGTTCGAGTACTCCCATGACTAGATTGTGCTTCACTTTCTCTAGTTGTAGTATTTTCTTGGGACTAGTTTGTGTTAGGGTTAATGGGCTGGGGAGTAGGCTATACAGTGTTGACAAAAAGGGGATTTAGAAGAATGTTGTAGGCAAATTGACCGTATATGGTAGTTTAATCGGGAATTTATGAGGTCTGATGATGGAAAGCCCCAAATGAGGGATGGATTGATCCTAAAAGACCTGGTATGTAACCTGTCATTGTTGCTCCTGGCTGAAATTGGATATGAGGTACCTAGGGGAAGATTGATCCACATCCATTGCAGTTGGATCTACGGCAGAGCTTCTACGCCCTCGTCCTCTACCTCAAATAGAGGACTTACCACGACGAGAACTGGAATCCTCACCTAAAATAGTTGACAACAAATGCAAATACCAATGCAAGTACGAATTTCAGAAACCTCCTATGCTTATCCAAACTTCAGCGCTTTCATTCCACCAACTTATCAGATTTGAACCTAAAATTACCAAACCTAAGCCTAAATTACATTGGGCAAAATCTTGAAATAAATTAGAGCAATAACTTCATACAAATATCATATTTCAACCAAAAGTATTAATTAAAGTATTCCATATCTCCAACCAATCAAATTTTCACTTCAAATTACAAAACCTAAACCTAAGTTACATTGGGCGAAGTCTTGAAATAAATTAGAGTAATAACTTCATACAAACATCGCATCCCAATAAAATTATCAACTGAGACATTTCATTCAACCAATATATCAACTTTTAATTTCAAATAACCAAACCTAAACTCCAAATTGCATTGAGCAAGATCTTTAACCAAATTAGAGCAATAATTTCACACAAATACCATATTTTAACTTAAATACGAACTAACTATGAAATTTTAACAATATCACACAAAAATTTGCAGAAATTAAAACTAGTTTACTTGAAAAATTTACCCCAAAATTTATGAAAAGACCGGCAATGGGCGGGGCACGAGGCGGCTGTCAGCGGAGAAGGCAGTGGACAGCGGCGGGTGAGGGCGGCGACGACAGTGGGAGGAGGCTAGTGGCCGATCGGCGGCATACGAGATGGTGAACGATGAAATCGTCACTCGCTCTCTCTCTCTTCGCGTTTCGGGCTGGTGGTTTGCAAATGAGTAGATCTGCAAAATTAAAATGGGGGTGGCGACAGAACAGGCAATGGGAATTCTGTCGCCACCCACTTTTTAAAAAAACCTAGTGAATTTTTTTTAAAATTTTCAACCTGGCGACGAAATTTCCGTCGCCAGGTTGAAAATTTCAAAATATTTTTTTCAAATGACAACGAAATATCCATCGGCACTACTTAATTCTGGCGACGGTTATGTAAATCCGTCGCCAATTCCGTCACTGACTCTAATTTTTTTCTGCTATAATTTTTCCGTTGCCATTTTCGTTGTTGAATTAGTCCGTCGTAGAATTCCGTCGCTATTTTGTTCTTTTTAGCAGTGTTAATTCATCATACAAGTTTTTTATGTTATATTCATTGAATAAATATTATATGTATCATAATAATTTTGAACTAACATGTTTATATTAATATTATGTTCATAAAAATATGCACAAAAATTTTACATATTGGTAACATATAAAAATATATTATTTTTACACCAATTTATATGTATTGAACAAATATGAGGAATAAAATGACAACTATAATGTTATAAAATTCAGCCCATTTGTCATAAATTAAACATGTTATAAATAAGTATAAAAATCAACATTAGTCAATAATTGTTGTAAAAAAAGATCTAAGAAGAAGTAAGGAAATATAAGAAGATACAAGAAGTATAAGAAGTTGTAAAAAAGTATAAAGAAAACTATAGGCTATAAGCTTAAGCCAAAAAAAAAATAAAAATAAAAAGGTTCAGGATGTAATAGAATATGCAGTTGTTATATCATACAACCGGTTGTACAGATATAATTGTATAACCGGATTTCGGCCGATTAATAATACCATATAGCTCACTAAAAAATGCTGTTGTGCACCTAGTTTCGCTAATTAAAAATAATGTATAGCTCGCTAAAATATTTTAGTGAGCTGAAACGCAGTTTTAGTAAGCTAATACATACTTTTAATGAGCAAACAGACCTAAACTAATCCATCTTATGTATCCAAGTTTCACTAGTAAAAATACTATGTAGCTTATTAAAATATACTATTGTACTAAAAAAATATTATTGTGCATCTAAAATTTACTAAATAATATTCTAGTTGTCTATTTTTTTTAGTGAGTTATGATATTTATTTAGTGAGTTATTATATCATACAATCGGTTGTACAGAAATAATTGTACAAGCAAATTTTAGCCCACTAAAAATGATGTATAACTCACTACAATATTTTAGTGAGTTGAGACATAATTTTAGTGAGCTAATACATGCTTTTAGCGAGCGAATAGATCAAAACCAATGCATTTTATGTACCCCAGAATTCACTTAGTAAAAATATTATATAACTTACTAAAATGTGTTATTATATTAAAAAAAAGTTATTGTGTATTTTGAAATTCACTAAACTATATTCTAATTGTCTATATTTTTTAGTGAGTTATGACATATATTTAGTGAGTTATGATATATATTTGGTGAATTGGGCTATATTTAATAGGTTCACTACTTTTGCATTATACTTACAAAATATAATACAAACACTCTCATGTTATAGTGAAAAATGATTGAGTTGTAATATAACCCAAGAACTTGACAATATTATTTGCTGGCTATTTGTATTATTTTTTTTTAGTGAGCTATGCTATATATTTAGTGAGCTATGATATATATTTAGTGAGTTATAAAATATATTTTGTGACTAATATGATTTAGCGTGGAATACTAATTATTCATAATAAAAAATGAGCGAACAAACAATATAGTACACAATTTTAGTTAGTACATATACTTTTTTATTCATATTCTAAGGTACGATATATTTGCCTTTTAGTGAGCCATAACTTATATTTAGTGAGTTATAATATATTTTTAGTGAATTGGATTACATTTGTATTATACTGATTAAATATGTATAATACGAATGCTCTTATGTCATAATAAAAGATAATATAAATATTTCTTACTAACATTGTATTGCTCATTAAATATATTATATAGCTCACTAACATATGCAGTATTACTCACTAATGTCGTATCCATACATATAAAGATTTGTAGTGAATTTTTTTTCTTATTTTTGTTTATTTGTATAATAAATATGTATTTTTCTATTGAGTAAAAATAAGGATAATAAATATACAAATTTTCAATTAATATTTATCTTAAAAATTAGGATTTTTACACGAAAATGGTGAATGTAGATCCATAATGTAAATATAAGTGTATGCCTTAATATTTCAATGGAAGAATTTTAAAAAAATGTATGTGCGTATTTTTTTGGGGAAAGCATGTACGGTGTGCCATTCACAAATAAGTGAAGTAAATAATAAGTATTTACTCATTAGTCTCTTCCACATATGTTTATGCAAAAAAAAGAGAAAGAAGAAAGAAGATAAAATAGGTTATAAAATTAAGGGATAATGAACTATGAAATAGAAAATAAGACAAAAATGATGAAAAATTTTTTTTAACAAATATAAATTCTTTTAATGTGTAAAAAAAAATAAAGGATGAAAAGGCAAACATATTATATCAAATTTTCGAGTGAATAATGTGTAAAAAAAAAGACAAAATGAACCCAAAAAATAAATCATGCAAACAAAAATAAAGAAAAAATATGATCATAATGATGAGTTTGGATAGACAAATGAGATGTCTATCTGATTATACACAATCATTTGCGTAGAATAGGCGAGGTTGGTCATAATCGATCTTTTGATGCAAAGAAAATGGTCCTTTATATTGGTTCCACGTGCTCGGACGGAGCTCATAGCATCTGTCTTGATAAGAGGACAACACAAAATTTCAAATCTCAACAACGATGGTGATGGGAATCGCCGCTTGCACAGACTCAAGTCATTGTGAGAGGGACAGGGTTAGTGGTGGGACCGGCTCCTTGGATTAGAACTCACAGAAGACAGCTAACGAATCTCAACTCGTTAAGTTGTTTCGATTTCACTATCGATTAAACTTACACGTAAAAAGTTATTTGATTTCAAGTTGAGTTACTTTAAATCAAGTCACATTTGAGTTGAAGGGACATGTATCGGCTCCAATCTAAAGTGAACCCTGCTGTCCATTGAAAATAAAATTATGAGCAGAATTTTTTATTAGTTTGAGTTGAATAAATACTAACACTGGACATGTTAATTACATCTTCACAATATATTTCTGTATCGGATCATTGTATGATTTTTATTAAATGTCGCATAAAATTTCAAAGTAGATATTATAACGATTGTCCTAAAAGTACTTTAACTTAGAAAGAAAGTGATTGAGTTTCATGTATAAAAATGAGCATCTCTGCGCCCAAAAATAAAAACAAAAACAATGTGTCTAATAATGTGCTGATCGATGAGATGCAGGCCAACACTTGACGCCTTCATGGCTATAATCTTGTGAATGGAAGGGGCTAACAATATGCAAAAGTATATTTAAATGTCATGAGCCATTCGCATTTCCCTTAAAGTATTGTTAAATGTAAGAGTTATGAATATAAACTTGATTTCTTAGGCAGTGGCGGATCTTGACGTTTGAAATAGGGGTTTCCACTCACTCTACTACCACTCGTATTATTTTCTTCATCTTGTTAAGGTTGTTTATTTTTCAAGTATCATAAAACGAAATTAGATTGATTCATATGTCTAGGGGGAAAAAACAAAGACATAGACTCAACGATGAAATTAAGCAAGAAAACAAGGTTTCTGTGTGATTGAGTGTGAATAACAAATCAATTTTACTAAGAACAAATTCAAGCATGAGAGGACTAACCCAAGAAAGTCAGATTGGGAGGGAGTTGAGTTGCGGATTTTTTTTATTTTAATTAATGTCAAGGTCTTTACAGGCTTTTTTTAATAACAAAATAAAATGTTGGTAGCTAATTTATTTGGGCCGTGTGAATGAAAGGTTGTAAGGGTGTCCACAACTCATTTTGAGTCTTTTCTAGGGGTGTTCATATATATAACTTTTAACCCATTCAAGATAACCTATTAGGATTTTTTTTTTTTTTTTTTGGGTTAGGAATGTCCATGGACACCCCTATGTAGATCTGCCCCTGTTCTTAGGAGCTATAAGGCAAGCATGAAGCTAAACCATGTAACTCATGTTGACAGTTCATCTTTTAGAATTTAAGTGAAATCTGAATGGCTTATGATATTTAAATATACTTTCCCTTATTTACTCT
The DNA here is from genome assembly GCA_029747015.1 of Carnegiea gigantea. NCBI lineage: Eukaryota > Viridiplantae > Streptophyta > Magnoliopsida > Caryophyllales > Cactaceae > Carnegiea > Carnegiea gigantea. Next base: position 678,247 of record JAKOGI010000003.1, on the reverse strand, counting down.
TCTCTTATATTTCTCTTTAAATATATGTTATTCAACAATCTAAATATTTTAACAGTAAGGAGAATCCTATTGTAAGTTGTGAGAATTCTATCAAAGTTGTTATCTGTACGGGTGCGACATTACTTAGGTCGAAAGGTGGAAATCTAATTAAGGGTATGTTCTTTTCAACTTATTATATATACTTATCACTAACATTCAATACTCATCTGCATTCATCAACACCAATCACCACTCATCATCACTGCTCAGCTCTCATTAATACTGATCAGCACTTATCATATCTACTACTCACAATTTTAGTGTTGATTAGCAATCATAGCATTGATTAATACTGATTAACAATCATGTACTTATGATAAGTTGAAAAGAATAGGTTATCACTCATAAATAAAGATGGTATTAAATAACCTTGCCTGACACACAAATTAATTGCTTGTTTGCCTATGATAATTAACTATATACTCCGTACATGATTGATATGAACATTTTGGAAACTCATGGATTCTTTTATCTATCTTGCATTAGGGTTTAAATCTACCATGAGCCCATGATATCAAACATTGTTCCTGAAATGCTTGAATCACAACTTGACTATTTCTTTCGATTACCTCTTTAGAAAGCTCTGGCTTCGCGCCTCTAGTATTTAATTCCAGGTCGCCATTGCTTCTGCAATAAGAGCAGAAAATTTTCCGATATTATTACACAGAGTTGGCTCATCAGCTTAATTTCAAATGATGCATCCTATTGTCCCTTTCACCAGGACCATTGATCCATCATAATTAATCCTGCATATTTTCCCACCTCATATTATAGGTAATGTTAAACGAAGATCCAAAATATATAATCTGATTATCATATCAAAGAGCTGATACCTGATCCAAAAGGCCAAAATAAAATGCTTCGGTTACGTGTCTAATGGAACCAGTTTACCTATCAAAATTCATAAACTAATACACCTTTTTAGTCACTAACATGCTTAAAAGTGGAGCAAATTTCCGCTTAGATGTCAAAATTAAAGCACTGAATATATTATGTTTCAGGTTAAATATATTATTATTTAGTCTTATAGTAATGATCGACCGTATGCTTTATCTAAAACAAAGATATTAACATTAATTCTGCACAAAATAGTTCCAAAGATTCTTTTTTAACTAGATGTAATCTACCTGTAAGTTGTAATACAAATACGTTTCTTACCATATTTGATTGCATGTGGTAATTATAACAATCATAATAGTTACTATATTAGTACTCATAATTATTGCAAACTATATATAATCATAATCTATCTATCTATCTATCTAACTATAATTAAAATTGAGTGATCATACAATGTTTAGACACTTGGCACTTACTCATTGGATATAAGTTTTTTTTTTCTTTTCTAAAATATTGATTAAGACATTAATTAAAACTTATGGGCAAAAGTAATTAGATCAAATTAATGTAGACATTCAACTTATAGGTTTAATTTTGTATTGGGGAAGTGCTTAAAATTACAAGTCCAATTTTGTGTTCCATGTTTTCTTTTTTTTTTTGGGTAAAAAAAAGAATTGGTATCTTCTTAAAATATGTACAAATTCTATATTCATAATCGTAATATTATAAATACAGAAATAGTAAAATCGCAGGCCAAGAGATTACAAATATTATTTTCAAAAATCATAGTTTTATTCTATTTACAAATATTTAGTTCACCAAAAAAAAAGTTTAAATTTTAGTCTTAATGTTAGTTTTCGAGAATGGATGAAATAACTATTAGCTCTTTGATTCTTTTTAACGTTTTGATGATATTGATTAATGATACTTTAATTTTTTTAATCAAACTTTTATAACAAATCAATATTTGTATTTTAGGCTTCTTCTTTTAGCCTATTTTGCATGGATCAGTTCCAATATTTCAACTTTTATAAATTCTAATTACTTTTTTCCCCTGCATAAAAAGAAAAGCAATGAAGATATGCTCTAAGAGTAATAGGCTAGGTCGGTGCTAACATCTACAAACGACTTTGCATAATTTGTGGAAGAATGTTTTTTTCATAAAATATTTAATTTTACATTTTATACTGCTACTGTTTTTTCAAATGATTTTATTACTCTTATTATGTTTTAAGTGTTGGATAATTTATTGATTTGGTACTATTATTGTGGGGATATATAAAAAATAATTAGATGGTTGTTGAAGTATTGGAAAAGCTATTAAGATGATAAGTTTACTTTTTTTCCTTTTTTTTTTATAAGACTAAGTATCTTTTTAGAACTTTACACAAACCTTATATTTGTAATCTTAATATTATAAAAATAAAAATGATAAAATCATGGGTCAAGAATATATAAATACCATTTTTAAAAAATAGGATTGAAAAATAACTATTTTATTATAGTTCATAATATATATTTACAAACATTTAGGTCACCAAAGAAAGGTTTTAGTTTTAGTCATAATTCTAATGTTAATTAAGAATGTGCAAAATGACTACTAACTCTTTGATTCTCCTTAGCATTTCGATGATATTAATTGATAATTTTTGAATTTTTTTAAAATCAAATTTTTGTCCTTAATGGATATTTGTAACTGAAGCTGCTTCTTTTAACTTATTATGCATGGATCGATTTTTTTAATTAAACTTTGAAACTAAGAGATATTTTAATTTTTTAATGAATGATACTTTGATTAATAGTAATGATATGGGCAATGCCATTTAGTAAATTTACAGTAATTCAAGAATAATTAGAATAAATGCAAGTAGTATTTAAAGAGTTAGTACAAATCGATGAGATTCGTACATTTGCAATTAAACTAAATAAGCACAAATTAAATTATATTTTCGTGAATTAGATTAAATAGCGCCATGGGTTTAACTCTGTATACTTCAGTTATTAACAAAAAAAATGGACTTTTAGACTATATGTATCAAAATATTAATTTATCTTGAAAGACATGAACAAGAGTTTTGTTCAACAATGTATTTGTTATAAATATATTGATTTATCACTTAAAGATTTGTTTCAAGAAAAAAATTATCACAATCCATGCAAAGTATGAGCCTAACACTAGTTTCATTATATTATTGACGTGAATTACATTACACTATTTGTCCCCCCCCCCCCCCTCGATTCACTAAGCTAACCTAACTTAAAGATTAGGAATAATTTCTTGCGAACTTATTTTTGAACCTACAACAAATAGACCGAAAATACACTTACTATAATTAGCAGATTTTGATATTTATCCTTGAAATCTCTGTATTTTCATGAAATATTTTTCTTAATTACATTGCTCTATATTAACATAAATTCAATATCCACTTTATTAACGTCTATTTAGATTGGTTGTAATCGTTTTACTGAAGATGAAGTAGAAAAATGACTGCTTTGTGGACATTTCAAATATTTGATGCCCAAGCAAGAGCCAGGTGTTTTTTTCACAATGAGATGTAGTTGTAAGCCCCAAAAAAAAAAATATAAAGAGCTGTAAGAAGTTACAAAAAGTTGTAAGGAGTTTTAAGAAGATATAAGTTGTTGTGAGGATAGACATAAACAGTTGTAAAATTATTAAAAAGTTATATGTGTAATTTTATGTATGTAGTATAATTGTGTTGCTGTTGTCATTGTTATTGTTGTTGTCGTTATTGTATAATGGTTGTCATATAATTGTTCGTCTTTAACAATGCATAATATTTGAAATAAATTATGTTATGAAAATAAATTGCATGTACTATGCTTGTGATATTTATGAAATTAATTTTATACTTTTGCTCAACAAATTATTTTTTAACAATTAAAAAAATAAATTTTGGTCATCTATAATTCTCGTTCTTGATCAACGAAAATAATAGTGGAATAACGTAATTAACGTGAATAAATTTTTTTAACAACCCAATTAAATAACAATAAAAAAATTTGTTCATAAATTTATAGAATCAAATCTGGACTTGAGTTTTTCTTTTTTTTAAAAAAAATTAGTTTCACCTCTCTATAAGCAAATGATGCTTGAAGATAAAATAACAATTTTTCTCAATAAATTTGAATAGAACCCTTCAAAATAAAAACTATTTAAATTTAAAAAATTAAGATTAATATTAATGAGATAAGATTACCAAAAAATTATAAAAATAAAGCCTTCAAAATATTAAGCTAGCTTTGATGACATATAAAAACTTGCAAAAAAAAAAAGTTATAGTTTTTTTTTTTTGGTTGGACAATGTGAGATATGAAAAAAGAAATGATAGCAACAAAATTGCCATAGATCACTTAGAAATGAAGTAGTTAAAATATTTTTGTTACCAACAGTTTGCTATTTTCGTACATGATTCACATCGAAACTCAAACATGAATGAAAAGTTTGTATTATAATTTTAAATGCATCTTTAGTTGCTCAAAAACATAATTTAATTCATCATACAAGTTTATTATATTATATTCATTGAATAAATATTATATGTATCGTAATAATTTTGAACTAGTTTGTTTATATAAATATTATGTCCATAAAAAAATGCACAAAATTTTCATATTGTTAACATATAAAAATATATTATTTTTACATAAATATTATATATATTGAACAAATGTGAGGGAAGAAATGACAACTACAATGTTATAAAAATCGATCCATTTGTCATAAATTAAACATGTTATAAATAAATATAAAAATCTACATTGGTCAGTAATTGTTGTAAAAAAAAATCTAAATAGATGCAAAGAATATACAAAATTATAAAAAAAATATAAAAATATATAAAGAACTATAAGCTATAAGCTTATGATTTTCTATCGCAGAACCAGGAGAAAAAAAAGGCCCAGGATGTAAAAGAATAAGCGAGGTTGCTCATAATTGAGCTTTTGATGCAAAGAAAGTGGTCCTTGATCTATGTTGGTTCCATGTGCTCGCATGGAGCTCATAGCATCTCCCTTGATAAAAGGACAACACAAAGATTCAAATCTCGACAACGATGGTGAATGGGACCGTCACAGTTGCTACTCAAGTCATGGTGAGAGGGACATGGTTAGTGGTGGGACCGGTTCCTTGGATTAGAACCCGCTAAAGACAATTAACTAGTCTCAACTCCGAAGTTAGTTTCGATTTCGCTATCAATTAAACTTACACGTAAAAAGTATGATCTGATTTCAAGTTGTGTTATTTTATTTTAAATCAAGTCACATTTAAATTAAAGGGACATGTATCCATTCTAATCTAAAGTGAACGTTGTTATCCATTGAAAATAAAATTGTGAGCAAAAATTTCTTATTAGTTTGAATTGAATAAATACTAAAATTGAACATTTTAATTACATCTCCACGACATATTCTTATACTGGAGTACTCGTATAAAGATATCTAGTGTCTCATAGAGCCTTAAAATATTAGATCGTTTGCCTTTTTTTCGACTTCATTCTTCTTCTCTTTTTCAGGGATTATTATCCTTATTTTCAACGGCCTCTTCTTCCCTTTTTTTAAATCCTTTTGTTATTGAGTATTTAGTTTTATCTATTATAAAAAAATAACACAAGATTAACCATGGGAAGCTTCTCTAATATTCCTCTACATATATCAATGGTCTTACTAGAAGGCAAAAATCTTATGGAAATTTCTGCGTTAAGTTAAATTTATTAATACAACCATCAGTCTCAACAAGGGCCCCCCCCCCCCCCCCCAAAAAAAAAAGGCAAAAAAGTCTTATGAAGGTTTCCAACAAGAAATGGCGTACATTATCCTTCCTTTCCATCCTTGAACCACCCAATGCCCATCTTCATCATAACTGAATTCTTCCCTAAAATTCCTCCTGACCATGGCCCTTGCCCTTCTCAAAAGCTCGCGATCCATTGACACTTGAACAAACCCGGCCCTTTGAGTCCTAACCTGCCATTGTTTGTATGACTCAGGCCTCTCCACTCTCTCCGCTCCTTCGCAGGCGATCACATTCAACGCCTGATTCCCATGCAACTTGCTCTCTAATAACACCCTCTCTTGATCCTCGCGGCTCATTGTGGCCTCGAACAAGTCAAACAAGGCCGTGTAGTGAAACATTGCCTCCTTGAACCTGTTCAGGAAGAAGGGTACACTTGATGTGGTATTCACCACCCCATGCATGAATATGTCGGGATTTATTTTCCTAACCAAGCTCAGGAACGCGTCTCTTGGGCTGTTTTCCTCTACACTTTCATCAAATAGGTTGTGCGACCTATACAGACAGTTCACTACAAGGGGCTCATTCCTTTCAATTCTGAGCTCCTCGAGTTGGATGGTCTCCCACTTCTTCGCTATGGGGTGGTATTCAAACGGCACATTGTACCTTTCACAATACTTGGCTAAACACCGCCCGGTCTCTTCAACCCTCTCTGCTGGCCGGAACCCAGGCTGGGGGAAATCGATGCCTGTGATGCGGATTCTGGGAGGCCCATTGGGCCTCTTGGAGAGGTTCTGAATGATGCAGGGCCATTGTAGACCATAGAAGATACCAAAATCAATTATGTGTATACTTGGTGCCTCCTCAACTAGGCTTGCAATTGTCTTGTTTGTTGTGTAATAAGACATTATCTTGAAAGGGACCGCTGCCACATATACCCGATTAGCCTTGAGGATCTCAGTAGGTGGGATATGCTCATTGGCACGAGTCAGTTCATATCCTTTGCCTTCTAAGCGCGCCTGAAGGCCATTAGCAAGGTAATGAGCCATTCTTTGGAGATAATCACCATAGGGAGAAGAATGCTGCCTAATCTCCTGAAGCAACTGGTAAGAACCGGTTAAATCCACACGAGCAACACATTGTGCACATCGAGTTAGGAGAGTCCTCAAATCAACTACTTGCTTTTTATCGCCTCGCTTTTTTGACACCTTGGAGGAACTCCCATTTTGCTGCGACTTTGAGTCTTCCGAGTTCTGTGAGTTGCTGGTTCTGTTAGCGTTGCTGCTGCTGCATAACCCTGCTGGTTTACTTCTTCCTTCAGGGCAGAGCAGCACATCACCATACTGCTCAATTTCATCGAACACTGCATTGGATGGTGCTGATTGCTTGTTACTCCTTCCTGTCTCATCATGGTTTTCTCCTTCATCGTGGTTTTCTCCTTCATCATGCTCTCTTCGTCTTGTCTTACTCTTACTGGATGAGTCATTGCACACAATCTCGGTATTTCTGTTGTTGGGTGGTTCAGGGTTCACCATCCTGTGTACACCCTGATCAGAGATATCAGTACAGTTTGAGGACATCACAAGACTTCGCAAAAGCGCAGGCTCAAGTTGGGCATTGGAAAATGTATTCACATTCCATTGTTCTTGGGTTGAAACTGCTTGAATTGGTTGATTTTGAATTCCATCATTTGATGCATTAGCAACAGAATGACTGAATTCCCAGCTTCCATTAGTGATCAGTTCGAAGGCCTGCTCATACTGGTGCGTTTCAAACACCTGACACTGAGCCGTAACCAGAGGGGCTCGAGGAGGAGGTGCTGGATTGACCACATCAATTGTGTCGGTCCCTAATCGCAAATTCCTAGTAAGGGTAGATCCAAAATCACTTCTACCCCTAGAACTAGAACTAGTACCCCTATTCCCAATCAAACTGTTCTGAACAAAATTGTTGCTGTCATGAACACCAGCATTGTTAGCACTATTGCCAGTAGCATTGCATAGCAAGTTGAAGTAATCATCAAGGCAGTAAGGGTTGCTTTGATAAACAGGTGGAGGGCATTGATTATTACCAAAGAATAAGCAACTCTCACCGGGAAAGGCGGCATCGGAGGACTTGCTGTAGGAGACTTGAGCAGCCATATAGTCCTGCAGGGTGGTGCCAGGGCGGTCATCCGAGCCCTCTTCCATTAGGAGATTGCTTATGTAGTTGAAGCATGTATCGGGAATGTTAGGGACCTCTATAGGATCCCCATCTTCAACAGGTAGCCCCATTAGATCAGGAACACGGTGTTGACATAAATCTTCAACTGGGTATTGCAACAAATAAGCATCACCAAAATCACTGCAGTTGTATGCATTTTGAAAAGGGTCTTGGTGTCCTATTGAATTAGGACCAATTTCTTCATGACCCACAAAGCTAGGACACATATCAGGGCTAAACCTATAGAGATTCATGGTTTGAGAATACAGCAACTTGTTCAGGTGTCGCCCTTTATAAGCAGCAAAAGGGCATCCAAGAAGAAGGTAGTGGAAGATAAGAAAGTGGAAAAGAAGGAATCATTCAAGAGATAGAAAAGATGGCATAAAGGGAATTCAAATCATCTGAGATTTGAGAATCAAATTCAGATGACATACACATGTAGAGAGTTTCAAAGGGGCAAGTGGAGACACATAAATGGAATCAAGGGGAGTGTTGCTTCACTGTCAATAGCCCATCAGGCGCAGCTTTAGGAAACCATTGACATTGTCATCATTGTGCAGTCTTCAAAAAATTGCAATAATGGATGCATACAGACATCTTTAAAATAATGGAATTTCATTTAATTTATCGAAAATTAATATTTTGAGAATCAGAGCCATGACAAGGGACATTTACATGCATGTGATGGGTATTTGTATCTATCCTTGCATTTTTGGCTTTAAGATATGCTTATTATGCTTGGTTAGAATCCAAAATGTGGCGCATGTTTCCGAGGCACGAAGGATGACTCTCATGCGGATTTTCAGATATTCCAAAAGGGTTAACTATATAACCAGACAACATTGGGTATGTTACACATATACTGAATCGGTGACTCTAGCTATGGCAGGGTTCGGGATAACATAACGAAGAGGGTTTATCAAGTTAAGAGGGTTTTTCAACTTCTCGGGTACCTTACATTTTTTCATAGGACATATCTCCTGTTACTTGTTTATCATAAATGAAGTCGTTTCCCTTAACGACAAATTATGGCACAAAATTTTTGCGGTGACACTTCGTCTGCTCGCTACTAACAACCATAATGTTGTACTGATTTTCCCTTAACCCATCACAAGTTCCTAGAAAAAAAGGAAACAAAGAAAATGGAGACAGGGGAGGATGGTGAAACAGAATAGCCAAAATATTAGGGATGGGGCTAAGCCAATAGTATTTAATTGCTTCCTGTTTTCCATTCACCTGTCAATCCTGCATAAAGGAAAGGGGGAAGATAACAGATAAAAGAGTTCATGTGTCGATGAGACACATGAGGTTGTACCCATAAGAAAGATCAAAAGAAAGGAGGACCACCTTAAGAACCTTATCCTCCCGAGAAAGTTGCAGTCTTAAACCCAGAACTTCATTCAACATGGGAATCCAATTAAAAGTAGCAAATCTTTTGAAAAAAGTTGCGATTGTACTTGTCATGTGCTGGAACAATTCCAACCTTCTGAACTACTCTTGCTTTTTCTTAGGTTCTCTCGACTGGATTTGAAGCAAGTCCATGTGCACTATGAAATATGCATTTCAATCTGTTATCTTTAGAGATTTGAAATTTCAATGGATTTTAATCTGAACTTAAAATGTATTATTTTTCTCAGTCTATTTATTTTATTGTCGGTCTAAGTAGAATGTGATTCATATTATTTGAAATGGTTTGAGCTAAATCAAATCAACATCTTTAGACTTATTAAGATAGTAGTTTTCAAAATTGACAACAATGATCTAACTTGGCATAGAACAACCCTCATCCGATTGAACAACCATCAATCTAAAAAATGAATTCCACTGCAATAACATGAGAACAGCTTAGTGTTCTTCTCCCCCACCCCCCCCCCCCCCCCAAAAAAAAAAAAAAAAAATAGACAACGAGGTCCTCTATCTCTATACAAAGCAGTCCGCTGGAAGTCTGGGATATCACAGGGCAGACAGGCAAGGAGAAGAAGAGTGGGGCCGAAGTTAGTTGCTTCTGTTCGCAGTACGTATCTTATTGCCTAAAGTAGGGACTGCCACACCAAAAGGGCATTTGGTCTAGTGGCATGATTCTCGCTTAGGGTGCGAGAGGTCCCGAGTTCAATTATCGGAATGCCCCTAGTGATTTTTAACCTTTTTATTTCATATTCTCCAGCCCCTTTTAACGAGTTGGACAGGCCCATGCAGATTCCCACCCAAGAGATCATCGGAAAAGTCATGTGGCAGGCCCACTGTGCTCTCGACAGCACTTAATACCCCGGACAACAGATTTCCCAATCATTCGTCTGGGTTAAAGCCTAAAAACACAAAACAGATCAATGGATATTTCCCAGCTTTTAGAAAGATTGAGCAAGGAATCCGGGTAGAGTTCTATTACCAACGCTCAGTGGCCTGCAAGGTTATTCGTATTCTTCTTAGTATCTCATCAAGTCCAAAGATGCATGACATATTGAGGGATAATTAAGGCGACCGTATGATTAATGTTGTCTAACTCTGAGCATAGCCCCACAACAGGCAAAGAGGAGAGAAAGAAATGTACAAGAGGTCTCGTGAAAACAAAGAAATTTGTGTGTAACACGGACATGCTACCCTTGGTTGAGGAAAGGTATGATCTGAAATTATTTAACAATCAGGTAGTTGGCCAGTAGGAAGAGCATTACAACCACGAGAAGATATTCAAGCGTTTGATGAGCAATGATCGCCATCGAATTCATCAAAATACTATCAATGAAACTTTACACAGGAAGAGGAAGTAGGAATTATTGAGCTTCGACGGCGATAAACTAACAATCAAGATGCAGTATGTCATTGCAAAGACGATGGAGCATATATTAGATTTTGTTCTAAAGCCACTTTATTATCTACATCAATGTTCATAGGTGTGGGTCCATTTGTAACTTAGGAATTAGTTATTTTTGAAGTGTTTAAATTAATACGCATGTATTATCTTACTAAAAATAGAACTTTTTTAAAAAATCACATATTTCTTATTGTCATGTCATGTCAACCTATTTTATGATAACTTAAAGAGTGATATAAGTTTATGAAAGAATTTGCACATTTAAGAAGTGAATGATGAAAAATGCACAAATTATTTAAAAAATTGTAGGACAGCATATCATATTAATCTTTCAATCGATTGCATTACGTACAGCCCCCTTCACCGCTTGACTAGCTAACATCACAAAGATATTGCTCTTCCTCCCCCCCCCCCCCCCCCAACAAACCCAAAAACCCCATCTGAAGGCTAACACATTACCATATTTTAACAACCTAAAGGCCAAATAAAGTAATCCTAGGCTATCATTTAAAATAAAGTAAAATAAAACACTGCTATAACTCCTAACCTCCCTAGATCTTCTGCATCAAAAATACCAGAACTGCAAGACCTATAAACACTATAGTTATCATGAACCAAGGAAAAGGGGGTAAAAACCGAACACAATTTCCAGTTTCTGCTTCCTACAAATTCTTCAGCACCATACTACTGTCACTAATCATCATTCCCCAACCAATTTCAGTAAACAAATGTGCAATATTAACCTTCTATTCATGCCCAATTGCATCTACCTCCATTTTCAGAGCTCCAAATCCTCCCTATGCAGTTATCACACCTCGGCTGAGAAAACTTTCGTATGCTTCAACCATGACTGTACAAATGAAGACTCCGGGAAACTCTTTAAGCAGGAACCCATGCAGACACGGCACAGATGATCCTCCCCTTCCATCCCTGCAATGTCCAATGTCCATCTACATCAACAACAAAGTCACCAGGATAGTGCATCTGGACCTTGCTCCTCAGTTTACTGACGAGCTCTTGGTCCAATGGCAGCTGCCTGAACCCTGCCCTACTATTCCGCACCTGCCATTGCTTGTATGTCTCAGGTCTCTCAACTCTCTCTGTACCCTCACAAGCCACCACATTCATAACTTCTCGCCCATAAAACTCCTTCTCAAACATCAATCTCTCAGGATCCTGCCGGGAAGCATTGGCATCAAACATATCGAATACAGTGGAGTAATGGAAAAGGGCCTCCCTGAAACGTGTAACAAAGAAGGGCGCATTGTAAGACCCGTTCACTACTCCGTGAACAAAGATATCAGGTTTTATCCTTCTAATCAAGCCGAGAACTGCATTCCTTGGACTATCCACCACTATCGTCTCATCAAGCAGGTTCTTAAACCTGAAGAGACAGTTCACGGCAACCACCTCATCATATTCTATCTTCAGGTCTTCAGCTTTGATGGTTTCCCATTTCTGTGCAATGGCATGGTATTCAAATGGAACGTTGAAGCGCTCACAATACTTTGCCAAGCGGAGCCCTGTTGCCTCAACTCTTTCTGTTGGCCTAAATCCAGGTTGGGGAAGATCAATCCCAGTAATGCACAGTTTTGGAGGTCCACCAGGTCGCTCCGACAGGCGTTGAATGAGGAGGGGCCACTGAAAACCATACAGGATGCCAAAATCTATAACATGAAGCTTTGATGCTTTTTCAGCTCTCTGTATAATCATATGGTTCGCAAAGATAATAGAGATCTTTAAAAATGGGCAAGCACGAAAGGAAAACTGATAAGCCTTTATCATATCAGCTGCTGTTGTCCTCTTCGAACTCAGGGCTGTATAGATCTGTGAGCCAGTTCCAGCTAAACGCGCCTCCAAGGCATTAGCAAAGTAATGAGCCAACCTTTGAGATCCATCCCCAGCTGCAGAAGAGTGCTCCCTAATCTGCTTTAGCAGTTCATCAGCTGTCCTGCGATCATCAGATGCAGTAGATTGCGCACAGAGGATAAGCAGAGTCCTTAAATCCACCACATTCTTATTCTTATTATTATCATTATTACCCTGTTTCTTTGCACGAGCCTTCTGAACCTCCTGTCCCTGTACTTGGCCAGCCTGCAGGGATGTTCCCTTCTCGGATTTCAAACCAATTGTACAATAAGCTTCATGTTTCATGGGATTGCAAAGCAAAACCCTGTCAAACATTTCAGACAACTCAGCCTCCTCCACAGAAACAGCTGACTGCTTACTCCTTCTACCATCCTCAAAGTCCTCATCATCACGGTAGTGAATCTTGCTACCTCTCGAGCTATCAGGTGAGTGTTCATCCTTCTCTTTCTTAACCACCGCCATGGGGGCCTCCTCCTTTTCATTTGGGAAAGTGACGCTCTCAAGGTCAATCACAAGGTTATTGTTCTTTGGAAGGAACTTGCTCGCCTCCTCCACCCCCTTCTGAAACTGTATCATGGACTGCTCGCTAAAGACGTTCATGGCCATAGGGAAACCATGGGAGGAGATAACTGAATTTGAACCCTGAGAAGCTGTGCCACCCAAGGCACCCAATGATCCAAATGACCACTGTGGAAGGGTGGACGGCTGAGAAAACGATTCACTCAGAGAACTTTGCACAAAAGAGGTCTTAGTATTCTCAGTCGAATCAGCGACTGCCACAGCATCAATATAATTGGTTGAACTGGAAGTGCAGTTACTGCCACTAAGATCACTAATTGTGCTCGTTCCACAGGACTGATTGTCTGGGCTATCCACAGAATGATCAATAAGTGGGTGTTGATTAGGGGAAGGAGGATACTTCTTTCCCAAGACATCATAAAAGGGTTTCTCAGCCGCTTGGAGTGCCAAAGGGTCATGGAACATACAAGGCTTCTCCTTCATATCCTCTTCCATAAGCACTTGGCCAATGTACTTAAGAACATCATCTGAATCGCTATCATCCGAAGATTCAACCCCAGGGCTCAAACCCGAATATGAACCAATGTTGAATGGCATAGGGTCAGGCAATGGGCTAGGAAGGTTCAGTGACGTGAGATCCTTAGAGGGCTCTTTGTAATTGAACAAGGTTGTATAATTCAAAGACCCATCATAACCGGGGGACATGGTTCCCAAAGTAGATTGATACTGATTTAGAGTATCATCAGGGAATTCTCCAAAGTTGTGGGAACCCATGACAATTTCTCCTCGGAAATTCCACCAGGACCACCAAGGTGTAATCAATCAAAAATAATCACTTAAGGAACAGAGCAAAATTCAGGAAAACCCTAACCCATGAATATTGCAGGGCAAATTCAAGCACCCAAATTTCTTAAAGAATCAACAAACCCAGCAAAAACCCAGATGCAAAAAGACTCAAATGAACAGGACTGGAGCAAAATAGGTAACCAAAAAAACAATACTAATCAAAGAAAGAAAGATAATTCAAGCGGGCAGGAATGAAGCATACCTCAAATTACAGAGATAAAGAAGAAAGAAGATACCGAAACTAACAGATATGACAGAGAAATATCATATCTTATGATATTGAGAGCATCAATTTATGGGTATGCCTGGCCGGTAGAATATCAAAGCAACTTTCGAGGTACTATATTCCCGAAGGAAAAGGGGGATGAACTGGGTACACGATTCAGGTATTACCCAGCGGCGTGAGCGACTGGAGTTAACCGGGAGTTGTCCGTGAGCAAAGCTTTGGGTTTGTGTGATTGGCAGCGGATCGATTTGAGGGTTCACCTTCATCGTCTTTCTAAATCCTACTTTAAGCTTTAGCTTCCCCCACGTTGTCTATTTTGTCTTCCAGTTTACTTTGTATTTCGATGCCTTTGGTGACTCATCTGAACTCTAAAAGAAAACAAAATATTAACACGATCATCAACAAATATTAGTTAGTTAATACGACAATATATTTATTAGTCATCATTGAATATTTACTTTTAATTATTATCTTAATTCACTTTTAAATTTTCTATTTAGCTCGAACAAAATAGCGTAAAATTTCAATAGTCTTCTTTAATAACACGTGTATCTAAGTAAATGTTGCTTATAAATAATTGTGCCTTTGACTGAAATGAGATCATTTCATGCAATGCCTTGAATATGTATCAAGTTTCATGACTTTAAGGAATTGATTAATTTCTTAAATTTTAGAATATTGTGATACTATACGACATTAAAAAAGTATTACACATCTAACATGAGCATAAGTAAAAATACTTCATATATTCCTACAATTATTTTTCTTACAGTGTATAATAATGCATATGAATAAATTAGCAAATCTCGCATTCTCGCCAAAGAAACAACAATGCAAGTTCTATTCAATTCTGCTCAAAAATGGGGGGCCACACCCCCTAATATGACATTAGTTAACCTTAAGACCTATGTGAGCTAATATACGTCTTCATTATAGAGAAAACTTGAAGCAATTAGATACCTTAAAGATCTAATTATATCAATTTGAATCATAGATCGACACACCTAATTCAGATATTAGTCATGATTGCCTAACTTATATGCTGTCTATGTGCAACAATTTTTTTTTTTTTTTTTCAGGTACAACGTACAAGACAATAATTGTGTGAATAATCCTAGCAATGTCCCATACATTGTATTTTTTTATTGTGTTAGTCTTTAGATAGGATGAATTCGATCTTTCGTGCTAATTAATAACATGCTCAACTGGAGTAGGGCATTGATGGGCAGGCAAGGCAACTCCGCTGCCAAATTTGGGTATCTCAGGACCCCCTTGCGTGTCATATTCACTGTATACACTTCTATCACTTTCAGTGTGCAATTGTTCTGTGTACTACGAGTTTTGCTAGTGCGCTACAGAGTTGAATTTTTGGGTCGTACATCTTTTTCTGCTGACAAGATGTGATTTAAAAATGCAGCTTGGGGTTGTTCCGTTGTAATGGGTCACGATATGACGTCCCTCCTCTCCCATTGGCCGAATGAGACCCCGCCCAACATTAGGTTGATTTGCTGGCACCGATGGAGAGCCCATATCCATCTTTTCTGCATCCACATCCTCAATGTCATCGAGTTTAGATGGAGGTTCAAGAGATGTTTGCTTAATTTTCTCAGCCGAACGGTTTAACTTATCTACCTCTTCACTTGTTTTTGCCTTGGTACTCTCGTCTTCGCCTCCAGTAGCAGCGTCACTTCCTACGCTAGTTTCGCTGCGCGCATCTAATGTGAGTATAGATTATACTTACGCTTAAGGTTGATTTGCAAGATTGTACTAAAATTTCCGAACCTAAAATTCAGATGTGCTTTTCAATACTGCTGCTTATATTTTGTAATCTCCAAATGGCAATCTAACAACTAATTATTAGCTCATTTTATCCATATACACTTCTATTATCTCACAAAGTATTTTTCCAAGTTGATATTTTGTAAGCTTTAAATGGCAACTTAACAACTAACTTCTATCATCATTTGTTAATAAAAAATCTAACATCAACTAGGAAAAGGCACGTAATTGAAGTGTACAGGAAATTAGGAAGAAAACGACATAATAATGAGTTATCAAAGGCACAGTATAAGTGACCAATGACTACCAGATTCATGAACGATTGGAAGGGAGTGAATGATCGACGTTTCATCAGATTAAAAGCCAGTAAAAACCAAGCTTTTGAATCATCCGCAGTGACTCTAATCTCAAGTCCAATGTCTACTTTTTGCTGAGTGGGAAAACATGCGCCACGCGTCGTCGGAACAAGAGACATTCAAGACAAGGCATACTACTTGTTCCAGATTGGATCATCAATCAGACAAACACAGGGCAGGTCATCCAGAAACATCTCCCTTAAAAGTTGATTGATGCTTGGGACCTCTTAACTTTCTCGTCAACTTTTGCAGTGACTTGCTTCTCGAAGGGAGGAGAGAGAGAGGGTGAGGGCCTCTCCAAGCTGTGTGCCCCCATGAACATTCTAGTCTACAATTCTGCTTTGACTGCAATATCGAATGGCTTCCATGCACATGCATAAATGAACTAGTATTCTAGAAGCTTCTTAGAATTTCTCACTAATGGATATATTTTCTAAGATTTTTAAAAAAATATATGTACAGAAAAATTGACATTTGTTGAAGCATCCTAAAGATAAACTTATTAATATTTAAGATCAGAGCTATCCTTAATTTAATTTACATTACCTAAAATTTATCAAAATTTTTTTGACAAATATTTATTATGTTTTCCTGATATGTTTAGCCTTTTTTTTCCGCTTATTTTGATAATTTCACTCCCTTTCCCCCTCCCTCCCTCCCTTCCTCCCCCCTTTTTTTGTTGATCAGCCTTCTTTTTCCCCCATGGAAAAGCGACGAAAGTAGTATTATATTATAGTAAAGGGCAAATTGCATATAAAATTCAATATACCCAAATTTTAGTTTTAACCACTAAATCAATACACCTCATTTTCACATTACTTTACAGATGTTGCCGAATCTAATTCTGAAATAGTCTTATTTCCTACTTTTAAACTTATTTATACTTCTAGTCGATGTGGTAGTCCAACAAGGAAAAACGCTGGATATCAAAACCTTAGGGTGGCAACTGAAAACTCAACAGCATTGTCAAATATTAGTTGGACACCCTCAACTGCTAATTAAAAGATAAGGTATGATTAAGTTATGACAACATCGACATCAAATTTAATCGTTTCTTAAACGTATGGAATTAATGCTTGTATTCCCACCCCACCAACGAAGAAAATTCACCAAGTGTTATTGATTAATTATTGTGTTCTGTTTTGTGATAACAAGGACAGAAAAAAATGAAAAGCAATTACTCTGATTGCAGCATTTAGGCAGTACTCTCATAAATTAGTATAATTGTCAAAAAAATAATAATAAGTATACATGTCAATCTGGACCGTCATTTTCTTCTTCTACTTCCTTCCCCATTGATGAGCAGCTTCGTAGGTTTGACGACAAAATTTTTTCTTGCCCTTTAAGCTACAGAACAAAAGTTAACAGAGGCGTCCGTACAAATCTAGAAGCGAAAAATCAGCTATTGATCATGATGAATAAAACATTTTCATTTCTTCTTTTTTCCCTTCTTTTTCAGGTGAAGAAAAACATGCCGTCCGGTATTTATACAACCTTCGAAAGTTTTTAATCCATCATCGAACCAATCAGTATTTATTTTTTGTTCACAAATTTCAGTACATCTAAGAGTATAGACTCCCACTTGTTATGTATATAAATTTTCCCAGTGTGTACTTGTCATATAGAAAATTTTTAATATGTGGTACTAATATGATTTATAAGAGTATATACTCTTAGAAGTATGATATAGGATTTGACAAATTTCTACGTATCAAGTTCTTTCTATTTTTCAACTTTTGATGAATGGGAAAAATTAGAAGAAAAGTCAAAAGAAAAAAGAAAAAAAGAGAACACCCCAAGGACTTAATGGACAAGCAGTGGCTCGTCGTAACAAGTCTACGAGGAATAAACATTGCGGATCCTAAAAGGTTTGGGCTGGAGTTCGGGCCCAACATGTTAAGGAGTTGAAGTGAGCTTGGCTCTGTTTTATTTTATCTAAAGGGTGGGCCAAGCTGTGCAATGATCAAGATGGACGCAGGTTTAGACTAAGCCCAAATACAGGAAAGTAGGCTTGGGCTCGGACTGTCCTCTATTCCTGGCGTGTTTTTGTTCTCTGTAGTTCATGATTGAAAGGTTAAGACCCCTCCCCCGGCGGCACCCCCTCCAAGAACCCCCCAAAAAAAAGAGTCTCAGTAATGCTTAGTAAACTGATTTAGTATAAATAACTTTATTTAAATTTGAAATTTTTTAGTAAAATGGACAAAAGGAGAACACGAGTATTATCGGACTTATTGAAATAGCGTATATGATCATATGAAGATCTAGCCCACTAAACACGAAAAAATGTTGGTTTAAAGCTGCTATTCCTTCAAGAATCAAAATAAAGAACAAACTTCAATTCAGTTCATCAATAACACAACAAAAAAACTTCTAATCTTTAATTTGGATGAGGACTACTTATTCAAGAAATTAGAAGTAACTTAATGATAGAATTGCAGGTTTCGAAAAAGGAAATCAAGGTTCAATATTTCCCAAACTGTATATGTGTAATTCTTTGTTTTTTTTCCCCTCCCTCTCCCTAGTAATTCTCTGGGCTAGTGTTGAGACAATGAGAACTCTGGACGTATTCCTTTGTCCATTCTGGGGGGTGGTGGGCACTTGGTACCCACTCTTTTTGACTTTGCCTTTGCCTTTCTTAATGAATTGAAGATACACATATCAAGATGCCTGTTTTACCTTGCCACCTACGTGTCCTTCACTCACCAATGTAACGTTTGGTTGGATGTAATGTAATGATAATATAATACAATTAACTTTGCAATATAATCATGATTACTTAGTTTGTGATAATTATAATTACAAAACAGTTTTATTATTGCAACATTCTCATACAACCAAACAAGGTAATGAAAACGCAATTATAAACTTGAATGTATTACAAGGTTAATTACATCTAATCAAACATTACATAAGATTTAATGACAGTACCTTTTTAGATTTCTTTATTAGTTGCTCTGATGAAATTTAGAGGTCGATTTTCCTTTCGTTTAGCTGTGTATTTAGAACTTAAATGTTGTCTTTGTATATGTCTCATGATATTATCTTAAGTTTTATCCTATTACCAATTGGGGAAAAAAAAAGATTTATGAATATAGATTCCAGAATTTCACTCTATTACTTCAGTCTTTTGGTTAAGCTTCAGAGGGGGAAAAAAGAAATGGCCATTTGCGTGATAACCTAAAATTAGGCGATCGTTGTATGAGGCTTCTACTTCTCAAGTGATACGTACAGCCAAAATATCATTGTGTCAACTCAAACAATATTGTGTTTGCAAAACAACTTAAAGATTGAAAATTGCACAACTAGTCTAGGAATTTTTTTATGAAGTAAAAAATAAATTTATTAATTAAAAGTCTGACAACTTTTACAATAAGCGTCATATTCGAATAAACTTATAGTCAAAGTAATAAAATAAACCTTTAGATAGAAATAAATAATTGAAACCTTCTAAATACTCCTATCATTCTTTTGAATCGTATAAACTATATACCTAACCTTCTTGAGGGGAAAAAAAAAAAGGGAAAAAAGAAGACAGCTAATAAGAATCTAAGGCGTCAATATCCCTTCATCCAGTAATCTACACCCATCTTGCACCAACCAAAAAAAATAAAAAAAAATTTACAGCCATCTCAATTGCAACAAACAGTACATTTTTGAACAGGGGAAAAAATAATTGAGAAATAGCAATAGTGTAATACACTTCTGATCGGCAAAGGACAGTACTGAACAAGGTGAGATCAGATCAGATGTGCCCAAAAGAACCCCCACATCCACATAAAAAGAGATTAGTTATCTTAATGCCACATCCAGCAAGGAAAAAAGACCCACCTCACTTTCACCAATTTTTCTGGACCATTAAAAATGGGACCAAAAAATTAGGAGCTCAAGAAACTCTAGCCACAAGAACCCCAATCAATAGAGAACACTCCAGTAATCTCAGTATTCAGTGTAGACTACAGTCATTAATTTACCCTTCTGACAGTGCCCACTTCTAAAAGTGAAAGTGGTCTTTTTTTGGCAGCATCATCTATATGATCTCATGATCTCACGTTTACATGCAGCATGCAATAAGCCTCACTATGCCGATTGGCTTCCAGTGTAGAATATGCTCCAGCCAATTTCAAGCCTTTCAGATTCTTTTTTATATTTTTCACCCATGAAAGGAACAAGTTGAATTGAGTAAGAGTCTCAACACGGCAGACAGGTTACTCAGTTCGGATACGGATTGGGTTACGTTCAAGTCAGATCATGTTTTGGATCAAGCGACATTTTAATTAGATCAAGTGATATCAGTTTGGATTGATTTTGAATCGACCAATGTTTGATCGAGTAAATTTTTCTTGCAAAAGAAAACAACTTTGCAGGCAATTTTAGGTCAAGTACAGTTCGGTTCGATTAAGTTTGGGTGAATTCAGATAATAAGTCCACTTTTGCAAGAGCCTATTCTGTGTCTCAGGTCCGTTACGGATCCATGTCGTTCAGTTCAGTTTTAAGGTCTCATGTCAGCTCTGTCAGACCTGAGAAGCAGACATGAGACACTATCATTCAAGTAATTAATAGAGAACTGTTGAGGAGATCCAAGGAAGGAGCCCACTTCAACTAAGGTCCATGGCAACAAGCCCAAGCGACGTTCCATCCTAAAACCAATTAATAATAGCAGGAGTAGCCCACTTGACTTATATACCATGACCCTTCTTCTCAAACTCCCGATGTGGGATTTCTTTACTCATGTGTGACATTCCCAATAATCTCCCCCTCACACATGAGTCTCTTTCACACCACATCAATGCACAAGCTCCTCCTTGAGCGGAAGCCTTTACCAAGGTGTCAAGCCACCACCATCAAGAGCTTATCCACACCACCGAGTCACGCTGCAGCACACGTATTACCGCTTGATCAACACCTGCGTGTCATTTCACCAAGCTCATTCATGGAGTCCACCATGCCACACCTTTGTTGCCTAGCCGAACGCACCATCGGCTCTGATACCACTTGTTGAGGAGATCCAAGGAAGGAGCCCACTTCAACTAAGGTCCATGGCAACAAGCCCAAGCGAGGTTCCATCCTAAAACCAATTGGCAATAGGAGGAGTAGCCCACTTGATTTATATACCATGACCCTTCTTCTCAAACTCCCGATGTGAGACTTCTTTACTCATGTGTGACATTCCCAACAAGAACTAATAAGTTCGAAAAATTATTTGCGATGAATTTCACCTACCACTGAACTTGAATAAGGTACATGTCAGTCTTAAATCAATAATTCTTGTGACAGTTTCCAATCAGGTAAAGGAAAACGGTTTGAAAATAGAAGAATCAGAATGAAAACAAGTATATACTTCAACTGAATTTTCTATACATGGAACTTACAAGGAAATGAGCAGCATCATCATGCAAACCTACCCACAATAAAAGTGTGAGATCAGGTACAAAGGAGTTCCACAAGTGTTCAAACAGAGCTGACAACTGGACCCATCTGAAAACTGCTCGTCCTATATCATGACTATTTCCCTAGGGAAAAAAATATATATAAAAGTTTCATGGAAAGATAGAAAGATGAGCGAGAGAAATGAAGAGCCCACCGGATTCCGTTAGCAAAGCCCTTATTTCATCAACCATTTACAAACGCCCAGGAACCACCCTTGCCCAAAGTGGGCACTGATGAATCGCAGGCAAATGAGCCATAGATCTAACAAGTACAGTCTCCCTTCCTCCCTGCAACCGCTCTTTTTACAGCACAATCATTCTTCATCATCATCATGGTAATCACAATATAATATAATGTCAAATGGGAAAAACAAATCTACACATACCATCTAAACTGGAAATATGCTTTGATGCGTATTATATATATAGAAATCCACATGAATCCGATCTGCCACCTCTTCTAGTTGAATGCTTCATAGAAGGCGGCAGGGGTCGGATTGTTGTTTGAGCTGTTGCTTAGCTTGGTGTTGTGACCAGTATGCATGAGCGGTGAGCACCCTCTCTAGCAGCTCCTGGGGAACAGGCTCCCCTCTCCTTTGCTGTGGGGATATTCTTGCTGTGTGTACCAGAGTTTTCCACTTGTCCTATTTCGCCCAAAAAGGATTAACAAACTCTCAGTCACAAGAACATACGTAAATAATTGTCGGCCATAGGCTTCATTAAGACTTCTCCACCAGCAATCAATTAAGCACTGAATAATCTTAACTGTAAGCCTGCAATGACAGCCCCACTACACATCCTATCATGGGCCATGGCACAATTCAAGGTCAAGATTAGCCTTACTGCCCCAAGCTATATCAGAGAGGCATTATGCAATGAATAATCTTTAGCTGTAGTGACAACCTAGTATGAATCCCACCACCGTGGAATCCAAGAAGGCTAGAAATGCATACAACTTAATCCTAAAAGGAGGGACAATCTTCTTTTAGAAGGTGGACAGGCTCACGTTCATTTTGCTGAAGATCAAGATTGGTCTTGAGAACAAATCCACAAGATTCTCCATGGCAAATAAAAATGAAATTCGACTAAAGATGCTGAATTATTATTAGTACAAGCAACCATTAGTTGTACCAACCGTAGATAAATATGAACAATTCAAGCCATGCGTCCACAATCCACATGATGAACTGGAGTTGTAATACGAGCCTAAACAAGTATAAACAAAACAATACCGGGATCCTCAACGAAGTCAAGGGTCAAAACAGAAATCAATCAATAATGACTGAGGCAGCAAAATCTATTACTTACCTTCAAATCTACATAAGTGCGGTGCTTCACATTGTCAAAAGCTCGTAGTTTCACATCCCGCCACCTGTAATTAGAAAACTACCATTAAATTTCACATGCTGGCAGGAAACATTGAAAGTTTCATAACAATCCAGACTACACAAAAGGTGTGAAGCAAGTTAATTAGGTAGATTAGTAATGCAGCTTTGTACAGAGTACTGACCTTCCAGTTCCCAGCTTCTCAACTGCTTGGACTAAAGCTTCAACTTCAGCAACAGAGAAAGGCCTACGAATACGGCGTTGAGCAATTTCGGATTGCTTAGATATCTGGTGTGCTGGAACAATGGACAAAGCCTGTGGAGGTTCCTCAGGAAGAGCAACTAATGCTTTAGAATCAACTGTGCCTTTCTCTACTGACATCTCAGAAGGGAATGGCGTCGAATCATGATCACTTTCTATTAAGCTGCTCCCATGGGCCACCAGATGATCTGCTGAAAGTTGAAAAGACCCCTGATGAATTGTACTGGCAGGAGGGCACCTGGAAAAAGAATATAAAGCAAGAAGCAAATCAGAATCAGACCAGGAAATATTACAGTTCAATCATAAATGAAGTGCTTCCACTTCAAAAGATGTTAGACTAATGGTATATCAAATAGCTTACCTAGTAGGCTCAAGTGCATCAGCAGATGGCAGACAAGAATTATCCTCAGAAAAGACACATGGATCGGCATATGAAGGGCTTGGCTCTAGGGTGAAACCCAAAGATTGTACCTTACCTTCATGACATATACCCAACTGCAAAAGAGTTCTACTATCATCTCTAATCTTTCTCCCTTGGAGAAGTACCCCAACACGCAATCCACCTCCAAGTAAGGCAGTGATGGTTTCCATTACTGTCCTCTGCAGAAATATATCAAATTTTAGAACACAGCCCTATAAATGACAAGGAATCGGGCACATGCC
This sequence comes from Carnegiea gigantea, assembly GCA_029747015.1. Lineage (NCBI taxonomy): Eukaryota > Viridiplantae > Streptophyta > Magnoliopsida > Caryophyllales > Cactaceae > Carnegiea > Carnegiea gigantea. The sequence continues at coordinate 654,336 of JAKOGI010000003.1, read as the reverse complement.
ACAGGTAGAAGAAAATCTCAGGAATCGCCAAAGTTGGATCAGAAAAGGTAGAAAGGTGGCATCAAACGATTTTCATCCATCAAGTGAAACACGCAAGACCCAGACTTCTCAATACTTGAATTGGCAGCCACAGGGCGCACATATCCATCCATGCTAAAAGAAAAGAGGTCCCATTTGCAAAGGGTTGATAACACAATCGGTGAGCAATTCATGTCAAATGATAGAAGCATTTGTGTCACACGGCCTTTTACCTTCAGAGATCCGATGGTTGCTGTCTCGGGCATGTCAATAAAAAGCTCAGGCACCCGGAAGGATTTGATCCTGAGTTTCGCTGAGTAAAATGACAGACATCTTCATATGATAAACTCTTTCATTTCAACACACAACCAAGTGAAAAAGAAGATATGAATCGCTCAATTGAGTGATATCATACCATGAGATTTCCCGGATGGAAAGGGTGTACTTTGGCCAGCAACAAAAGACGAAGAACCATTTACTACAAGAAGATGGACAATTAGCACAAGTTTGACACGTTAACGGACATCAAACAGTACAAAGACAAGAACGCACACCTCCATGCCCCACTGCACCAAAACAAGTGGAACTCTTGCCACTGCTCATGTCAGAAGAATTATAAGCACCCTTGCAGCCAATTACCCCATCACAACTTGACAATGAACTACAGCGGAAAAATTTCCTCTTCTTGAAAGGATAAATTTTCTGAGATTTCTGACGTTTATAACCATTCTTCCTGCTACGGTACACACAACGCAATTCTGCATGGGAAAGTATAATCAAAAGCTCCAACAAATCCGATGACTCTAGCACAGATAACTACATCAAGTGCATATGGTCAACTGAGAGGAGGGAAATTACCAGTGTCAGAGAAATCTCCATCCTTCACTTTAGGAGATACCCTCCAATACTTGGATGCGAACAGCTTCCTTATTCTTCGGTCACCGATACGTGCTGGTGACCTAGTGTTCTTCATTGTGCTAGGTTGAGTGCACCCAGAAGAGTTTTCGTCATCATATCTACTAACTATTTCTATATTATTTCCCTTCGACGGGGAACATGAAGCATAAGGGCACTGCTCTTTCCCTAAGGCATGCTGAATACTACCATCCATGCTAGCCAATGCAGGAGACTTCTCGCCAGGGAACTTAGCATCATCAGAATCACACATATGCCCATTGCCTAATAACAGCTCTCCCCTGCCGAGTTGTTCTACAGATGCATCAATGCGAACAGGAGAAAGTCCATCAGACTTTTCAGGATGATTGCATAACTCACTCTTATCACCATGCAAAGCAGTCCCACTGAGAGAAGTATACTTCTGCAAGCAATTGGCTAGGGTGATCACAGGATCAGGAGCCAAAGAAACATCATGTTGAGGACTTGTATCTTCCTTCAAAGCGGAATGTCCACCAGCAACTTGTAACCCAAGTTCCAAAGACGAAGGAGGCATTTCCAAATTTCCACAATGGTCGGACTTGGGGGCATTGCCCTCACAATGCAGTTCTCCCATGACAACATCTTCAGCCTTCAAAACCTGATCTTTTCCGCTGTTTGTATGGAGAGCTTCTCCCTCCAGTAGTAATTTCCCAGCTACAGTAGCCAACACATCAAACGCACACATTTTAATATCCTCAGCTTTCTTCTGGACTGGGCCTCTCCTCTAAAATGCAAAAATGAAAAGTTTGAACACGCTTAAGTAAAAGATGGTGAAAGGTGCAAACTAGAATAGACAACCCAAGTGGAAGTGAATTTTACCCTGGCAGATCTCGCAGCTCTAGGAATGAAAGGCACCTGGTATCCATTGAATCCATAATCTAACCTCTTCAGCATATCGAGCACATACCCAAGGAGTCTTCAAATTGGAGCTATTATCAACATTAATGGACCCACATTCAGATCTATCAAGATCCCAAACAATGATGGCCACCTCTGTTAATTATGCCCTATAAAATCACTGATAAAAAAAGAGCGGCCACAAAGTGATCACTTGAAACAAATATATATATGCAAGAATTGTTGATTCTGCGTACAGAAGCTATTCAATTGAAGACAAGTAATTGGCAAAACTCCCATGATGATATCGAGGCAGGATCCAGGTGTTTAAACATGATCCGCCTCATCCCACTAGCAACAACACACCACAAAACTGAAGCAAAGACCTGAGCAAGTGTTCCAAACACAATCTAAACTTGAGAAATGAAGGACAGTCAAAAGAACAAAACATCAACCCATTTCATACAAGTCTGAAATGTCACAAAATTGCATAAAATGGGAAAGAGAAGCAGTTTGACATCCAGAGCTTAATTAAAACTTCACGTTTGATAAGAATACACCCACTTGGCTGATGCTGATGATTATCACAAACAACACACAATTTACATGATTAAGCAAAAAACGATGCGTCTTGAAAGTGGTAGCCATCACCACACTAACGAAACAGTTACATATGAACCATATGTTGAAATTAAGAAAGCCACCACCCTGATTGCTCAAGTTCACGCAGAAATTAGATCCCCCCTCCCCCCCCAAAAAAAAACAAAAACAAAACAACACACACAGAGAGAGGGGGGGAGAAGGATGTGCAATGATCTAAAACCCTTTTTTTGGGGGGGGGGGGAAGCGGGCAATTTTAAGTGTCTTACGATCCAAAACCCTGAACTTGCTAGAATTCTCCTGCAAAAAGATCAAAGCTTCCCCACCTAGCATTAAAAGATTAAGCCCAAAAAAAAAAGGGTGAAAAAAAGAAAGGGGGAAAGGTGAAGGGCAATTCCAATACTCCATCATAAAAGGAACTAAAGGAGAAAAACCAGAAAATGAACGAAAAATTAGATCTTCCGCATCATATCCAAAAATTGAACAAAATCTCCAAATGTCCGCGCCCAAATTTTGCATTTGCAGAATCCTCCAACACAAACCCCTCAGATCGAACCCATTTCACACAGAGAACTCGGCATCAAAATCAAATCGCACACTAAATACCAACATTTAAAAAACTGAAAATGCACCAGAAACTCGTGCAAATCAAGCAATTTTTGATGGGACTGGACACCAGAAAAAAGATTCCGATTCTCTCACCTGGGCACTTGAAAATCCTGACCCCAAAATTCAGGAAGATGTAAGATCGGCGAATTGTCAGAGACTTCAAAGAAATTCCAAGACCCCTTTTACGTTTTCCAGTTCGTATCCATGATTTTGATTTGTATTTGCTCTAAAAGGAAGAAAGAATCGAAATCTGTTCCTTTCTCTCTCTTGTTTATCTATCTAATCTACCACAAAGCCTGATCGCCAAAACCCTCCTAAAGCCACCCAACCTTTTTACTTAAACCCCTCTGGTCTTATATCACCAATTGACCCACTTTATTACCAGACCTTCCGGTCAAACCCACCCTCTCACCGGCAACATCAGGTAATGTCTAAAACACCAGTAAACCACCTACGAGGCCGGTTCCAATGCTCAATCTCAAACTCAAAGGTCGTCTCACTTTTTCTTTTTTCTTCTTTCTTGGGGGGGTCTTTGGGGATATTATGACGTGGAGGCGATCCTTAATCAAGTGGGTGATTATGCCAGACCTTGCATTTTATACTGTAATTTTAGGACTATGGCTATGCATAAATACAATTTTTTTAATCTTTTATTACTTTGTTTCTTATATACAAACTATGTCAGATTCGTACATCGCAAATTTGTGGGACATGGTTCAATATTGTAGTTCCAAAATCATAATATAAGTGTTGGGCCCTTTCTATAGGGAAAAACATTGAGTCACCAAATGTTGAGTTAACATATTTTCGAGAATATATAGAGTTTTCAACGCCAAATATTTGCATGGACAAGGTGCCTTATGGGCCTCTTGTTTGATTGAAATTTAGAAAAGAATACATTCATCGAAGGCGGTTTATAAAGTTGGATAAAGTTGATCCGATATGATTATCGATCCGAAACCGATACAAAATTAAGTACGTTTGGATATAGATTTTTAACCCATTTAAGTAAAAGGGTTAAGACGTTTAAGATGTTTAATTAAATGGGTTAGGTTTATGTGGAGATTATCGACACCAAAAAATATCTATTTAACCCGTTTAGCTAAATGGATAAAACATGTCAACCCATTTACCTATTTATTGTTTACTTGTTTACCTTTTTATTTGATAATTAAGAGCACAAAAATTTTAAATAAATATAAAAATGTGAACTAATATGAACCGGGGGAGCTTTAGGCAGTAATTATTTAATGTAGTATGTAAAGTCAATTTTAATGTTATGTAATCATGTATTAGTTGAAAATGTTAATGGATAAACGGATAATTAGGTACTTGTCTGTCTTAAACAAGCTAAATAGGTCAACTCGTTCAAAAATTAAATGAGTACAAATAAAGGTTTTTCAACTCATTTAATAAACGGGTTAGGTTCAGATCGAGGATTTCTTAAATTCAACAGGAATATGAACCCAACCCAACCCGACCTATTATTTCCTAACTCTAGCAGTTTATCATATATGCGACTAGATGGTTGGGTGGAAGGTAACTAAGGAATCGGCTACTATATTTCACAATCTCATAATATATTTTAAAGAAATAAATTCAAACTTGTGAGCATACTGCAGCTTCCTTTTTTCTTTTTTTTTTTTTGTAGGAAAGAGGATAAGTATATCACCATAATATTAGACAATTCTTTTCTTAAGGGATCTGTCTATACTATCAGTAGCTAGAAGAGATTGAAACTCAATACAAAGAGGGTAATAATATAAAATTCTAATAAAGAGAGAAATTAGAAATCTCAACTTAACCATCCAATGAACTGCCATATTATGTGCATCCCTAACGAGCTTCTGAAATTACTGCCTTGTTTTAGTTTAAGTCGTGAAAAACAATCTCCAATCCCTCAAGAATCTTGAGCTCTCTAAATGTCTTAGAACGAAATCCAGGTTGATTAAACTTGATTTATATCAGTTAATCATTTCTCGCCATTCAGCATTCTCATGAGATAATTCGAAATATATAAGGTTCTAATGTCGTGTATAATGACTTGGTAATCAGTGAGCGACAAGAGTTATCCGTATAATCGTATGTCTTTCGGGGGGTTGGGGGTTGGGGGTTGGGGGGATATGCTTTTTAAACATGAAACTGTCGCATATTTTGAATTGATTGAGCGTCACTCTGTTGGTTTGGATTTTGCTAAGAAATCATCATCATGCACGTAGGCGCCTGCGTCGACTCACTGGTTGATGAGAAGTGTGAGGTCAAACTTACAATTAGATGTAATGATACCTCAATATAATTTCAGTATCTGCTTGATGAGAAGGATGCTACAACTTATAAATTATATAAATTTATTTTTTTATCAATTATTCTCCACAATTAAAAAATTATGCATAGTACATACCATTATGGATAGAGTTGATTCGATTAGGGCATTCCTAGCCCCTGACACGCGAGGCTTGAAAAGGGGGAACGCAGGCCCCACGCTGCCACTTGTCGCAATATGAGAGGAGAGAGGGAGGACTGCCACGCGAGGAGAACAGGCAGACGTTTCTCCCCGCAGGCCAACTTTTGGCCTTTTTTAATTATTTTTTTATTTTTTCTTTTTTTAAGAGTAAGTATATAATTTTTAAATAATTTAAAAAATAGGTTATGTGTTATAAGATGGGTCCATCATAAATATTTTTATTGGATGATTAAAATTGAGTTTTATGGGTTGAAAAAGTGAAGGAATGTAAGTTTTAGAATCGTGAAACTTTTGCTGATGTGACATACCAGAGTTCCACAACTGAACCCTGGTTAGGAATGCTCTTAAGATCTCATTTTGTATCCATCAGCATAGCCAATGAATATTAGAGCTTTATGATTCATAATTAAGCCAACTATTGAAAATTTGATCGTTTTAAATCATTTAATATGCTAATTTTCAAGGCAAGACACTTAAGAGATGTCTTGCTTTTTTTTTTTTTTTTTTTTTTTGGGTGCTAACGAGGGGCTGAGCCCCTAAAAAATATTAATCCGTATCCTACAGGTCCAAGAAATACCGCAACAATCTTGAGATAAAATTGGTTTTGCCCCATTGTGGGGCTGCAAGAAGAAAGCTAATGATGATTCTTGATCAACCCCTAAATTTGCCAAATAATCGGCCGCTTTATTGGTCTCCCTATAACAGTGCTCCATGGTGGCCCTTCACTCCCGATTGAGGATAAGAGTTTGATATTCTTTCATCAGGTATTAATAGGGTTGGTTGGGCGAGATTGAGCCATTGACCTTTTGTGCTATCAGCAAAGAGTCCATATGGATTATAACTTTTTTGACCCCACAGACTTTCACCATCCGTAGCCCTTGTAGCAATGCCTTTTGGCTCCGCTTTCACAAATGAACAGTACCCGAAGTTTGCAGCAAAGCCTGTAATCCATTTCCCACGATGCCCTCTCAGCACTTCACCGTCCCCCGCCAAACCCGGGTTACCTTTGGCCGCCCCGTCTATGTTCAGTTTACACCATTCTGGTGGTGGTGGCACCCAGCGAGTATAGTGTTCTATTTTAGGATTGACCTTCTTGCATTCTACTGTTTTCATGGCATCCAGAATATTTTGGCATCTTCCCTGGATGAAGTTTCTTGGGTTGGATGGTGTGAAGTGGGGTTCCTCAAATATACATTTATTCCTCCATCTCCAACTCCACCACAAGGCAGTTGCAAATTGGGTGGGCCAATGTCCATGATCTGTGGTAGAGATTGTAAGATTCGAACTAAGCTAGTTTCTCAAAGGTCTGGCGAAGAACATGGCTTGTTCGGGATGGGGGACAAGCGAGCGCCATACTGACCTTGCTAGAGAGCAATCCCTGAGCAAGTGCAGTGTTGTTTCCTCAGTAGAGTCGCATATAGTGCAGGCTGCACTTAGGGCTAGTCCACGAGCAAATCGATTAGCGTTTGTCATCAGTCGTTCATGGGCAGCCAGCCACAAAAAGAAGTTGATCCTTTGTGGAAGGTTTCTCTGCCAAACGAAGTCCCAAAAGGAGTCCCTCTCATTTTCAGCCTCCTTCCGAATGATGGCTATCGCAGACTTCAGGGAGAAGTTGCCATGGCTCGAGCCACTCCACACCATTTGGTCCTCATTCTCATCCCCCAGTTGAAGCTCATTAGAGGCTATAATTTTCAAGGTGGCATCAGGCAAGCAATGGGCAAGAAGGTCCCATTTTCATCCCGTTGCTGTATCCCATAGTTCCTCTACTGTTGCATCCTCTAGTTGAGGTGGAATGTCTGAGGTGGCAATATTACATAGAGGTTGCGCTGTGGCCCAATTGTGATACCAAAAGAGGGTGCGTTTGCCATTCCCTACTTCAGTCCTCACACCTTCTCTGAGGTTCCACGCATTCTCCACAATACCTTTCCACGCGTTCGATGCATTGGGCTTAGCGGTAAACATGTCTATGTCGCACCAGCCATCACAATATTTTGCTCGTACCACTTGTGACTAGAGATGTCTTGCTACAAGAGAGATATCATCACTCTTAAAAGAGAGAGAGAGAGAGAGAAAGATCAAATGTGATATTTATTGTACTCAAAATCTCAAAAACTATAGATCAAAGGTCTCATTGACTTTAGATCTTTTCACCCCATTTATATTAGTGAAACACATATATTAGTCAAAATTATACGTATTTTTTTTAACTTTTCAATAAATGAATGTGTGGCTAGTAAAAGAAAAAATGAATTTTTGGGAAAGAAGCTAGTCATTCTCCCAAGAATTCGTCTCCATGAAATATTTTTCTAGGGAAAGTGCATTTTTATGCGATTGGCCCTTTGTTTGTGCATTGCATTTTCCTACTCCCTTGTCCTCATTCAGTCCCTCCCTTCCTCCCATCCCGAATTTTTTAAGATATAAAAAGATCATTAACGTAAATTTTAAGTTAAGCAATTAGCAATAATCAGTATTCAATTTTTTTAAAAAAAATAAAAACCAGTATTTCAAGTTCTAGACACAGTGAAATATTCATTTAGGGGTTGAGTTAAGACACAAAGTATCAGCACGTGCTGACAAAACGGAGTAGTAGCCACTAAGCTTTCAGAGGAATCACCGAGTTAGTAACATGACCACATTTAATTTTCTGATATTTAAAAAATGACCACCATTAATTAAATGGTTAGCCATAATTGATCGAGCTTTCTTCTTTCATTATGGTTTAGCTATTTTGGCAATTTAGTTACACTAGAGTTTAGGAGAAAGAGAAGTGATAGTGAATATGTACTTTAAAAAATATATATATGATAGTAGTATTTATTAGTTATAACATGAGATATGAGGACACATTTTGGTACATATTTACTGTGGATCCTATCTCAGTAAGTTGAATTTGGAAAGATATAAATATAAATAGTTTTACCTTTTATAAATAAAGGAGGTAGATTCTTAGAGACATGCATTCTTATGTTTTTTTAAATATTTGTGGAAAACAAATATCACGCGAGAAAGGGGATAACATATAAGAATTGACCCAGCTTGGTTACTCATCGGACTCAACTCGGCCAAAGTTCAGCGAGAGTTCAATTTCCCCAAAGTTCGGCCCAGCCTGGACTCGGCTCAAATACATCGACCTGAGCCCGAGCCCAGGTAGTTTAGCTCTTGAATCGGTCGAGTTTAGGTATTTTGGGATGGGAATAACCTATGTTCCATTGGTATTCATAAATTTTGTTTTGGTTTGATGTCCATAGTTCAATATTAAAACATGTACTCGATAATTTTTCTTTGTACAAGGGTTCTAGCACTTTAGGGCCTATTCTTGTCGTTGGGAAATATAAGTTGGTAAATTGTGGAATTGATTGAAATTGATATAAGTGGGTTGAAGTAAGTTGAAGTGGGTATTTTTTTGTTGAAGTGGGTTAAAGTTAGTTGAAGACTTGAAGTTAGTTGAAGTTGATTGAAGTGGGTTGAATTTTTTTATATGATGAGTAGAAGTTGGTTAAAATAGTAAAAAGTGGGTTGAAGTTGATTGAAGTTGCTTGAAGTGGGTATGTTTTATTGAAGTTGGTGAAGTGGGTTGAAGCAGGTTGAAGTGAATTGAAGTATGTTGAGATTGGTAAATTGGGATTTACCAACGAAAAAACAGGGCCTTAATGTAAAGAGTTTTCAATATTTTTCAAGTTAAATTGTATAAAGAGTTGAATTATAAAATTAAAAAATTCACTGTCAAAACTCAGACTTAACTCGGTGAAAATTCAACCTGGTCAAAGCTAGACTCAAATTTGATTTAACCAAACTCGGCTCAGATTCGAACTTGGCTAAGTCACACCCCTAAACTTGAAATCATTGGACTGAGGTGATATTTGAATTCACCTTATTACATTGTTGGGAAGACTATTAAAAGTTGAATTTGCTTTTTTTTTTATGTTGCTATTACATATTACATGTTTTTAGTTAGTATTTTGAGTAATATCTAAACGTAGTAAAAACAAGCAAGATGGATAACATGACAGAGAGGTACATATCTTTATACTATAAATGTAAAAATGTGTGAAGAGTCGAGAGGCCACCAAATAATCATTAGTGAATTGTAATTCATTCATGCTTTTTGTCATCTTTTTCAAATTTAAAAATTAAAATCTATATGTCTATATTAATATCTATTAACCTACTAATCTATTAATATTAATCTTTATACTGTAAATGTAAAAATGTGTGCAGGGTTGATATCAGTGAATCGTAATTCATTTTCGCTTTTTGTTATCTGTTTCAAATTTAAAAATTAAAATCTATCTATCTATCTATTAATATCTATTAATCTATTAATATTAATATACATAATAGTAATCAATTCATAGCCTCTCTATCTCCACGTTCACGCCACTGTCTCTCTCTCTCTCTCTCTTTCTCTCTCTCTCTCTCTCTCTTCAACTAATTTCTTAAACTCACACACCCTCTCTCCCCACGTTCACATTGCTCTTTCTCTCTCTTCGGTTAAAGTAATTACCTTTCGCTCAAACTGACATTTTCTACCCCTCATATTTCCTCTCTCTTTGTATCTATATTTGCAGATCTAAAGTCTCTCTTCAATTTTTCAAGAATCTAAGGCATTTTTCTTCGGTTCTCTTCCCTCATTTAATTATGTTTTCTAATTTTCGTATTTGTATCGGCGCATTCCTCTTTGATTTTGAGAGTTCTGCACCAATTTTGTCAGGATTCAAGTTTGTCTTCTTCAATTATCTTCAATTGCAATTTTGGCGCTACCTCTTCTGAAATTAGGTTATGTAATTTTCGTGCTTTCTGTATCATCTATAACTTTATGGGTTTTAATTTTGAAAGGTTTTGTTCGCCTAAATTTAAAGTTTTTTTAATTTATTTTAACTTGGAATTAATTTTTACGGGTATACGGTGGACTTCGAAAATCATGATTTTGGCAATCTGGTTTATTATTTTGTCGTTAAACGGTATTTTTCATTATTTTTTCATTGAGGTGTTTTTTTTTTTAGGTAGACAATAATTTACAATCAAGCTTCATTACTTAATTCAATTTTGGTTTGGAGTTTACAGAAAAATGAAGTAAACTAGATAGCAGGGCAGAATTTGATCCAATTATGAGTCCACGGGGCTAGTTTGCTCTATCTGTGCATTGGCTGGAGGATTGGTGAATTAGGTGCAAGGATTTTGAAGACTCATTCCACTCTCTTGAAACAAAATTTGCTTCTCCATTTTTTCCCCATGTTTCTCTTATTTTTTTTTCCCTCAATTTTTTTGACGTAATTTTTGTGATGATATTTCCATGTATTTGTTTTGAAGACCCGACATGTGAAATGTGTATGAAGTTTAAAATTATAATAAAACTCTGTTTACAGTGGTCATTAGTCTGCTCAACAATATATATGTTCAAAATATTTATTTCAACATGCACCGTACAAATTATGGATTTAGACTAGTTATTAAGCAAAATGAGACGCACATAAAACATGAGAAGTATGCCAATATTGTTGGAAATGATTTAGGCACAAATTACAAGGAATTTTTGTTTAAAGACAGGCATAATTAGCACGTGTGAGGTAGACTTGAACTCTGAAATAGTATTATCATGGTTAGACTTAGCAAATGGGCTATTCGATTTAAGAGTAAATTAGGTCGTATTATGGGTTAAGTGACATTTAGGGTATTCAATTTGGATCGGGTGACTTTCAGTTCAGGTCGACTTCGAGTCAAACGATATTTTGTCCAATAAATTTATCATGCAAAAATAAGCAACTTTATAGAAAATTTTCGGTTGGATACAGTTCAGTTCGGATCAAATTAGATTCCGAGCCTACTTAAAGTGAGTCTGTATTAGATATCAAGTAGAATATATGTCCAAATTATCATATATATATATATATATATATATATATAATATATTATATATATATATATATATATATATATATTATATATATATATCATATCATATATATATATTAAAAGTTGGATTGAACTCATGTATGAGCGACACGTGGGATGCCACATAGGATGTCATTTAGGTGCCACTTGGGATAAGAATGCCATGTAGGATAGCAACATAAAAATCTTCTATTATGTAATTAAGATGGATGTAGGTTATCAATACAATTTTAATTCAATTTAATGTTAACTTTTCTCACATGTTATGACTAATTAGTAATTAAATTTTGTCTTAAAAAACTTAAATGTAGAGCAAAGAAATGATTTAGATGTTACCCAAGAAAAAAAAAATTTAAGTGTGTTAGACATTATTTTGAGGTAAGTATACATTGGACATTTAAATCTAAATATATTAGTTTTAAATTTAAGTGTGTTATGACTACTTTAAGTTGGTACAATGTTTAGTTTCTTTTCACATTTGTAACTAACGTTTATGATATTAAAAAAAATAAAAACGTTTCAGTGATTTATTTAATTTATATTTCACTTGAAATTATAATTTACACTCAAAAATCACATAGTATAATTAGTTCATTTAGCAAATTTAAATTAAAATTTAATAGGTAAATGAATATACAAGAGTAGTTTGTCTACATCCCCGCAATATATCATGATTGTTCATAAATTAGTAGTACTCCCCTCCCTCCTCTCCCCCCCCAAAAAGAATGTTAAAAGTTTTCCTAAATTCAAATTGCAGTAAAATTTCTTCATCTGCTACTAATCTCCCTTTCTTCTTTTTGAAAATTTTTTATTTTTCTTTGTTGGTTTTATTATAAATAATTATACACTAAAGAGATAAGATTTTGGTCAAAGACTTATATGTCTTTTTGTTACTATTGCCAACAATTTTTCAATGCTTTGTTGATCATGAGAATAATTAATCAAATTTATTTTTATTCAAATCATGGATTAAATAGTCGGAAGAACCATGATCACTATTAAATAATATTAAAGGTGTTGTTAAACTATTGAAATAATCTTCAATAGACATATGAAGTAAGTGCATGTATAATGGATATCATTAAACCAATAGGAATCTCTAGGGAAAAAAACGCTTCTTTTGTGATGATTATTAATTTTAAATGGCATGCACGATCTTACGAATTTGACATTTGGTCTCACATATGCTAAATAATCTTTTACTAATTTATTCTTATTGGTAAATTACCTTATTATTTTATTTGAATGTCCATCTTTAATATTATACAACCTTTGCTAGATACCTCATTATTTCATTTTAATGCTCACCTTTAATTATTATATTATATATTATTTTTGAAATTAATTACCTCATTATCCCAACAATTGCTCATTTTACTTTGAGTTTATCTTAATTTGCAATTCCTATAAATAAGGACTTAATTTTGTAGTATCTCATTTACGTATGTGATGAAAAAGAAAATTTGTGTCCCCATATAATTCTTAGTTGTGGAAGAATACATAAATGAGTCATAACAAATGCTGATTGACTAAAATAGAAGAATCTTATTCTTTTTGCAATCAATGTCAAGTTGAAAGTTACAATCGTTAGAATTATTTTGCACTTATCTTAGACAAAGTGACCATTTGTATTTAAAAAAAAAGGCAATTTTCTATTCATGTTTTCTATACAATGACTACAAATAAAAGTCAAGGACAATCATAAAAATATTTAGGAGTTTACCTTCTAAAATCGGTATTAAGTCATGGACAATTGAATTACAGCATCATTGGTGACTTGACCAAAGGATTTAAAGTTTATCACTAAACATAATAATGAATACCAACAAGGATACACAAGAAACATTGTCTACCAATAAGTGTCTAACAACCTACCAACGGTTATATGTATGCACTCAAAATAACTTCACTACTACAAATTATCAACAAAAAAAAACAAATTGGCACTATACATCTTTTACTGGTAGTAAATTCCTACAAAATGTTAGTTCTAATTATGCAAATACCATGACATATTACGATTCTTAGAATTAAATATAATCAGAGATTAAAATAATAATAATAAATAAATTCCTCCAATATTGTTCAGGCAACTCCAGGAAGATGAAATATACCAGAAGTCCACAATTGAAATGTCTCTCTGTAGGTAAGCATAAATCAATACAAAAATATTATCGTATATGTTTTCACTAAATGATAAGTACGTAAAAAATCATTACATGCATTTAACAATACATCGTTAATGATAAGTAGGTAGAAACAAACGAAAAATCAAAATATAACTTAGTATAATATATGTTACTTTTGCATGTTACTTAATATGAGAAAGAAAGTTGGCGACTCATGGATAGCGAAAATGATAAATCTGATGTGTTATTGAACATTTCATATTAGAATTACTTTCCATAGATTACATTTAACCATATGATGCATTTTTAAAAATAAAGTCCAAATTTAAGAAAGACAACATTAAATTATTGAAAATACTATGATTTTTCTTTACTTCTTTGCTCCCACCATCAATATGATTATTTCACAAAGTTATTTAAACTTTAAAAAAAAACCACAAAGCGTCACACCTCATAATATCTTAAAACAAAAAAATAATTAAAAACTTCTTAGCTAACATGATTAAAAAAGATAGACTGCACATCAAAAATTCAAGTACATATACTTAAAGTGACTTCATATTAAATAAAGTTAGAAAAAAGGTACTACCATCAAGTCTATGAAACTCGGTATGGTATAGCACCAAAAACAACACATGCAACAAGATACTGAAACTTATTAACTGAGAAGTTATAGCTATCGTGCAACGCACGGATAAAAACTAGTATATTTTAAAAGTTGGATTGAACTCATGTAAGAGCGACACATGGAATGCCACATATGATGCCATCTAGGGTGTCACTTGGGATAAGAATACCATGTAGGATAGCAACATAAAAGATTTCTATCATGTAATTAAGATGGATGTAGATTATTATTACAATTTTAATTCAATCTAATGTTAACTTTTCTCATATGTTATGACTAATTAGTTATTGAATTTTGTCTTAAAAAACTTAAATATAGATCAAAGAAATGACTTAGATATTACCCAAGAAAAAAATTGAATTATGTTAGACATTATTCCTCAGGTAAATATATATTGGACATCTAAATCTAAATATATCTATTTTTATATATTATTTTTGAGTGAATATATCATGATTTGACACTTGAATTAATGCTGATTGGGCTGATTATTTCGCATACAGTAAAGCTTGATTACTTAAGTATGTCACATAATTGGATTTGGATAATATGAGATATAGTAGGACCTTAACGTGATTGTAACTTTCGCTTACGACTGCTTTTAGTTGGTACAATATGTAGTTTTTTTTTTTCACATTTGTAACTTACATTCATGATATTAGAAAAAACGTTTCAGTCATTTATTCAATTTATATTTCACTTGAAATTATATATTTGCACTCAAAAGTCACATAATATAATTAGTTCTTTTAGCAAATTTAAATTTAAATTTAATAGGTAAATTAATATATAAGAGTAGTTTGTCTATATTCCCATAATAGACCATAATTGACTTCATAAATTAATAGTACTGCCCCCAAAAAAAAGAACGTTAAAGTTTTCCTAAATTCAAATTGTACTAAAATTTTTTCATTTGCTACTAATCTCCTTTTTTTCTTTTTTAAATTTTTTCATTTTTCTTTGTTTTTTTTATAAAGACTTATACACCAAATAGATAAGATTGAGGTCAAAGATTTATCAGTCTTTTTGTTACTACCGTCAAAAATTTATCCATGCTTTGTTAGTCATGAGATTAATTAATCAAATTTTATCTTTATTCAAATCATGAGTCAAATAGTAGGATGAATCATCATCACTATTAAATAATATTAAAGGTATCATTAAATTATTGAAATAATTTGTAATGGACATATGAAGTAGGTGCGTACGTAACGAACATAATTAAACCAACAGGAACTCTAGGGAAAAAAACGCACCTTTTGTGATGGTTATTAGTTTTAATTTGCATACATAGTCCTACGAATTTGACATTTGGTCTCATATGTGCTAACTCTTCTTTTGCTAATTTATTCTTATTGATAAATTACCTTATTATTTCATTTGAATGTCCATCTTTAATATTATATAACCTTTGCTAAATTGCCTCATTATTTTATTTTAATGCTCACCTTTAATTATTATATTATTTATTATTTTTGAAATTAATTACCTAATTATCCGGATAACTACTCATTTTACTCTAGAGTTTATTTTAATTTGCAATTCCTTAGATAGAGACTTAATTTTGTACTATCTTATCTAAATTTGTGTCATCATTTGATCAAAAAGAAAATTTGTGTCCCCATATAACTTTTAGTTGTGAAAGGATACAAAAATGAGTCCCAACAAGCACTGATTGGTTGAAACGGAAGAATCTTATTCTTTTCTCGATCAATATCCGAATAAAGGTTATAATCCCTATAATTGTTTGCACTCATCTGAAATAAAGTGGTCATTCGTATAAAAAAGAAAGCAATTTCCTATTCATGTTTGCTATGCAATGACTATAAATAAAAGTCAAGAACAATCACTGAAATGTATATGAATTTACCTTCCAAAATCGGTATTAAGTCATGGACAACTGAATTGCAGTATCACGGGTGACTTCGCCGGAGGGTTTGAAGTTTATCATCAAACATGACGATGAACACTATGGACGATACACAAGAAACATTGTTTATGAAGAAGTGTTCAGCAACTTACCAATGGTATGTATGCACTCAAAATAACTTCACTACTACAAATTACCCAAAAAAATAAATAAATTGACAATGTACATCTCTTACTGTTATTAAAGTCCTACAAAATGTTAGTTCTAATTATGCAAAAATTATGACATATTATGATTCTTAGAATTAAATATAATTGAAGATTAAATAATAACAATTAATAAATTCATCCAATATTATACTAGCAACTCCAGGCAGATGAAATATACAAGAAGTTCACAATTGAAACACTTCTCTGCAGGTAAGCATAAATCAATACAATTTTTACTAAATGTATAAGCATGTAAAAAGTCATTGTATACATTTAACAACACATTGTTGATGACAAGTAATTAGAAACAAATGAAAAGTCAAAACCTAACTTACTATAATATATGTTACTTTTGCAGGTTATTTAATATGAGAACGGAAATTGGTGACTAATAGACAGCGAAAATGACAAATCTGATGTATTATCGAACATGTTATATTAGAACTACTTTTCACATTATCATATGATGCATTTTTAACAATAAAGTCCAAGTTTAAGAAATACAACATTAAATTACTAAAAATACTATGGTTTTTCTCTGGTCCTTTGCTCCCACATCAATATGGTTATTTCATAAAATCATTTTAAACTTAAAAAAATCACGCAGTGTCAAACCACATAATATCTTTAAAAAAATTGCATAACTAATCAGATTAAAAAAGATAAACTACACATCAAAAATTTAAGTATATATAATTAAGGTAATTTCATATGAAATAAGTTCAGGAAAAAGTTACTACCATCAACTCCATAGAACTCAGTATAGCATCGCACCAACAATAACATATATAACAAAATACTAATACTTATCAATCGAAAAATGATAGCCATCGTGCAACGCACTGGTAAAAAACTAGTTTAATTGAAATTTTGAATCTCAAGTCAATTTTAGCATATCTAATCATGGTACATAGATCAAGTCATCGTACGTCAACAACACAGAGCAACAAAAAGGTAAACCTTAAAAAGTAGAAGCATGGTCCCTATTTCGTAAAGAAGTAAAAGAAGGCGTTCGTGCAGCCTGGCAATCTCCAATACATGTGCTAACCCCTCTTGGAGGATGCTTGACTGCCACGAGTTCTTGCCATCTTGAGAATTTTGGAGGTTTTGGAGTTTGGGATTGAAGTGGGTTTAAGGAAGGAGAGGGAAATTAGGTCTTTGAGAGAGAGAGAGATGGACGGATTATGGAGAGAGAGAGTGGAGGGATTTAATGGTCAGCATGAGTTGTCCGAAAAACGAGGGAGTTTATGGGAGAGTTTATTTCGGCCCTTCTTGGAGAGATAATATTTTGCATGCAGCACATCATTACACTAGGTATGGTATAAATTATAGGTTAGGTATAATGAAAAAGGAAATTTCGATTTCCAACATTCCTTTAATAACGTCACTTGGTCAGCACATGATACAAACAGTGGTCAGGTCTGTTCCTAGAGCTTGTTCTTACTGTTAAAAGCTCGGTGTCTCAGGATACTGAGGGCAATATTATTAGACCTCAACGAGTGTCAGCATGTTACACTCCACACATATGCCAGTAAAGGCATAAAAATTGAATGCATCCATTGTAACAATTTATTTGGCTTAAAAACCCTTAACTAGTCAATCATTGGGTTAAACAAGCATACTCAAGTTCTTTTAATCATACCCAATTCAAGTCTATTCCTCTCAAACTGCTCTTAACTCAGTGCCTTGATAAATATGTCAGCAATTTGCTTATCAGTGGTACAAAAATTCATTGAAATTAAGCCCTTTTCAACATTATCTCTCAAAAAATGATGCCATATGTCAATATTCTTAGTCCTTTTATGTTGACATGGGTTTTTGGCAATGTTAACTGTACTTATATTATCACAAAATATAAGAATGCAACCCGTGTCAACAGAAAAGTTCTTGAGTTGTTGCCTTCTCCACAACAATTGAGCACAACAAGAAGCTGCCGCTACATACTCGGCCTCTGCTGTGGACATGACAACGAAGTGTTATTTCTTGGTTACCCAAGAGACCAAACAGGGTCCAAGAAAATGAGCCATACCTGAGATGCTTTTTCTGTCAACCAAGAATCCAGCATAATCAGCATCCGCATACCCAATGAGATCAAAAATGCACCCTCGACGATATCATAACGCTAAGTCCGAGGTCAATAGTTGCAAATATTTCCTCATAATCGATCCCCTCTTCTTGGTTGTAACCTTGAACCACCAACCTGGCCTTATTCCAAGTGACTGTTCCGAACTCATCCAATTTGTTCTTGAACACTCACTTGGTGTTAATTATCGATATGTCCTTAGGCCTTGGTTCAAGGTGCCAAACCTTATTCCTTTCGAACTGATAAAGTTCTTCTTGCATAGCAGTAACCCAGTTAGAATCTGGAAGGGTTTCATAAACATTCTTTGGCTTAATGTTAGATAAAAAAGCATAGAAAGTACATGAGTTTCTAAGTTTGGATCTGATTTACACCCCTGTATTAATGTCAGACATGATCTGGTCAAGGGGGTGCCAGCTTTGGTGCTTCCAGAATCATGGAATAAATGAATCCATAGATACACTTAGCAATCTCTCCTGGGTACTTGGTGAAACAGGTTCTGAAATTGTTCTGGTGCCTGTTCCCATATCAGTTTGGGAATAATTGGGTTGAGTAGGCCGGTTCTGTTCAGGTTCAGCAATGCTCCCCCCTAACTGGTTTGCTTCCTGCCCACCTTCTAAATTATCAGTTCTAGAACTTGGTTCATCTTCAGGAGCCTTACTTTTATCAACTATGGAGCTTTGAGCGAGCGAGAGGTCTTTTCTTACAAGACCAAGTTCATACTCTTCTTCCTGTGTATCATGCTCAACCACAGAGTTAGTCTCATCAAACAATACATACCTCTTCCCTCCTCCACTTGTGATCCTCATAGGATCACACAAATCAACATGTAATAGTTCAAGAGGTCGGGAAGTACTAACATAGTTCTTTGACTTGAAAGAAGCTCTAACTTACTTTCCTCTAGCACAAGCGTTGCACACTTTGTCATCATTGTACTTGATGGAAGGTAGTCCGACTACTAGGTCCTTAGAAACAAGTTTATTCAAAAGAGAAAGACTTGCATGACCTAACCTCTTGTGCCAAAGCATAACATCGTCATCAAGAGCACTTAAACAAGTCAAATGATTTTGGGGAAGTGAAAGAACACACACTTTATACACATTGTTGTGTCGCTTCTCCCTCAACACAACACTACCAGAATTGACATTGGTAATCAAGCATTGATCTGAAGAGAATTCAACGTGATTACTTCTATCACACAATTGAGACACACTTAGTAAATTATGTTGTAACCCATCAACCAAGTGCACATTATCAATAGAGTGAGAGAGTGATTTACCTATCGTACCTACACCGATAATTTTTCCAGATTTGCCATTTCCAAATGCCACTCTCCCTCCATCAAAGGCTATAAGTGAGAGAAAGTTTGATTTATCTTCCGTCATGCGCCTTGAGCAACCACTATTCAAGAACCATAGTTGATTGCCTCCTCTCACTTTAGCCTGCAAAACAGCTAAGTGTTTGTCTTGGGAACCCAGATCTACTTGGGTCCTATTTTCTTTGACAAGGAGATTAAGTCATCTTTTCTAATCCATACGTGTTTAACATATAATGAGTTTCTCTCTATTGCTCTTTTTCTCAAAGGACAAGCATAGCGATAATGATCAGTTTTTTCACAGTGAAAACATATTATATTTTCTTGAAGACCAACATATTTTTTTAAACTGGTCTAGTAAAAGGTCTATTCACAAATCCTAGTCCCCTTTTATTTCGGCTATGATGAGTGTTTAGCCAGTTAAGCGCTTCTGAGGAACTGTTCCAGCGCCTGTTCTGAACGAGGTCAGATTCGACCTTATGAGCATACGCTTCTGAGGAATTGTTCCAGCGTCTGTTCTGAACGAGGCCAGATTCAACCTTATGCACCTTTTCAAGCAGTTGGTTATTTTCACTTACCAAGGATTCTACCTTAAGTTTCAGGTCTAGGGACTCAGTATTCAGCCTTATAAGATCAGAGTTAAACTCTTTCTCTCTTGTGTTTATAAGGTCCTTAAGTGTGTCAAGATCTTTACATAGGGCAAGAACCTCTTCTTCTGTCTTAAGTTTTTCACATTTGAGAACTTCATTGACATGTTCAAGTTCTTGTTTGTTTCGTTCAAGCATTTTAAAATCTTTTTCCAATTCGAAACAAACATCTTTAAGCATGTAATTTTTAGCAGTTATTGTCTCACACTCATTCATTATAGCAAATAATAATTTCACAACTTTAGCTTTGCTAAGACCACGTATTGTATCCTTGAGTTGGGACAAGCTTTCGACTGATTCAAAGTCCGATTCAGACTCGCTTCTAGCCATGAGGGCTTCTACAACTTCTTTCTCTTGGGAGTCCTCTTCCTCCTCTGAAGTTTCACCCCAGGCTGCCATCATTGCCTTACCGAAACGCTTTAAGGAGCTGCTCTGTTGCGGCCTCTTGCCATGGTTTCGGAACTGTTCTGACCCCTATTCTTCCCTCTGTATGGGGCAATACTGCACAATGTGATTGGGTTTTCCACATCTGAAGCATCCTGAAAACGGATCATGATCACTGTTCCGTGGCTTCTTGGTACTTTCTTTCTTGATATTACCTTTAGCCTTCTTGAAGAATTTCTTGAACTTTCGAGTCACCATGGCTATCTTTTCAAAATCTAGGTCCGAATCATCACTCTCCAAAGCTTTTAGAGCAAGGCCTCGATCTCTCTTTGCTTCTTCCTTTACCTGGGCACTTCTCCTCAATTCGTATGTTTGAAGGTTCCCAATAAGCTCTTCCAAGGAGATCTCGTTCATCTTCTTTGCTTCCTGGATGGCTGTAACTTTCGTTTCCCATGTTGAGGCAAAAACCGTAGGATCTTTCTTATCAATTCTTCAATAGTAAAGGATCTTCCTAACGATTTCAGCTCATTGGTGATGTGGGTAAAATGAGTGTACATATCCATCACAGTCTCTTTATCGCTCAATTCGAACTGCTATATTTCCTCATTAGCAGTTCAATTCTGGACTGTTTGACCTGGTTGGTTCCTTCACGCGCCACGTGAAGAGCGTTCCATATTTATTTTGCGGACTCACACTCTGATATCCAAGTGTACTTATCTGGTCTAAGGCCAAAGTATAGCAACTTCTTAGCCTTAGCGTTTTTCTCCTTCTTTTTGAAATCCTCCGAGTCAAACTCCTCTGGCTTTTTAGCAATGGTCTTTCCATCTTCCATGGTCTTCATTGGAATGTAAGGACCATTCACAATGATCATCCATAACTCATAGTCATCAGTTTGAATATAGTTCTCCATACGATTCTTCCACCAGTTATAGTATTATCTATTGAAGTATGGTAGTCGAGTCATAGATTGACCCTCCAGAATTCCTTGTGGAGCATTCATCTTTTCACGATCTCTCAATGTGTTAACCTAACTATGAGAACCTGTCTATGATACCACGTGTTATATTTACTCACACAAGGATATAAGAGGGGGGTGAATTGTGTCTACTAGTTTTTTCGGTTTTCTCAAAACACTCGTTAGAACTGTTTGGAACGTATATTTGCGTATAATTGCGGAAACAGTAAAGAAGACACAATATTTTTACGTGAAAAACCACCTCTGACCCAACAGAGGTGTAAAAACCACGACCTACTACAGTAGGATTTCAGCAACTCTTTCACTAAACGGGCCGAGCACGTTACAACTGTAACACACGTAACTTAGTCTACCCAAGGCTTTCATTAAAAACACACATCCAAAGTCTCTCAAAATTTGGACAAATACTCACGGACACAACGTCCACACGTCCCCTACGGACACAACGTCCAACGTCTACCAAGATTTGGACAACCTCTTATCACGATGACGGAAAAGAGATAAAGAATAACTTACTTAAATGCTTCTAAATAAGTTGAGTGTAAGGTACAATACAACTCCTATTATGCCAATAATGAAGACTCGATTAAGCACCCTTTTTGAAGGTTTTTCTCACAGAAAATTCAGACTCAGAAAAGCAATTAGCACTTGAAAATCGTGAAAAACTCAGAGAAAAGTTGAGGGAATTGGCCGCTTAAATAGTGGGATAAGTATGCTTGCCGTGCAAGGATGAGAGCAATCTCCACTTTTCTTAGCCATTCCCTAATCTGAGAGTTACCAATCTTCCTTATAGGATAGGATCAAATATTTGGAGGATAGTTTTTCCTTAGGAGATAAGATCAAATATTTAGGAAAGATTTTTTTCTTAAGCGAGATAGGATTAAATCTTCTCACCAAAAATTTGAAAAAATATTTTGTCTCTTAAACAAGGGAAGAAATAGTTTTAGATTTTGACTGACATGAATTAATTCCAATTGTTTCCTAAAAAACGTCAGTTCAAAAATCCTTTTAAGAAAATCGTTAAAATTCGAATTTTTATTCCCAGCCTTAAAACACTGCAGACCTGGCCTCTTGGACCTGTTCTGAGATATTGTTCTGAGTCACCAAAGAACCTTTCAAAGTGAATGCTAAATCAGAAATCTTCTAATTGGCATATTAACAAGAATCTAAAAGAATAAACCTCATATAACACGTAAGACTCTTGTTATCAGCTGAACTCCTTGGACATGATTTTGATGTTCCACACGATGCTCCATGCTTTGTGCTCAGAACTGTTCTGAGGCAATGTTCTCAGACTCTTGTTATCAGTTGGACTTCTTGCACAGGTCCATGCTTCCCCTCCCAGAAGTGTTATGAGGGAGTGTTATCAGATTCTTGCGCATGTTATCAACTTTGATGCTCTATGCTCATTCGAACTGCTCCATGTATTTTTCGAATCCTGTCTTAGCATACATCTCAAGCATAACACATAACTCACATCATATTGACTAGTACATTTGGATTGTTATATTCAAAACCTTACACATTAATTGGATTAACAGATAATATGACCAAATTCTTTTTTCGCCACGAATAAGAGAAAGCCTTAACCAATCGCATCTGGAGATGCAACTTAGATGATGGCACTTGGATCACAGACCCAGATGAACTGACTTCTCTTACAGTTCAGTACTTTCAGCATCTTTGCTACCCTACTCAATCCTCCAACGATACAAGCAGAAATCAGACTATTATCAATATCGTCTCAAGGTTCCGTAAATGCTTATCACGGGAGGATCTTGAATGGTTATCCTAGCCTTATTACCGAAGAAGAAGTGAAGGAGCTTTCTTTAGTGTGAATGGATGGAAGTCTCCAGGACCTAATGTTATTCCTGGCTTCCTGCCCTATTCTATCACAAATTCTGAGACATCATTAGATCTGATGTTTTCGAACGTCGTGCTGAAGTCTCTTTATCTAGGGAAAATTCCAAAACAAATTAATCATACTTTCATTCACTTGATCCCTAAGATTCCTAATCCAAGCTCCTTAAGCCAATATCGCCCAATTAGCCTCTACAATGTTATTTGCAAAGGAATTTCAAAGTGCATAGTTAATCACCTTAAGAAAGTCATGCCTTTACTAATTAGCCTATAACAGAATGCATTTGTTCCAGAATGGCTCATTAGGGATAGTTGTCTAATAGTTCATGAACTTCTTCATTATAGCAAGCATAAACAAATGGGTCCCCCCAATTGCGGCTATCAAGATTGACCTTAATAAAGCATATGATCATCTAAAGTGGGATTTCATCAAAGCAGTCTTAAGGCAAGTTGGCTTCCCTAAATTATGGATTTCCCCACTCATGGAGTGCATCACAACTGTCTGTTACTCAGTTTTGATTAACGACAAACCACCCCCTGTATTGAAGCCTATGTTAGGAACACAACAAAGGGATACTTTATCACCATATATCTTTATTCTGTGCATGGAAGTCCTATCACACTTTTTACTTCAAGCCCAAGAACATAGGTATTGCCTGGGTATCAAAATAACCAAATACGCCTCATTTATCAGTCACCTATTATTTGTTGATGATTCTTTTTTTTCCACACCCATGCAATTACATCAATGCTAGAATATCCACTGAATCATAAACGAATTATGTTTGGCATCAAGGGAAGTTATAAAGCCAAATCGTTCACCTTATTCTCCTCCAATGCGAGGGAGGAACACAGAACATAATACATAATACCTTCAGGATGCAAACTGCAACTTATTTTGGGACATATCTTGGAGTACCTGTCACCATTGAGAAAGCTAAGATGCAATAGTTTAACTTCCTGATAGAAAGAGTCCAAAGAAAATCGCGAGGGTGGAAAACCAAATTTCTTTCACCGGCGGGTCAACTACTGCTTATAAATAATGTAGTTGGAGCACTATACCAGCATACTTTCTCGATGTATCGGGCCTCGAATGGTGTCCTTCGTAAACTCAATTCTAGAGTTATAAACTTCTTATGGTCCAACTCACAAGGAACCCCAGTATACACTGGACTAAGAAGGAACAATGCCACCAAAATACTAAGCGTTGTTAATGAGGCAAGCTTGGCGGATCCACTCGAAACCCAATCTATTAATCACTAAGATTTACTGTGGCAAATATGGTTCTTACTCTAAAGTAGATGGTGCATATTATGATTGTAAAGAACACAATACTTTGTGGGGGTGTATGGGTCTAACTAGGGCGGCATCTAAATTTAAGGAAGAATTACAATGGCTCATCCGGAATGAACACACAGCTCATGTACCAGAAGACTGTTGGTGTAACAATGGAATTGTTGGATTACGATCACAAGTGAATCCCGCTCCATGGGAGGATCGTACGGTAACTGTTTTATTTAATGAATCCAAAATAGGATAGGATATAGGTAAGCCCATACCTCTATTTCCCCATAAGATAGTGTGGGAATTCTTAAGCTACATAGTCGACCAACAACAACCCCAGATCGACTATACTGGCCCATGAGTACTAGAGGAGAATATACTTCAAAGTCTTGTTATAATTAGTTAGAAAGCAGAACAAGCTTGAAGCTGACAAACGAGAAGTCAAAATGTGGAAACTTTTATGGGCTCTTCGAATTCCAACCCCTGGAAAAGTTCTAATGTGGAAAGCGTTTTACAACCGCCTACCAATTGGAAGAAACAGATGCATAAGAAAGATTGATCAACGATACGACTGTCTATTATGTAGAACCTCAGAAGAGTTGATACAACATCTTTTTGGGACTGTTGGTTCTCTCAGCTGCTCTGGTGGGCTTCGCCTTTGGCAATCAAGATCAACTCTAATCCAAATGTTCCTTGGACCCATTGGGTTCGTGACTGGATGCTCTTCTTGAGCCCCCCCTCCCCAATAACTCATCCCACAATGGAGCACATATAGTTGTAGTCACATTTGAAAGCTAATACTATTCCAAGAGGCCCCCGTGAGTCCAACCAAGATGATAGACATTCTCCAGACCAACTTAAGCATTTTATCAACTTTTATCGCATCGTCAAGGAGAGTTTAGACTAGAAAAACTCGTCCAAGCACAGTCAACCAGAACCAAAGATTCACACAGTCGAATGGGGACAAATTAATACAAATCCAAGCGTCATCATCCAGCTTGTTGGTGCATGTAACAGAAAACAACAATGGAGAGGGACTGCTATTCAAGCAAAGAGAAGCGACTTGATCTTAATGACATACCAGGAAAAACTTCGCTGCAACTCGAGACTAGAGGCCTCGCTATAGCGGCAGAGAAAGCACTAGCTATAGCAATACATCAGGGATGGACGAGAATTGAAATTTGGACAGATAGCATAGTACTCATAAGGTCCTTAAGTCCGACAGGTGATACACCAATAGATATTTTCTGTTTTTGGAGCAATGTATTTCTCTTAAGCATTGTTTTATGTATTGTATATATCGAAAGATAAGTAAAAAGATCAATTACAGGTAATTGTAAACTTAGCTAGGCAGAATAGACAGTAATGTATGTAATGTACTTTCCTTCATGCATTACCAAGCAGACCAAAAAAAGAAAAAAGAAAAAATGATCAGTGGATCTGAAATTATTGTTGCTTATATGCATATCCAACATATCCATGGCACGGAGAGTATAATATTCTATTTGAAAACTCCAGGACATAAACGTCAATTCGTCATGTAGAAACAAAAGGTTTATGTGGGTAATAAATCAAAACCCATGCCATGTAGCACTATTGTCTGGCAAAAGCTGAGAGCCCCACTGGTCACCTATGTACCAAAAGCGTATTCAATCAGCGTCATAAATACCGTATCATACTATCTGATATCAATTAAAATATACCGTATCAGTTAAGAAACGGTAAAAACTATTGTATGGTATTATACCAATCAAATATTGTCAATACCGCTGTACATCGTCAAATATAGAACAGTACTGATATTTTTGGTCAAATACTGTTCTAATATACTAAAATTTCAAATTTTTTGTATTCTAATTTTTTAAATTTTTTGAAATTTACAGTGGTACAAAGCTGATACAATAGTGTACAAATTTGGTATATCCTATTTCAATGAAAAAGGGTTCAACAGTATGCAATTTTGGTATATCCTGTTTCAGTGAAAAAGGGTACGATTATCGGTACGATATTTATAACTTTGATTCCCAACACTTCGAGCAAAAAAAGGTAAAAAGATAAAAATACAACCATTCTTGCGACCTGTCTTCGGGAGCGGAAACTTTTGACGGCGTGATGACGACTAATCCCACGTGGCAAAGCCCAAGAAGCTTCGTGAAGAAAATGAATGATTTTTTAACAAAAAAAATTAATATGATATTTCAAATTATATACAACTGAATAATTTATTAATGTTCAGTATTTAAAAAAAATTAGATTATGATTAATGACTCAAGACACAAGAAAATGCACACGCAGTGGTAAAAGGTGTCATAATCAGGTAGGACCCACTAGAGTTATGGTTTTATTTTTTGGTCAAAAAGGCTCTGGTGGTTGGCACGACGTATCAACGTGGTTTTTGACGAGATGACATTTGGGGAATATTTTTTGGATCTCTCGCAGAATTCTCTCTCTTCATTTTTTTATCAACGCCTATTTTTTTTGTTATTTATCCCCTCTCAGTTTTAGAATCGAAGATAAGAGGCCATACTTTTTTAAAAAAAAAAAATTGAAGGAGTCCATACGTTTCACAGTGTGCGAAGTTTAAGGCCCACACGTGTCGCGCTATGACCTCTTCTTTTTTCTTCTTTAAAAGTTGGTTTTCCTCTCTGATTGACATGAGCGGCACGCTGCCAATGGATTGATTTTTTCTGAGACATACATGTCTTCTTGTATGCGTTGATGTCATTCATCCCAATTTTTATCTTTTTTAACGAAAAATTTTTTGAACAGTAAATGTTCACTAAAAATTTATTATATTAACTTGATGAAAATAATAAAGATTATTTACAAGCCATGAATTAACAACATTTAAGAAGATTATGTTAGAATAAAAATGAATTATCAACTAGTGTTATAGAGTGAAACAGAGGAAATTAGTAGTAACCAATGAACACTTACAAGTGAAGAATTTCGTCGATTCTATTTGAAATTTTGAAGGTAGGCAATAGATCAAATCGAGTCCGACTAGGGTTGCCCGGATTCAGTTGGGTCATGGTCGACTTGTAAAGTGGATCAAGCCGAGCACTTTAATGTAAATAAAACGGATCAGATTGAGGTAGCTCATGAACGATCTGCCTTTAGCCCGTTTTAAGATGGAATAAACTTAAACAAAATAAACTTTCCGTTAATATACTTTAATAGGTCGGCCCATTATGGACCCGACCCATTATTAACTAAACTCACCCTACTTTAAACAGACTGGTGTCAGGGAAAAGGCCCGGATCGACAACCATCCCTTCTTCCCCCTTAGCATCTCTCCATGTCTATCTCGCTTATGTTTATGTCTATTCCCATTGTCAGTTTTGGCTCTCTAAAAACGAAAACACCGGGTAATCCCAGTTTACAACACCGGTTTATTGTCAAAAACCATTTGGTCTGACCAGCTGCTTGACAGAATGGGTTGACAAGTAATTCCAAACCAGACCATTGCAATGAAAGTGCATACACAAACCAATAATATTATTAGAATTCAGATATTATAATACCGAACTGAAGTATAAACTAAAGCAA
This sequence comes from Carnegiea gigantea, assembly GCA_029747015.1. Taxonomy (NCBI): domain Eukaryota; kingdom Viridiplantae; phylum Streptophyta; class Magnoliopsida; order Caryophyllales; family Cactaceae; genus Carnegiea; species Carnegiea gigantea. The sequence continues at coordinate 626,049 of JAKOGI010000003.1, read as the reverse complement.
CAATAAATAATCCACTTAAACAATAAATAAATAAAAAAAGTTTTCTACGATAAATAGTCTACTTGAACGATAAGATAATCTGAAAGTACTGGAAGAAATCAACCGCCGCGGCCTTGAACTCTATGAAATCGTCATTCCCCAAACTCCTCGCAGATAGATTTGAGATGCAATAAGAACACCAGCACTTTTTAGTTAAACGGGTAGAAGATCTGAATTTATGAGTTGCACATATTCTCAAAAGTATGCAACAAGTAAAATCAATCAGCCAAAAATAAATAATGACAAGAAGACTGTTCTTTTCGTTGGTTAATCCAAATTTACAAAGCTCAACCAACTACAACCTATTTCACGAACTTTAATAAAAAAATTACTCACTTTAACCAATTTTAACCAACTTCCCACTATTTTAACCAACGTCTACTCATCACACAAAAACCATTCAACCCGCTTCAACCCGCTTCAACCCATTTCAAAAAAAAATACCTATTTCAATATACTTCAACCAATCTCAACTAACTTTACCCATTTACCAATTCATATTTTCTAAAGAAAAGCACAAGCTCAAAGTCATGCTGCCGTTATACCTGGTCAGAACACTTGTATCGTAGTCCTTGAACTGCGGACTGAGACATAACAAACTACGTACCTATGCGCGGTAGTGCCGCAATGATCTCCGAAGATGCTAATCACGCGACAAAAAATTTTTGGCACACCCGCATAAAGTTCTCTATTTTGCATGAGGAAAGAACAAAGAAGACGAATACATATGTTACTCAGCGAACCACGAGGAAATCAATGAATTGGCACGCGACAAAAATCCACATCCTAATAAGCTGATCAACGCGAAGCCAATATGAATACGCTGGATTCGGTTGAGTAAAACCGTGACCCACGAAAACCGTGGGAGGAGGTTACGAGATTGAACCATTAAGCATCCCTTGCAACTGATGCATAATAACAAAAGAGGTAAATTGGGTCTCCCATGACAAGTCATCGTCAACAGATGCGAGCACCATGGTCACGTATGTGGTAATATTCAATGTCCAAAGTGAAGAAGGAAGAGGCGGGAGGACACTATCGTGGCTGGCATGCGGTTGCCACTGCCGTGGCTGGCAGGGCACCGGTGGGCGACCAAGAGCCATCCGGGACACCACCGTGAGTCAAGTATGCCGAGGAAGAGAGAGGATGCAGGGGCGGCACTGCATTGCCGTGGCTGGGCAGAACATCGGAGGACGACCAGGCAGGACCGAGGGCACCACCCTGAGGTGGGTAGGCCAAGGAAAAAGTGGATGGGTGGAGGAGGTCGAGAGGACCCGAGTAGGGCACAACGAAACTGTGAGAGGGCCACAGCAAGGAAGGGGAAGACCAAGGGAGTGACAGCTGCGCTTGGCGCCTGGTCAAGTCGAGGGAAGAAAGAGCCGCCACCGGAGGAGTAGATGGAGGTGGCGGCGGTGGTGGTGGGAGGTTGAAGGCAAAAGAGAGAGGAGCTTCACCATGCGCAGGCTCAAACAGTGGAGAAGAAGGAACCGGAGCAGGCGCGGTGGTTGGCCAGGTCCGACTACGATGGCAGGATAGTTGTGACCGGCGTGGTCACGGCGGCGGAAGCAGCTGAAGTGGTGGAGGAATCCATGGAGGTGCCGCGGCTAGGGTTTGGCGCTAGGGTTAGGGTTTGAGAGAGGGAGACTTGTGGAGGAAGAAATAGAGAATTTTTAGGGTTTAGAATTGAACTCGCTCTGATATCATGTGAAACTAAGAAAATGAACAGCTCACCTCAACCTGGGAGCCTGGACATATATTTATATTGACTGTACAAGATGTATAAATTACAATTATATCTCTATACGCTATTATTTAGTTTCCCTCTTTCCTTTCCTTTTTTCCCCCCTGCTTGCATGCTAGCGAATTTCAATTGGCTCGTTGAGTCTTTGGCATTAAAAGCTCATTATTTTTTTCCCAGTGCGGATTAATGCTCATTGTTACAGCCTGTTGAAAATGGAAGAACAAGACGCACCATTTTTCTAACCGAAGGAGCCATTTTCATTAGCCCTTTTCAAAATGACCGGCGCAAATAGTCCATTGAGTCGCATCCGCACCGATACCTTTCAATGCTTTCATCTCCTTATAAGCAATGTCGTTGGCAAGGCGCATCTACAAGTTTCAAACAAGCATACTTAAAATGAGCCTCGGTCTCAATCTAAGCAACAACACACAAGAAAACCCACACCAAACACACGCCCCCCCCCCCCCCCCCCCCCAAAAAAAAAAACACAAACACGTAAACACCCAGGAAAAAAATAAAAAAGAAAGATAAACCCAAACGTATGGGCTCAAGAGTGTGGCGATGAAGAACATGTGAATCTGTGCGGTTAGTACTTGGCAGTGAAGGCAGGCCCACAAGTCAGAACACACACAAGCTTACCTATGACCAGCTATCCCCCCCCCCCCCCCCCGGGCAAAAAAAAAAAAGCAGTAAGGGAAAACAAAGAAGGAAAAGGCTGAAACACACTCACAAAAAGGAAAAGGTACTTGTTGAAAAGAAGAAACAAACCAGAACATCAAGGTCCGCTCCACTAAAATGTTCACAAGCTTCACTCTTTGCAGTGGCAAGTAAATCGACACTGGCATCTACAGGCATTTTTCTAGCATGGGCTTTCAGTATCAAGCCTCGCTCATCAGGACTAGGCAAAGGGACATAGTATCGCTTCTCAAATCTTCTCGGCCTTAGCAAAGCATTATCTAGCAAATCAGGCCTAATGTCACCATAAAATCATGTCAAATACAAATGACTGATGCAAACTAATTAAACAAGAAACATTGCGAGTAATATAGAGAGGGGGACATCAAAGAAAGCAAAATGTTGTACCTATTTGCAGCACTGATGACATAAACACCCTGTCTTTGTTCTGCACCATCCAGCTAATTCAGAGGCTGCAGTGATTACCTAGGACTTTAAAACATCATTTCAAGTATGAACATAAGTATATGAGGCTACAATCTCATTTTACCTGCTTTATAACCCTATGAACAACCCAACCATATTCTTCACTTCTCAAAGCATCAAGCTGCCAAAGGCAAAATTTTCCATATATTAGTTGCCAGTAAACATCCATGGACCATTTCATCTGATTTTGGCTCTAAATACTTTCTGTCGAAGAATGAGGTATCAAATACAAACTGAATAAGTGAAGGTTTGACAATTGACAAAACCAATCGAGGAAACAATTTAAGCATACATGCAAACAGCAAGCGAATGAACGAATCACTACAATATATACACACATTCCAAAAGGCGAAAACAATAATCAAAGTAACAATCAAAGATCACGGCCTAATTAACGCTTGTTGCAAGCAAGACAACCCAATGCTGATTTAATTTCTTCATATAAATATATCTATACATATATATATCTCTCATTTTTGCCAAAGAAAATTACCATGGTTTTCATTTGACAGAGATAGCCAACTCACTATTCCCATGTCTCCATATGTCTCCTTATATGGTTGTCCAGAAACAAAGGCACCATGCAAACTCCATACTCTCAACTTTTTATTTCCATTTCTACCCGCTCGACGTAAAGAATCCCGCAAGCAGCACAAGAGGCATAGAGAACTTTTCTCCATGCCAAATTCACCCTAGCTAGCCGATCATCAATTTATTTTTTGCAAAAATAACCAAGGCAACTGCTTAAAAACCCCTAAACTACATATGAAAATGGACAAACACAAAGACACATAACTAGGACCAAGAGAATCACATATATTATCTTAAAGGGCCAACGAATCTAATCAACTGAGAGGGTGTGTGAGCAACTTATATTGTAGGACTAACTGACTATGTATTTATGTGATATTGGGAATGCCAAAAGAAATAAAATTAAGTAGCAACAGGGAACGACAAGGAGAATTTTAAGCACAGTAGCAGCAGTGAGTGTAAGAAGCAACAGATACACGCCTCATCGAAGAAAATAATACATGGAGAACATGCCCTTGCACAAGCAAAGATTCTGCGTACTTTTAATTCACTTTCTCCAACATATTTGTCCATAACTTCACAGGCCTTACAAGGCAAACATCAGCAAAAACAGGAATTAGAAATTAAAGAAGGTTGAACATTTCCATATTTCGATATATGCAGAGAACACAAGCAAGCTACGCCTAGCATATGCCAGCAGGCATACTTGTATAAAGACAAGAGCACAGAATAGGCAAATGCGAGGAGTCAGGGTGGCAGACCTTGTGATATACGAAACTAGCTCCTGCCTCGTTGGCAACAGCCTTTGCAATCAGTGTTTTACCACAACCAGGAGGTCCAAAAAGCAAAAATCCACGTGGAAAGGTTTCCTTAAGTTTCTGAAAAACAACATAGAAACTAAGATCTGCAGCCAAGCTGATGATATCCACAAACTATCAGACATAAAATATCGCTCAGAAAATAGATAACAGAAACGCTAAATGGCACTGACATCAAACGGAAGAAAACATATACATGTGCATCAATAAATCCATGAGTCAACTCACCTAGGGCAGAGAATAATTGTGGCCATGAGGTGAGACAAATGATCTCAGGGGTCCAATGCAAGTTCTGTTACACACCACCAAGGGTTTCTTTGACTAACATCATGATCATAAGTAATTTATCGTTGATCAATGTTGATCATTGCTAATAAGTACTACTGAGTGATGATCATTGCAGATAAGTACTAACAAGTGCTGATAATTACTAATCAGCACTGATGAGTGTTAATCATTGCTGATGAGTGCTGAATGCTGATGATAAATACTTATGATAAGATGAAAAGATCAAGTCATTAGTCACTCCAGCCTTCGGGTTACTTAAGCACCTACTAGATGATTATGACTTATCACAAGCCAATTACAAGGAGTTTAGAAAAAGACAACAAAAATATTATATGCATATGGAAGGCTAAGAGTGCTTGCATTTGGTTCCTACTCGAGCAGGATCCACCGACAGTTGAGATCATATGATGTAACTAGCTTCAAAACTCAAAAGTGTTCAAGCAATGCTCTATAAGTTGATGATTACTATTTTCTAGTATCGCAGAAGCAAGCCACAGAAGACCTAAATCAAATGAAGCCAAATGACAGGTTCAATAACGTGAAAAGCATGATGCTATCATGTTCTTATACAAATTAATTAATTCAAATGTCACTCAGTTGGGAAAATGATTAATCACCTATGTCTTATTTCATAGTTATTTTGATAACATGAAAGCATAGAAAATTATAGCTCTGAGCAATTACCTCATATTTGTCAGGAAATTTTATGGGATTAACTATGTACTCCTCAACTCCTCTCGTACGTTGTCAAGACCTCCAATATCTTCCCATGTTACATCCGGAACTTCAGAGAAACCTTCTCTTTTTAAAGAGGGTTGCACACATTTAATTGCGACCTAAGGCAATCATAAGTCAAAAGAACAGTCAACATACTCAGCAACATACAAATACAAGTTTTTCATGGTATCTGAAATTCCACTATTTCACTAGGTAAGAGCACTGTAAGTCATGACATTAGAACAAGATGAAGATTAGACTCTGAATCAGGTGAAATAATAACCATATCCAACTTAGAGAAAACATAATTGAAAAAGCCTCACTCCTTTGGTAGAAAGAACTCGTTTAGAGGATGGTACATGACAGAAATATCAAAGTTAGATACATAACCTTAAAATCCCCCATTTAAGGGGCAAAAGTTTCGAATTCTCTACGCATAAAATGAAACTGTTGCTGCCAGCTGTCATCTTCATACCCAAGTCAACAGTCTATGCCCTCGGGCATTCCTGAGTTTATCAACCTCTCTGCAGCAACAGCAGTAGCTTTGCCAACATATTCCTTCAAGTCTGCCCTGTTGGAATAAATAATGTAATAGCTGCTGAGAGAACAGAGAGATGAACTGTGTCGTGGATGAAACCACTGACCTGAAAGATAAATTCGCCCGACTTAGGTGCAAATCGTTAAGGCGAAGAAGCTCCCCCAAGGTTTAACACAGCGAGCTTCTCACTCGTGCACTCGAGGGAGAGACTATGAAGTATAACTATCTTTTACCCAAGAAGAAAGAAAGGAAGAGAAGAGACGGCGTCGCGCGCGCGTGTGTAGCCCAAAAAACCCTCAACCCCCTTAAAACATGGCTTCAAGTTATTCAACAAGCACAAGGAGAGTGAAATATATAAACCCATCAAAACACCCCCCAAAAGGTCCATGTGGGACAACAAAAAGAAAAGATAGAGAGAGTAAGCGAACACCCTTTTGGGGTGCCATTCCTTTAACAATCCCCCACTAATGGCACACAAAAAGAAAGGAGGAATGAGAAAGATTTCCTCGGCAAGGAGAGTCGGACACTGAAATATCAATGTCTTTCGAATGAATTGATACGTTGTGAAGACAGGCAACAGCTAAGTCTGACAAGTGAACTTAGTCTTGAACTTGTTAAACTTTGGATGAGGCTCCCTCGACACATATCAACCCTAAAAGATGTATACTCCGCTATAACCACTTGCGCTGTTAAGGCCCATGCGCATACCTCGGGTCTCATAAGTGTTCTAGAGAGACAGCCTAGTCTCTTATAGAAGGCGACTAGACCTTCACACTTACTTAGGTAATTCCATCGGTCTATCTACACTTAGACCACCATATTATAGCTTGGAATTATTAAGAGCATAAGTTATCTCAACCTCCTATAGAATGATGATGAATCCATCCAGTGCTTCTCTATAGCACCAGCATAATAGGCTATGGATTCATTAATGTGCTTCTCTACAGTACAAGCACTACCACACGTCATAGGGATGGGAAGTAGTGCAATTAGAAGATTAATGTGGCTTCGTTTGACCACAAATGGGTATCCACCATACCTCTTCATTTCGTGGGCTATCCCTCTCGACGATTCGAGAACTACTCTTCTTGGCAATCCCTTTGTGAGAGGGTCTGTCAAATTTTCTCAGATCTCACATACTCCAAGGAGATAACACCATGCTTCAGCAATTGCTTTACCGCACCATGTCTAATACGGATATGTCTCTTTTTTCCGTTATAGACACTGTTGTGCGCAACTCCAATTGTTGCTTGCGAATCACAATGCAAAGAGATAGGTGTTGATTGTTTCCCCCACAATGTTGTGTCTGTCAAGAGACCTTTAAGCCATTCTGCTTCTTAACCTGCCAACTTAAGGGCAATAAACTCAGATTTCATGGTTGGCCGAGCTATACATGTCTGTTTTGCAGACTTCCACGAAACAACTCCTTCTCCCAATGTAAAAACATAGCCACTAGTTGAGCTCACTTCATCGTTATCAGCAACCCAATTTGCATCACAAAAACCTTCTAGTACAGCAGAAATTTACAAAAATGTAAACACCAATCCATAATACCTCTAAGGTATCTCAACAAACGATGAAGTGCATCCCAATGTTCTTTAGTAGGGTTATGAGTGTACTTACTTAGTCTACTAACAGCATATGCTATATCAGGACGAGTGTAGTTCATGAGAAACATCACACTGCCTATTATTTTTGCATATACAATTTGACACACTAGGTCATTTGTTCTTCTTAAGATGTATGCTAGAGTCATAGGGAGCTCTCACAGGTACCACATCAAAAGAATTAAATCTTTTCAACATTTTCAAATGTAATGAGACTGACACAAGGAAAACGTACTCAAAGTTTTTCTAAGTTTAATCCCCAAGATCATATCCGCTTCTCCTAAATCTTTCATTTCAAAGAAAGAAGACAAAAGTCTTTTAACCTCATTAACAACGGACAAGTTGGTACCAAAAATCAGCATATCATTCACATATAAGCATATGATCACATAATCAGATCCAATCATCTTTGAATAAACACAGGAATTTGAGTTGTTAACAACAAAGCCATTTTTCTCTAAAGAGCTAGCAAATTTTTCGTATCACTATTTGGAGGCTTGGTTTAGACCATAAAGGAATTTTCTCAATTTGTATACTTTGTTCTCCTGACCGGTAACCTCATGCCCCTCAGGTTGTGACATGTAAATCTCTTCCTCCAAGTCACCATTGAGAAAAGTTGTTTTAACATCCATATGATACACCACAAGATCATGAATGGCAGCTAAAGCAACTAGAGTTCTGATTGTTACATCAAAGAAATCAATTCCCTTCTTTTGGCCAAAGCCTCTAATAACTAATCTAACTTTGTACCTTTCAATAGAACCATCTGTCCTAAATTTCTTCTTGAAGATCCATTTACCACTAATAGATCTACACCCCTTAGGCAAGTCGGTCAGCTCCCAGGTTTTGTTTGACTCAAGGGAATCTATTTCACTCTTAATAGCTTCTTTCCAAAAAGTAGCAACTATAGACCTCATAGCCTCTTGGTAGGTTTTAGGACCTTCCTCCAGTAAGAAAAGAGACACAAACTCATCGGCCAATGCATCAACATCAAAGCTCTCAAGGACTTCTACTAAAAAAGAAGTGATAAAGTCAGGGCCAAAACTAGTTTCAGTCCTCTGTCTCTTGCTTCTTCTAGGTTCAGTTACCAAGTCTCTAACACTAGAGCTAGAAGCAAGCAAGTTCACATGTTCAGGCATAACATTAGACACAACATAAGGCACATCCTTTTTCAAAGGGAAAACATGCTCGAGAAATTCAGCATCTCTATATTCAGAAATAGAAAAATCAGATAATGATATAAATACATATGTAGCACTGTTTTGAGCACAACCAATTAAAACAGCATCAAAAGTCTTGGGGCCAATGTTCGAACGTTTATGACTAGGCAGTGTAACTTTAGCCAAACACAATCACACTTTAAGATAATTCAGGTTAGGAACATATCCTTTCCATAACTCCTATGGGTCAGATCTAACTTCTTATGAAGAACTCTATTGAGCATAAAACAAGCAGTCAAGATAGCATCCCCCCACATGTTATCAGATAAGCCATAACTTACAAGCATGGCATTCATCATATCTTTAAGGGTACAGTTTTTCCGTTCAACAACACCATTTTGTTGAGGCGTGTAAGGGGCACTAGTCTCATGTATTATGCCATTTTTCTCACAAAAAGCAGTCAAGGAATTGGTATCATATTCCCCATCTCTGTCAGACCTAAGTCTCTTGATTTTTTGGTCTAACTGATTTTCAACTTCAGCTTTGTACTTTAAGAATATTTCCCCAGTTTCATCTTTAGATTAAGAAGGTAAACCTTGGTATACCTAGAATAGTCGTCTACAAAAGTGATATACCATTTCTTTCCACCCTTACTTATTGTGTTCTTAAAGTCTGCTAATTCTAAATGCACAAGTTCCAACAAATCTGTTTTTCTGGTAGTTACTGATTTAAACTGTTTCTTAGCAAATTGTGCTTCAACACAGATAGAACACTTAGAACAGTTTTCAGTATTCACATTTGGAATTAAACACATATTTCTAAGCCTTTTTAATGAAGCAAAATTAATATGTCCAAGCCTACCATGCACAAATCAACAGACTCAACAATATAAACAGAATTGATAGCAATTTCATTATTAATTTGCGCAGTAGCATTTACAACAAGTAATCCCCCACTACGATACCCCTTCCTAACAAAATCCTCCTTTCGCATGATAACAACTTTGCTAACTTCTTGAACAATTTTTAGCCTAGCAATATCAAGAAGGGTACTAAAGACTAAATTTCTATGAAGGGAAGGGACAAATAAAACATTACTTAAAGATCACGTTTTTCCAAAAATAAACTTAATTAAAACCTTCCCTTTACCCTTGAAGATGAGTTGCCCATGTAGACGCATTGTCCATCAGCAACATCTTCATAGTCGATCATGAGTTTTTTGTTGGCACAGAAATGTCTTGAAGCTCTAGAATTCAGAATCCATTCTGTCAGATTGTGCACCAAATTTGCCTCCAAGGTGATAACTGCACATATTATCTCATTATCCTCGGTTTCAGCAATGTTGGTAGTAGGTGTTGTGGACTTCTGTTTGACTTGAACTGACCCTTTTCACTGATTGTATTGATAGACCTTATGTCCGGGTTTGCCGCACACATAACACACTACCTTGTGCTTCTGAATTTTCTTGTTGACAATATTCTGGTTTCTGAGATTATGATTTGGCTTCTAGAATTTCTTCCCTGTGCCTTTGAACCTATCTTTGTTTGTTGGCACAGCAGATTCAACCAAGTTAGAATTAACAGAATTTAACGAAAAAGAAGACATCTTATCTTTGAGCCGGTTTGCCTCTTCAGTACGCATGTGGTTGATTAGTTCCTGTAGCGTGAGATCTTTCTTCTTATACTTGAGATGGTTTCTGCAATCGTTCCAAGATGGTGGAAACTTTTCGATCAGCACGTTGGCTTGAAGGATTTCGCACATTTTCATGCCCTCCGCCAGAACCTCAGCACACAGATTCTCGTACGTATGAACTTGTTCCATGATTGGTTTATCGTCCACAATCTGGAACTGCAGCCACTTGCTGACAACATACTTTTTCTTTCGGGCATCGTCTAAATCATATTTCGCGTCCAGTTTGGTCCAGATAATCTTCGCAGATTTGAAGTTCACAAATAGATCACACAATGGGTTGGACATATTGTTCAGTAAATAACTCCGAGCCAATTTGTTAGTGGGATGGAAAGTGTCTTAGGAACAGCAAGAGTAGAAGGTTCAGCATCATCAGCATCAGTAGTTGTTTTGCTGTCGTCAAGAAGGTTGGTAGTGAGAACGTAATCGATCTCAAGTTGCTCAAAACAGAGGAGCAGTTTCTGGGACCAACGTTTGTAATTGGTTCCATCAAAGGGTTCAATTTTGTAGAGTTCAGGAAGAGTTTTTGGAGATGCAGCCATTAATTTAGCGTTCAGATTGTTGGAATAAATAATGTAATGGCTGCTGAGAAGACAGAGAGACGAACTGTGTCGTGGATGAAACCACTGACCTGAAAGTTAAATTCACCCGACTTAGGTACAAATTGTTAAGGCGAAAAAGCTCCCCAAGGTTTAACACAGCGAGCTTCTCACTCGTGCACTCGAGGGGGAGACTATGGAGTATAATTATCTTTTGCCCAGGAAGAAAAAAGGAAGAGAAGAGAAGAGAAAGCTTGTGTTTTTCTGTGTGTATTCCAGAGCTACAGAAAGTCTCCTTTTATAACAGCCTGATGGAGGAAAAGAGTTGTTAAACAACAATAAAGAGGGGAGTAAAAGAGCTTAGGTGCAAACTGTTATGTTTTACGACAGCTTATACGCAAACAGTCCAAAGAAAAATCCTCCAAAAATATAAGCAATAAGGCCCACGGCCCACGCCGAGCCCGGACCGGACGGGCGACGGCGGCAGCGCACGCCCGCGTGTGGTAACCCAAGACACCTTCAACCCCATTAAGACATGGCTTCAAGTTATTCAACAAGTACAAGGAGAGTGGGATATATAAGCCCTTCAAAACCCCCCCAAAAGTTCCATATGGGACAACAAAAAAAAAGATAGAGAGAGTAAGCCAACACCCTTTTGGGGTGCCATTAGTCCAACATGCCCCAGTAAAACCCTGCCTGGCTCTAGCCATTTTCCACGAGTCCAAAACACCTTGACATCCAATACCACATGTACTTCTGCAAGGGTGAAGAGCATAGTCATCAAACGCCCTACGCCACCTGAACAACCCGCTCAGTCATATATAAAACATTATTAAAATCAACACAAAGCATTCAAGGTTCCCAAATACTTCGATTGCAAACTTTCAGGATCCTCCACAAAATACCCCTTTCCCTCATCATTAGAAGCATAAATCATCCAATGATAAAAATTGCATCTAGTTCCATGAGTAGCATAAGAATCAATATGTTGAATAGACATGTCAAGGATGCAGACCTGAAACACATATGGAATCCGAGCCAACCAAACTCTCCCCCTCCTATGATGAGTAGGGGTAGGCAACGGGCTGGTTACCCATTGGGTCAAACGGATCGGCCTGTTTAAAATAGGGCTAATAATGGACCGGGTCAATATTGAGCAGGCCCATTAAGACATATTAACGGGTCGGACCAGGTCAACCCATTAATGACCCGTTTAGTGACCTATTATTTTTTTCAATCTACTTGACACACTAATTTACATATTACAATTAGGCTATGTTCTTTTCGTTGGAAAATTGCAAGTGTAGGATGGGTGAGAGAGGGAAAAGGGGGAAGGAGTGGATGGGAGTGGATGGGAGTAGGTAGGAGTGGAATTTTTTTTCAAGTGTGGAAAAGGGGGGGAAGGAGTGGGAAGGAATTGAATGAAGTAGGAGAGTTAATGTAAATTACGTATTTTGTTTTTTTGATGTAATCTTTTAATTGTGGAAGTAATTACCGATGATTAAAAAAATTTTAGATTGGAAAAAATATTTTTCTGTGTTGACTCAGGTACAAAATATTATTTCGTTGACGTTGTTACCCCAAAAAAATTGTAATTGTCGTTATTCGTAAACAAATTACGGATATATTTTTTTCATATAAATAACCAAATACGAACAACGAAAAAAATACACATATGTTCAGGCCTTGTTCCTTTCGTTGGTAAATCCAAATTTACCACTCTCAAACCACTTCACGAACTACCATTAAAAAAATACCAAACTCAACCAATTTCAACCAACTTCAACCCACTTCAACCCACTTCAGTCCACTTTCAACCCATTTTTCACTATTTTAACTAACTTCTATCCATCATATAAAAAAACTTCAACCAATTTTTCAACCCACTTCAACCAACTTCAACTCATTTCAATAAAAAATACTCACTTCAATCTATTTCAACCCACTTCAACAAAAAAATACCCACTTAAAACTATTTTAACCTACTTCTACCAATCTCAACCAACTTCACCCATTTACCAACCCATATTTCCCAACAAAAAGAACAGGCCCTCAATACACGGAAAAGAATCATCTGCAATTTGTGTGAAGAATTTCCAATATTTTGTTACTAATCTCACACGGAAAAAAATATCCGCTCAACATACACGTACAATACATCTGCACTTCCTATTACGAATTACAAACAATGCAAAAAAAATTTACACATTCCTTCATTATGCCCGAAAAAATATCTGCAAATTCAACCCCAAATTATGATGAATGTAAAATAAATCTGTTACACATACAACAACAATCATTTATATTTTGATAACATATAACAAATATTTCGTAACCAATGCCCCAAAAAAAAAGCATTTTTTCCATATCCAAAATCAAACTCAAAATATCTATCAGTCACAAAAAACTAACATTTGCTTAACAAAGCAGAAAAAAATTATTTTTTCAATAAATATAACAAAAATTACGTCATCTACAATTTCTGGCACAACTAACAAATATTTCCATAACATCCGAAAAATAAATAAAACTTTTTATAATTATTATCAGACTATTCATACGCGCAATTACATAAATTATAAAAGCTTTCAAAATATGAAAAATAATAGTTATATAGGAATGAGTGGGTGAGAGTAGGAAGGAGCGGTATTTTTTTTAAAGTGTGGGAAGATGTGGGAAAGGGGGGAAGGAGTCAGTTGGGTCCATTAAACTACGAAAAAAAACAAGGCCTTAGTCAAGCTTATTCCCAACGCTTGTACATAATAATAATTATTATGCACATTTTTTTTGTGCAAGTTTGTTCAATTTTTAAACGGACCAAAAGCTGGTCGCCCATTGACCGACTCGACCCGACCAGTTCATTTAAGAAAAAGGCTCGGCTCGGCCCGACCTAAATGATTAACGAACCGACCATGACCCGACCCGACCCATTTTGTAAACAGACTACCCCTAACCCAACCCGACCCGATCCATTGTCTACCCCTAATGATGAGATATATTTGATGTAAAACACCAACCATCAAGCACATTATTCCCAGAAGTACCCACATTCTTCCCTTTTGACTTTGGCTTACGGACTATTAAACTGTTAACTAAACTAAATAGCCCTACACATATGACATAAATACTTAATAGTCATAAACCTAAATTAAATAGCTAATACAACTAAATACAGTTGTCCATGAAAAGATTTCATGTGTTAAAAAGCAAATACAACTACTATTAATTGTGGGGGCGCCAAAAAAGTACAATAAAGTGTATATTGTTAGACAAATAAGACTGACCTGAAATGCGAAAACAACTGTTGGGAATAGTCCACGGTGGTGAATATGAGACGGCTACAAGAGTCGCCTTTAGGGTTCAAGTCCTAGACCCAAAACCCGGTAAATGATGGGGCAGCCGTGAGAGGGGAAGAGAGAGTGTGAGAGATGTCAAGTGTCGATCACCCCTAGCTTAGTCCCGTTGAGCCTCCTTATATAGGTCAGGGGAAGCAGCTAGGGTTATCACCCTAGGCGGCATTAGTGGCCGTCAGGCCTAATTCTATTAGGCCCGTCCAACAGCTCCCACTCGGCCACGTAGGCCGTAGAACACACGTTCTCCACCTATCACAACTCTTCACGTTTCATACCAGGAATAAGACGTGCGGCCTTAAATAAACAGTAGTGTTATATTAAGTCACAATCTAACTAACATAACACTTTCACAAAGTATGATACCCTAAATCATCCTAAACATTACCAGTGACATCTCTAATCCCTTATGCCATGATATATCATATGATTATATACTCAATATAATCGCTCGGGTTGGTATTGGTGATAATGGATAGTTTTTTTCTTAAACACTCATGGTATTACATCTTAGCTTTAACTGCTTTCCTAGCGTGCTCTCGTCGAACCGTATACTTCGTGGCCCTTGAGAGACACATTAAAGTAGCAACATCAAGTTTCAACTTCATATCATAGCTTTAAGTCAAAGGGTCATCGTCCATATGATCACACAATGACAAGAGATAGGGAGGTCAATTGTCACTCCGCATATGGTCGTCTTTTAAGCACACACAGTATGAGATATAGGTCATGATATAACTCTCACTCAACTAGGCTCGTCACTCTATATGCCATGCGAATCATCAATCTAGATTTTCACCCAAAAAATCTAACCTGAGCCACTAGATTAACATACTGAATGTCAATCTTGACATTCAAAATTCGGCTTTTAAGGCTTCAATATGAAATCATATCTCATATTCGACTCTCTCGAGTCTCATCTTAGACTTACTAAGGAGAATATATCTTATCACATTCATACATTCCCAGTATGAGTAATCGATATTGCACACCTAGTGCCAATATGATTCAGTCTCATCCTAACCCGCTACTCAAGCGTCAGGGCAATTGCCTGTGTGACTAGGCCAATCAGAAGCCTGTGACATTTCAATATGCCTAACGCATAACAATAAATTATGAGCATTTTGCTCATTACAAAAGAACCTTATCATCACATGACAAAATATGTCCCAAACTTGAACCTTGCGAATTCCTAGACTCAACATATGAGTTTTGAACATATCACTAGGAATAGGTTTAGTCAAAACGGACATAAACACCTTCTTGGTGTACATATATTTTATGGCAATATCTTTTATCTCTATGGTGACAAGCAACAAAATCTGCCTCCATAGTTAACGTTGTGCAGTTTTTGCTTCTTACTGCATCATGACATGGCTCACCTAAGGTGAAGGCAAGTCCTGAAGTTGACCTAGACTCTTTCGAGTCACCACCTCAATCGACATTTTGAGGATCCTCTGAACTTGAGATCTCCCCCTGATAGCAAAAGACTAAGTCAGCTGTACCACGAAGGTATCGCTCTTGACGACTTGGCAATGTGCAAGTCTTGGATTGCTCTGGTAACGACTTACCAAGCCGACCGCAAAGCAAATGTCAGGCCATGTACATAACATGGCGTACATTGAGTTTCTTATAGCACTAACATAAGGGACATTGCTCATTTCCTCCTTTTCTTTGTCTGTTTTTGGACATTAGTCGAGACTCAAGGTCAAACCCTTCAATCAGAATGTCTACGGGTTTGGAATAATGCATACGGAACCGTTCTAAGACTTTCTTGATATATGCTTTTTGGCTCATATCTACAAATTTCCTAGGACGATTTCTGATTATTTTCACACCTAGGACATACCTGACTTCAACCATGTCCTTTATCTCAAAGGCGGAGGACAGCCACTTCTTAGTGGCTTCGATCATCTCCAAGTTGTTCCCAACCAGTAGTATGTCATCAACGTACAGGATAAGAAACATAATTCCCACGGTTGATCTTTTGACATACACACAGTGGTGTTCTGAAACCATGGATAAGCCAAACGAAGTTATAGTTTCAGGGGACCTTAAGTACCAAGATCTGGAAGATTGCTTAAGACCATATATGGACCTTTTAAGACAACACACCTTGTCTTCTTGTCCCTTTGATACAAAATCAATGAGTTGATCCATATAGATATCTTCCTCAAAACTACCATTGAGGAAAGCAGTCTTTACATCCATTTGAAAATTGAAACAACTCTGAGTCCAAATGGGCAACCATGGCTAGGAGTAAGCTAGAGTTGGGAAAAGCTGACTCGAAACCGACACGAAGTTAAGTGGGTTTGGGTATAAATTTTTGACCTATTTAATTAAATGGGTTGATACGTTCAACCCGTTTAATTAAACAGGTTAGGTTCGGATCGACATTCTCGATACGAAAAAGTACCTATTGAACCCGTTTAATTAAATGAGTTAAATAAATCAACTCATTTTTCCATTTGTCATTTATCCATTTACTTATTATTATATAATTATGAAAATAAAATTTTTTAAAAATTGTGAATCATGACGTATCAGGGGAATTTTAAAGAGTAATTATTTAATGTGATATGTAACCTTAATTTTTAACGTTGTAATTACGTATTAATTGAAAATATTAAATGTGCAAATAATAATTATGCGACTGAACTTGACTTGTTTATCTTAAACAAGTTAAGCAGGTCAACCCGTTTAAAAATTAAATGGATCCAGTTCAAGGTTTTTCAACCCGTTTAATAAACGGGTTAGGTTCAGGTCGAGGAATTCTCAACCCGTTTAAGTTCGACACGAACACGAACCCGACCCGACACGACCTATTACCCAGGTCTAGAGTCGGCGAATAGAGTCAAATCTTACTATAGGAGAAAATGTCTCTTCATAATCTACACCTTCAATTTGTGTAAACCCTTTCGTTACTAAACGGGTTTTGAACTTATCGATCGAACCATCTACCCGACGTTTTATCCTGAAAATCCATTTGTTTCAATAGACTTAAGTTAGGGTGGAAGATCAACAAGTTTCCAAACCTTGATTCTCACCATCGAGTCCATCACATCCCTCATGGCGTCCATCCACTCTTTGTGATTTGGTGAGTCAGTCGCCTCTTGATAAGAGTTAGGCTCTTCAATTTCCAAGGGAGTGCATAATAATATTGCCTCTTCGATTTACAAATATCGTCGAAGAAATTTCCACGCTTACTCCTTCGGATCATGGGACCTTCACTGTTTGTCTGCCTAGATGAGGCATTCCTCTCCCTTTCTCTAAGAGGTATGGGACCATAAGCATGTAGATAATCACTCCCACTATCCCTAGCATCCCTCCCCCTTTCTCTAAGAGGTATGGGACCCTAAGCATGTGAAGACTCACTCCCCCACTATCCCTGGATCCCTCTCCCTTTCTCTAAGAGGTGTGGGACCCTAAACATGTGGAGACTCACTCCCACTATCCCTTTGGATGTGAGATCTTGAATATGTGGACTAACTGCATATTCGGGAGCCGAAGATTGAAGATGGACCTCACTCACAGGCTGACTTTCCTCATATATAGGAGATTGAGGACGAATCTCACACTCCTGAGCAGATAAGTCTCTCCCATCTCTTTCGTGTAGGGGAGGCATACGATCTTCTCTGACTTGGTTAGAGTTCAAATTCTCCCCCTTACAGAAAAATTGTTGGATGTCTTGCTGTAACTCAAATAGTTCGACATCCTTCTTGATTTCACCAATGGTTGGGAACTCATACTCGAGAAAATCGACATTGCGGGAATCTATTTCTGTTCATTAGATTGTGCTGGATATCTAATGAACATCATCTTGGTGGCTCTTAGACCAAGTTTTCCATATTTGTGAGTTAGGTTATGCACATAGCCGGCCGAACCCCATGGGCGTAAAATAAATGATCAAAGGATGGCTTCACCATAACTCATATGGTGTGACAGGTATACTCTTGCTTGGCACACGGTTAAGAATATAGTTTGCCGGTGAGCAACGTATCCCCCAAAACTGATTAGGAGGTTCGCATGTGTCATCATTGACCCGACCATGTCAAGTAATGTACAATGCGGTCTGCAACACCGTTTTGTTGTGGAGTGCGTAGAATCGTTAACTGTCTTTATATACCTTTTTCCTCACAGAACTCTCTGAACCTATCAGAGAGGTATTCAGACCTCAATCAGTCCAAAGATTTCTAACTCTTCGTTCCAATTGAGTCTCTACTTTTTGTTACGAAGCGTTTGAACATATCGAGTGCCTCGTAGTGATGAGATAGTAGGTACGCATACCCATGTCGTGAATAACCATCTATAACGGTGATGAAAGAGATAGCCCCATGACGTTCCTTAACGTTCATAGGTCCGCAAATGCTTGAGTTGACTAATTTTAAGGGACTAGATGTTCTCAAAGCCTTACCAAAAGGCTTTGCTTTGCTAACTAGACATTACTCACTTAGGCAACTTAACCCTAGTGAGTTGATCTAAGGAGCATCTCTAGTTAGCTTGTTCACTCTACCTTGACCCTCATGGTCAAGTCGAGTATGCCTCAAAATAGAGCCAACGAAAACGGCTAAGATGGAAGATGTCGAGATAGACGGAAATCAAAAAAGAAAACTAATATCAGAACTAAAAGGTAGAAATAGAGAGCATCGTAGAGGAACAACTTATTTCCTTCACGGGCTTTGAGCTGACATGTTGCTATGCCAAGGACATATTACTCACTGTCGTTCCCTAAGACAACAGTCTGTGAACCCATTGGGTAGCAATGAAGGTTCACAAAATCAGCTCAACCCTGAACTATGTGTTTGGTTGCTCCCATGTCTACAGTCCACTAAGGAAGAAAGTTGGTAATCACTGTTTGGGAGTACACATGTTATTAAGGTGCAACTATGAAAGAAGGTACCTTAGTCAGCTCAGGACGATCCCAAGTGGTGGGTTTCTTCTTTTCACAGTTATAGCACTTCACACGCGCTACCTTCTACTCTCTATTGGCCTTGACCTTTTGCCCTTTTAGTAATACCATCCCTAGGTTCGAAGTTTTGAGAGAGAGATGAATCTGGTCAAATCGGATGCCAAGCTGATCCCACATATCCTCAACAGTGAGGCAGCCTTCAAATCCCCTTACGAGATCATCATGCATGCAATACCACATAGCCAGCTTGCTGATCGATCCTTCCTAGAGCCATTCATAGTATATTATTAGCCTTTCTCTTGATACTACTCACAAGCAGTTACATCCATGTTATTCACATCTTTGCCTATCCTAGGAGACTTTAAAAGTCGTCGAGTGTTCTGGTTTTTTAAGTTTATTCAGAAGAAGCTAAATCTTCTAACACTATGTATTATAGTCTAATGCTATCTTTACTTTCCATTAGTAAACTAATCACCAACCATATTTTAATTACCATATCTGAAAGTATATATTTAAAAGACGGACATTAAGTATATTGTCAGATAATTAAATTATCAAAAACTCCATCACTCATGTCGTATGATCGAAAATTTCGCTAAACTCATAATCATCACATACAAGCATGAATTAGAAGCTTCTATAATTTAATTACTACACCTTTCCATAAAACAAAATTTATGGAGTGCAGAATTTGTTAAACTAATTAACACATCTAGAAATATCACAAAGATATTCAGCTTTGATCATGCAAAACAAATTGACACGAAGTTATATAAAACGAATTTATATAATTACTAATATGTCATTTAAAAACTTTATTTAATGACATATCAAAAAGAAATTACACGTAAGTAATTATGTGGTACATATCCATATAATATTACAAACCTTAATCAATATGAAACGAATTCATATAATGTGTCTATTAGTGACATAATCAAAAATTCACATGTAGCCGTGTAAAACATATCTACACAAGGTTTATTTTATATAAAACTAATTCATATATTCTATTACGAAACAATTCGCTTATTTTCTTGATACATAACACGTAGTTATACATTATGCCTTTAAGATTCACATTATCATTACATATGGATGTGAATTTAGGAGTTTCCTTAGTTTAATTATCAAGTTAACTCCATAGAATTTCTTTAGACTAATTATTAACATTTTAATTTAGTGACTATCACAAAGATCATTTTAATTATGCAAAACATATTTACATAAGCTTATATTATATAAAACTAATTCATATAACATATAAATTCGACATATAACACATAATTATATATCATACCTATAATTTTAATATTATCATACGAAATAAATAACAATAATGATATAAACATATCAAATAAATTCATAATTATTTTCAGCATATAAGACTAACTGATACAACTCTGAAAATAAGTATACGTCAACCCACAATAAGGATCAGATTAAATGGATCGGAAGTAACCCAGCCCAAAAGGAAAAACATACCCGGTTTGCACAAAACAAAACTGGGCCAAAAGAAACAAAAATAGCCGGCCCTTAAACAGGGCTCTTTTGTTAACAAGAACCGGCCCATTAAACCAAGGCCCAAGCGAGTCCTTTATAAAGAAGTCATCCCATTAAATGGAGCCCAACCGGGGCCTTCACATAAGTGAACAACACTCACTTAGCCCCCCTTACTAACCCTAAATGTCTCACTCTCTCTCTCTCTTACTTCTGTTCTCGTTCTCTCTCATCTCTAACTCTCTCTGCCCTTGCTCAGACCCAAAGTGAGGGCCCTGTCTCTCTCTTCCTCGACGCCATGGCTAGAGGTGTGAAGCACCGAGCTCCACCAACCTCAAGCCTTCTCTGTCTCTTTTATGGTTGCTTTGCCACTCTTGTACACGGCCCATGTCGCCACCTCAACCCTGTCGAGGAAGGTGAACCTTGATCGAGAATCCCAGATGAGGAAAACTCCCCACCCGCCGTCGAAAGTCAAAAGAAAACCCACCAGCGTGTAGATCGGCTTCAACTGAGCCAGAAAACACCAGCTGTACACCAAACGCGCCTCTCACGTGGTGGCCGGTGGTTTACACGGGCTGCTATTCTGGTGGATTTCGCAATTCCTTTGCCGGATTTGAGTAGATCGAAGATCAAGGGTGCGGTTGGAGGAAGAAGAATGGCCAACTAAGCCTTCGTCGCAAGCGCGTGCGTCACACGCGCCACTCTTCCCTGGTGGTTTCTAATGGGTTAGGTCTCGATCTTAGTCTCTTCTACCCTTTTCCTTTTTTTATTAATTAAAACTCAATCTGGGTCTTTTAGGGTTCTGGGTCGAGGTAGAGGCTTCGAAGGCCACTAAGGCTTCGTTAAACCCACCGTCGTCGCAGCCACCGAGGCACTGGCGGTGGAATTAGGGTTAGGGTTTTCGAGATTTGTCAAAACAATGGGATGTTCTTTTGGGTTGAGTTCAAGGCAAAGATCAATTAGGGATTAGGGTTTTCGGTCTGGAATTCTAACATTCATCTCGATTTAGTCGCATAAATCAAAGCATATCAAGAATTCATGGGTCACAAGAACTGAGAAGAGTTTGATATGCACGCGCAGGCGCATGCGAGTAGGCATTCATGAATTCAATTTATTGAAATTGCACTAAAACACAATACAAAGGAACATGCTTTATGGAATTGACGCACGTTGAGCATATCCATGTTTAATACACTAGACTCACGAGTCATCCATAGTTTTGAACAAAGGCAGATTAACACATAATCAGTGACTAGGACTAAAAATATAATCTTTAGTCAATTCAAGATGTCAAATCACAGAAGCATGCTTATAACTTGCATAATTACGAAAATTAAGCAACTAGTCATATGGTCATGTTCAAAGAATCAAGCATGCTTATCATTCATATCTTTAAACGCATTACACGGATCTAATCCGATCAGTTCCAGCTCTGATACCACTATTAGACAAATAGGACTGACCTAGAATGCGGAAACAATTGTCGGGAATAGCCCACGTTGGTAGTGAATATGAGACCGCTACCAGAGTCGCCTTCAGGGTTCACGTCCTAAACCCGAAACCCGGTAGATGGTGGGGCAGCTATGAGAGGGGAAGGGAGAGTGTGAGAGATGTCAAGTGTCGATCACCCTAGCTTATTCCCCCTAAGCCTCCTTATATAGGTCAGGGGAGGCAACTAGGGTTGTTGCCCTAGGTTGCATTAGTGGCCGTTAGGCCTAATTCTATTAGGTCCGTCCAACATATACAATTGAACTTACAGAACCAAAATAATCTAAGCAATCAAAAAAATAGTTGCTCAAACAAGCCAAAGAAGGATATTGATGTCTTAGAGACGAAGAATATTCTAGTCGAGCACATAAGATTCATGAAATAAATATTTGCTCAAACAAGCCAAGGAAGGATATGATGAAAGAGGCAAGACTAGCTTTAGGACATGAGATAAGGAGACGGGTGAATTTTCTATCGACATTGGATTGGAACCAGGAATGTGTTGTATGTCTTCATCTCTTTGCAATTGGTATGGATGAGCTAGCCAATGTGATCCAAAGTATGTGACATAGTATATGTTGTTCGCAAATGATAGACTCCTCAATGATGAGATCACGAGTTAACATCAAGCTCCCCTGTTGGAACTTCGGAGAACGGGCTTGAGATTAAGCATGTTGAATATTAATATTTAACATGCAAGTTCAATGGGGAAGTCGAAGAGACAGGAGGAGAAGTTAACAACAACAACAACAACAATAATAATTCCCAGCATAGGTTCCGCTTTCGCATGGTCTGGAGAAATCCAGATGTAGGCAACCTTACCCTTACACACATGACTATACGTAGAGAGACAATTCCCCCCCCCCCTCGGAGGAGAAGTCAACAATGATGTCGATATAATGCCGATGGTGAAAAGGTTCAATTGCCTAAAGGAGAAATCAGCAATGGCAGTACTCAGCATGTAACAGCAACACCATGGTCACAGAAACGTAAGAGTGCCTCTAGAGTTTTGTGCAACAAGAAGACCTAAGTCAGTTACCAAGTTTATTGATTAAGAATGCTCAAGCTTAAGGATGACTGTTGTAGAAATGGGAATGTTATATTGGATGTGTTGTCATAATAGTTGGATAACACTAGGAACAAAGTGATAAGAGACACGGTAGGGATGGCCCCATAGAGGATAAGATGGCTAGGAAATGTGAAGAGCATGTTGCTTCATGCACCAATAAGGTGAGGCAAAAGGATTAACATACTATAAAAGGAGAGGATGACATAAGAAAAACTAAGATAAGATTATCAGATTGAAATCACTTCACTTGCAATAGAGGATATAGACAGGAGCGTATCAGGTCCACGATCAGTGTACACGTCAGATATGTGACTCTCCGCACATCCTCACCCTTTAGGTTCATGGTATCCTGTTAAGCCTCTCTGATAGCAGATAACACTTTTTAAGGTTTGCGTACTTGCGTTCTTTTTGTAACTAAACGCTCGCGAACGGCACCACAGTATTGTGTAAGTTGCTACTTTTCGTTACTTTGCTAGCCCAGTCGTGAACGCAGTTTTTTTTTTTTTTTTTTTGGCCTGCTTAATTTATCAAATCTGTAATGTTATGTTAGTTCTTGTGTGGTTAATATTACGTAACAAATTGTGTTAGTTGCCACTTGCGATGAATGTCTTAAGTCTTCCCCTATTCCTTTGTAAGATATTTTATTTTCAAACATTTTTTACTTTATTTTGGGGAACCCCAAGAGTCAGCCGGCCTGCTTACAGGGTAAGGCTACCTTTCTTGAAATTTTAATACATATAATCCAAACTATTCTTAGCTTCTTGTTGGAGTAGGAATTGAGAATGATTGCGCAAGTCCGAAAATGATAAAAGAAAGTAAGATTTGAAATCCCTAATTATTCCCATAGAGAAACGGTGTAACAATAGAAACAAATCAAAAGATCATGAACCACAATGTTGGCATAAGCTAGCGTTGCTACATTAGACTATAGGGCTGTAGCAATCACCACCATCCTTTTTTTTAAAAAAAAAAAAAACAAGGGTAAGCAGGCCAACCCACAAGACCCCTGTTAGAAGATACCCAACAGATCTTAACAGGCAAAGAGAAGGGATGTCAAGCCCAAGCCAGAAGCCCAGACCCACAAGCCTCCAACACACACAATTCTTGCACAAAGCAAGAGTGTGTGCCCCCAGGTTTGCACCTGGGTGGGGAGGAAGGAAAGTGGGAGTAAACACTTGCTCGACTAACAATCACCACCATCTACCATATACATAATAGGTACAAGAAACTGGAAAGACTCCCAAAGCAGATTCTCCTTGTTCCATCATTAGACGAAGACAAGGAATACACAACACATCTTCATGATTAACAACTAGTAACAGGAAAACAGGGAAACACAGCTAGTCGAAACACACAAACATAAAATACAATGACAAGGAAAGGCATCACTAACACCAATGAATATGGAAGTGAAAAGATTCAATTTACTTGAATCGGCAAAAATATGTACCTCCTGACTCCACCTTCCTCTATGTGCTTCCTCTTCAGCATCATCCTTACCTCCCTCTGGATTTACAACTTCCAAATTTTCATAACCGAGCAACCTGGAAACCAGATAATAGCCATATAGTCATCTATGCCCACACGAATCCTCAATCTTCAATGAAACCCAGGATAATCAAGGTAACAGAGTTTTCATCAGCGTATGATTACAGGATTGACAATCGAACGTAATGGAAAATGAAATCCACGACGCGCTATCTCCTTAAGCTGAATTACATCCATCCATAAACTAATTTGCGGGCTTTTGACGTCAAACTTCAGTAATCGGGTTAAAATCCCCAACTTCCGACTACTGTACGAATCGAAATTGGAAAATTATGCTTTGACGAGCCCTAAATTGAGTTCAGACAGTAGAAGTTAGAAGAAAATGAGGATAGAGAGAGAAGTACTCGTTGAAAGATCGATGCATGGCGTTACTGAAGATTGAGAAACCAGAAGACACGGCGGAGAAACCCTTGTTTTCCATCTTCTTCTTAGGGCTTGACATCTTTATCATTTCAGATTGATCAGCTCGAATTCCCAAGTAAGAGCTAGAGTTCTCATAGCAAGAACAACGGTGAGTCAATTTTTTAGCTCACCGGTGTGGCTTATTACTGTCATATTAACGCTTTCTCTAATTTTTTGTCTCATAAGTCTCATCATCTTCAATAGTTAACTCATTACTTTGGTTTACTAAATAAAATAATACCCCAGAATTCACATCCCAATACACAACTACTGTTTAAAATTCAAAAAAAAAAACAAAATAACAATAAAACTTAAAAAAACAACAAAAAAGAAAAAGGGGAAGGGGGACGGCTTGCGGCAGGGAGCCGCCCCGTGAGCCAGCTGGCCGAAGCCGGCCGGTGCACGGCCGCGGGTTTCCCCTCGCCTCGCCCCCCATTTTCTTTCCCGCAAGCCAATCAGTGCATTTGCTCGTAGTTAAAACTACCATCAAACTTTTTAATTTGATCAAAATTATCATTGAATTAACTTTGTATTTAATTATGTCACCTAATTTTATTAATATAGTTAATTTTATCATTTTGACCCATTTAACTAGCTGTAGTATATTTTTTTCATTTTAAAGACGTTTAAAATTTAAAGAGAAAACTACAAAAACCCTGCTGCAACCAATTAAAATGGGTCAAAGTGGCAAAATTAACTATAATAATAGAGTTAGGTGACACAGTTAGATACAAAATTAATTCGATAGCAGTTTTGATCAAATTAAAAAGCTTGATGGCAATTTTGGCTAAGCACTCATAAGAGTTACTTCCCAACATCTTTTTAACATTTTCTAGACTGTATGTGTTTTTTTAATAAAAAGTAAATGAGCACTTTTGCATGAAAGAATGACCAATAATCTTAAAAAAACTTTTTTCCAATAATTAGTTGGCTAAAATTCAAGATAAAAGTTAACTGACATAATACAAAGAAAAAGCTAAAGATAGAATTTAAATTGACAAAACAAAATAAAGATTGTTAAGTCACATCAAACCAACTAGTGAGTGATTTTTGAAATTTATACTATTTCGAACAACTATAAGTTGAAATAAACACATTTTTGTTGCATGACTTTTAAGTCTTCTCATCAAACTCTTCTAATTTTTTTTTGTGCTTGAAGTTTCATCTCTAATGACCCTAACATCTAATTGTCTACCCAACCTTGAACATTTTCAAGCAATATTTGTAGAGTATGAAGTATGAATATACTATCTGACAACCTCTTTCACATTTTCTAGAGGACTATAATTTTTTATGGAATTCGATTTCTTTAGCTCAATAAGAATGCAGCTAGGGCATCATTCAAGCTACTCAACATTATCGATGGAAGATTCACACATGGTCAAGTTCCTCTGGTACCTTTTTTTATGACGAGAAAGTTCATTAAAGAAAAAGAGCGACTCTTTACTGACTCTTTGTGGTGCCCGCACGCTTAGAAATTATGCTATTGTCATTCAAGCAAGTCTATTGATCACTTTTAGGAACATGTTCGTTAAATTGATGTGCACAATATTATTTGGGTTAATTTCTCTGCCTTTAGTTAGAATGTTTTTATAATTATACATAGCCATGTCCACTAAATTTTAAACGACATTACCCTCATTTAATTGACCAGAGTCCTCCCTTATAAAAAGATGTATCATCATCATGTATTTTTTATTGAACTCATATCTATATAGAAAGATTAATTATAGAGTTGCGGTTCCTTTAAAAAGTCATTTTGACTTTGGCGAGTCATCTTGAAAAACTTGCCACAACAGTACTAATCCATTCTTCCCATAAAATCCTATAAAAGTCGATTGAGTTACCTTCCCACCGTCTTCTGTTTAAATATGACAAATCAATATTTTCCACCACTTATTTACCCTTAAAATAATTGCACAAAACTGACCTGTTTGAAGATTACTACACTGTATTTCCCATTGGAAAGAAACTTGGCTCCGATAAACCTCTCAAAATCTGAAGATTTTTACTTTCAGTTTGTCAGAGTTTACATTGAGTCCCTTTCAGGTCTAGAGCTTACCCCAACCACTTTCCCGTGTTTTCTTACTGTATCAAAATTTCAGGCTTTTGCTTATTATTCATCTCTCAACCATTCAGCTGTGACCCAGCTACCCAAAACCCTAAACTCTATTCTCAGAAAGTCGGGCAAAAGTCTTAACAGATTCTGAGTTGCCTGATATTGGAGATGAAGAATAAGAAATCGGCGCAGTTGCATCATCAACATCACAATGGTCATTCATCGCCGTTTAAAGTGGGCAAATTATTTGATCCTGATGCTGCCTGGGATAAGGTACCTCTTAGCTAACCTCAACGAAATTCTTCTCTGACATCAATTCTTTTGTATTGGAAACTGGGTTCTGTTTGTTTTTTACTGGAAATTGATTGGATTTGTTAAGGACAAGGTGTTAGTAGGAGTTGGAGTTTAAGATGAAGGAGATTAGATCACTGGGTGTTCAAGTTCCATTGAGGTTTTCAACAATGTCAATGACCTGGGTGGTGTGGATTTTAGTGCTATTTAGTTACCCAGTAGCTTATCTTTGTGGGTTTCCAGGGTTTTGGGTGCTAAATGAAACTGGACTGGCTAATAGGTGACATCATTATTTGTGAAATGCAAGTGCTAGCCTATTCATTATTAGGTAATAATTGAATTTGAAGTTATTTTCGCACTAATATTAGTTGTTTGCTTTAGGATCAACTAGGAGATGTTCTACATTGGATTCGACAAGCATTGGCGCTTGTTTGCGGATTGATTTGGGGTGCGATTCCTTTGGTGGGAGGCATATGGCTTATCTTGTAAGTTGATCTGTCGACTTCCAACATTTGCTCTTCTATGCAGTATCAGCTGAATTTGCTTATGCTTGTTGACGGCTAATGGACAAAATGTAGCTCACCAAGGATTAAAACGGTTAATGCGGGTAAAGCAAGTTGGTTGCTGGAGTGTGTCATCTTGTCCTATTATGGGGTTTATTGGAATCTGCTTCTCTATGTACAAGCAAAGGTTGCATACAACCCCCCCCCCCAAAAAAGGCATTGTCGTTGGTAGAATCCTGTGGTATTGGTTTGGTTCGATTTCGTTGATTGAGTATATGACTGAATGGTGGATTACTTGGTCTCTCATCTCAAATGGGCTTACTTTATATTTAGTGTCTAGGTTACTTCTCATACCTTTGACATTGTTCATTGCTAAAGATGGTTCCTGATTGAGTACAGCTGTCCTTGTCTCAATACTTTAAGAGAAAATTCATTGTTCTTGTATTCTGCCATAGCTAGTTCTGTTCAATTCTGTCCCGAGGATCACAAGAAATAGAGCTGTGGAGAAAATTGTCAGAGCACCTTTCCCCCCATGTTTGTTTATGGTTTGTCAGTCCAAAATTTAATGAGAAGAACACACCCAATGTGCTGAACAAAGCCTTAGCAGGAGGAAAATGCCCTGTGCCACCAGGGAAGTTCGTTAACAAAGTCTAAATTTGGCTTGCTTTGTGCATTCCCAACGACGCTGGGGCAACGGACCTCTTCTATGTCTTGGAGCCTTTTGCTTTAGTGTTAGTTTCCTGATTTTAGAGCCCTTGACATTATTTGATTGTAATGCTGATCATGTTGGTCACTTGTGCTAATTGGTTACAGATTCTTGGGACTGTCCACCGCAATTGTGTATGGATATTATGCATTGATCTTGAAAATTGATGAAGAAGAGTATGGTGGTCATGGAGCTCTGCTCCAGGAGGGACTTTTTGCCTCCATGACACTCTTCCTGGTACTCTTTCTGCTTCCTCAGCTACTCACTGTCAGTCTTTCCTTTTTTTTTTTAAAGAAAAAATCAATGAAGCCTATTATTGTATCCCATTGTTGCAGCTTGCGTGGATTCTTGTATATAGCTTGGTACACTTTTGATTACGAGGTAGCAATCACTCTTCTTCCTCCACATGAGGATGATCTGGCGGAGCAGGCACAAATTCTTTCTCCCTTCAAAAATCCACAGCCCTAGCGAGTACAGCTAGAGAACCCAGTTATAATTGTATTTCTTTCACACCTGTACTTTCTTAGTTAAGTGTCTCGGAAGGTAAGACATTAGGGTTAAAGTCTCTTTGATAATTGAGTTATTCTCGAGTTCTCAGCGTGTCTGAATCAGACATCGAGATCACTGTTGGTGCTGTGGGTTCATACATCTAGTCTACATATTTAGGACTGTGTTTGTGGATATATTTTTGTTATTGTGAACACATTTTTGAATATTACCGAAGTCAGTATCATCCCAATTGGCCTTCCTCTGTGGGTACAGCTTCAACTTGCTTTACCAAATGGTATGGCCTCTGTAATTGCATTAAGTTTTGCAACAGCGACTTGATTCATAGATAAGAGCTGCATATGATTGTAGGTTTGTGGGGCATCTGGTGCGAGATTCTATCATAAAATGGGAAGTTGACATGTGTCACATCACCACGTTAGCACTGTTATCATCAGATATCTGGAGTCATCAAAGAGTGTAGCCCTTAGGTTCAATTCCCTGCTTCTCCTGTTAATGCGAATATCTGAACCAGAGAGCGAGAGAGAGAGAGAGAGAGATGAGTGTCCTATATTTATTCTCCAATTGCAATAGCATGCCATTCATTCAAACCAATGCCGTATCAGGGGTCCGAGTTTTACATCACATCGAATAGCCAACCAATGAATAGACCAAACAAATAATCCCAGTCTTTCTGAAGGAGCGAAGGATTAGATGAAAGTAACCCTGCTGCCGAATTCAGGAGCTACTTCTTGGGTCCACAAGACCATTCTAGACTAAAACTTAAAACCCATGATTAGGCAACAAAAGAAAATATCATGTACATCAAGAAAAAGATATACCCTTATTATACAATGCTTGGGAGATATAGCATGCCAGTTCAGTGAAGAAACTTCATGATGGGTTTCTCGCATTGATCTCTTTTAAATTTGTGCAACTGTAACTGACCAACTGGTAAAGCTGTAAAGCCAAAGAATCACCCAACATAGGTGAGCCTAGGGTCACATTCGATATTTGTTCTGGACCCAGGTATTGCATCCGTGTTTTACCGCTGATGATTTTGTCTCTTAGAGATCAGATAGACACGTCCATGAACCCACCGTTGGCCTTGTTTTGGACTGGATTTCTGCAGATGATACATAAGATGAGAAATGTGATTACGCTTATCTCCAAACATTGTATTCACATTCCCCAACCAACTTTCCTTTAACCTCAACGCTCAGTAAATATGGTTCAACTGAAGCAGGAAATAGAACTTAAACAAGGTTCAGCATTACCAAAGCACTGAAAGCAGGAAATAGAAGAGCTGAGATATTTCCATTCATTAAATGGTGTAACCTCTCAGGTCAGAAAAAGCATTTGGCGAGGCATCTTTAATATGTACGTTTTGATTATTGTTTCATTTAAATTAAGAATATGAAAATTTCTCAGTTTCAACTATTTGGAAGGCTGTAAGAATGCAATACTATGCATACAATCCATTGGTGAACCAAGATATAGGTAAAGTTTACCTCCACCTTGGTGCGAAATTCTAACAGGCATTCACAAACATGGCAATCAGCTCTATGGGGAGAGCCATTGCTTTGATCTGACCTCACAAATGCAAAGACCTGCATGGATATGCCAATATGATAATAGATGTAAGATATCTCCTGTGAAGCATTTTGATTCTATTAATCAAATATGCAAGTGGAGAGAGTATTTTGGGATCTTATGAACTTATCATCACAATCAGTCAAAACTAACCTCCTCCCCACAATTTGGACATGCACCCTTCAATGCCACTAAATCATTCCTCCATAATCCCTGCAGCGCTTTAGCTGAGATAACAACAAGGCATGATGGACATTAGACAAGAACACAATAACATGGATTGAAACTAAGATTGACATGATAAACACATCTTCTATTCTGCCAAATCAAATTTCCGTCATAACATGTATACTACTATGCATACTATTTCAATTTCATCCTGGATGACACTTTAGACCTTTTTAAAATCATTACTTCCAACTTAATCGTTCAAGGGAGCGAGTATGGGAATAACCTTCAATGATTATCTTACAAAGTCTGTCTACCTTACGACAACTAAATATGTCAGCATTGACAATCTGAGACTATTGCTTCCATTATACCCATTTATAAGTTCATCTGATAGAGCACCAATGGAAACTGAAGGGAGAGGAAGTATTACCAGAAGCGGATGCAATTGGAAAGCCAATCACAGAACCGATCAGCATTAACAGCACACTGTTTAGCATCCCAAGAGAATTCTCCATTGCGGATGACTGGCTGCTGCAGGCTACTTCTGACTTAAAGGCATCTTGAAAAGCTAGCGTAATATTGTATAGCATGGGCAAAAGACAAACACAGCTGCCAAACACAAGAATCAGGAACCATATGCTTGCCAAAGCAAACACCTGCGAAGGGTCTTCCTGCCCTACATACATCGTTACATCTTCAATCAATGTACAAGTATCTCTCTGTTTATTCAACATGAAAAAAGCCAAATGTGAATCAAAGACAATGTCACATATATGGGGTAAAATATAGTGAATAGGAGGCTGACGGTGAGTCCAAAAAGATGAAGTCCTATCTGGCCAAAAGCTGCTGAGGAACGGTATAACTCTGCACTCCGCAAAAAAGTCTCAATTCCACTCGTGCCGGTATGGAACTTCAATCACATAATGATTTAGCCCAAGAATTTCAAAATTCCTATTGGAATTGAGGGTGCTAGATCGTCAAGCATCCCTTCAACTTTTTTTCCCAGCCTAGAATTTATCTGCCAGTTACGATGCTGTACCTCACTCGGGCACACCCCCCCCCCCCGGGGTCGGGCAGGGGGAGCTCACCAATAACACTTTGCTAAGGAAATCTTATGCAAATAAATATGTATAGTTTAGCCAACACAAGAAGTACATCCCCTCATAGGGACAAATAAAAATGATTAAAACGTCTAACCTACATGCATTAGCATCACCAAATAAAACAGATTCTGTCGATTTATGTCAGTCAGTCTCCTCATTCTTCTTATTTATAACTAATCAATATTAAACACTTCTACATGGCACAGAGACTTCATGTTTGATTACATTTAGGACCCAACAACCAAAAAAAAGACTAAATTCCTAAAAAATCATGAACAAGTATCCGTGCTACTAACCTGAAGTAGCATAGTTATCTATGTTCCTACAACTCTCCATGTACAAGGCCACAATGTTATCAATAACAAAACTGCTATCAACAACTATTTCAGGTTACCCTGGAAGAGTGGTAATTAAAACTAGGATCATGCTCAACAAACAATAGGCAAAATGCATTTTTAAGCTCATTAAAAAAAAAAAAAAAAAATCACCTGTGCATCAGCATACGTTGATTGCCGGCGTAAGCTACACCGTGGATACTTCACCACACAATTCGATCCATACCACCTTAATTTCAACTGTTCCTACAACAACATATATTTTTACACACAACTTTCAGCTGTAAAACATTTACTAAAATTCAGTAGAAACTGAAATTTAGAAGACCTCACCTCAACTCTATCAAACATGTCATCAACTATCAGAGGAGTTCCACTGTAATAAGCATCTCTAGCCTATCAAAAACAATTTGCAGAAATGTAAGTCGCCATTCAAACAATTCTCAAGTAAATTATCACTGATCACATATTTCAATTTTCAACCAAACGGCACCAAAACAAGATCACTGATCACATATTTCAATTTTCAACCAAACGGCACCAAAACAAGACAATGACCTGGCGGTAGAGAGCTTCCAGGGTTTCTTGGCTAGCGGTTTCGATCGGACCGACGAAGATGCAGGACGGACCCTCCGATACAACCAGCTCACGCTCGGAGCACGCGGACAGCGCATG
Organism: Carnegiea gigantea; assembly: GCA_029747015.1. NCBI lineage: Eukaryota > Viridiplantae > Streptophyta > Magnoliopsida > Caryophyllales > Cactaceae > Carnegiea > Carnegiea gigantea. The sequence continues at coordinate 593,034 of JAKOGI010000003.1, read as the reverse complement.
GCGGCAGTGACGGTGGCTACTGCCGGACAATCGGACCCTAAATGGTGTTCCGGCCGACATATTTGGTCGGGAAAACTTAACGGCGGTGGATTTGGACGCTCCGATTGGAGGAGAGAGAAAGGTGCCCACTCCGGCCATCAACGCGCATAGGAGAGAGAGGGGGGATAATGTGAGGTTTACACGCGACCCCCACGAGGCCACGACAGCGTTCTTTGCAGTCGTAGCTCGACAGGAGTGCCCTCGCCAATTGTTGGCCACTATTTAATGTGGACCCTTCTAATATCTGATTTTGTCGGCCCACCTGACTGGACTTGCCAACGGAGCCTAGACAGTGAGGAAATGTCCAAGGAAAGAACAAAACCGGAAAAACGACGTGCGTTTGCCGGGAGTCGAACCCGGGTCTATTGCTTGGAAGGCAATTATCCTAACCGTTGGACTACAAACGCTGCTGTTTAGGCTCTGAAGTGTTTAACTCTCGCGAGTTATAAATACTGATGCCATACGCTATCCGGCTATGAAGGGGTAACATACTGTAGTCTATCAATACAAAGAGGTCATATACAACGACTTAGAGTTTGAGCTAACAACTTTTATATAGGAAGTGCAAGTAGAAACACCTACTCATGGTCAAGTTAGAAGTTCAAATGTATATATAGAGATAGAGTAATGCCTTAAACTATAAATAATACCCTCATAGATTGAAAGAATATTCCTCAAATAAGAAAGAGAGTCTAGAAAAGGATTTAAAAGAGCATCGTACCTCATACGCTACCAATTATGCCGAATGTATTAAAGCAAGATACGTATCTTTTCTTGTTGAGCTTTCCCTTTGTCCTTTGCTATTTCAGCTGCTTTTGGTGTAGTAGAGACCAAACTCATCTTTCAACCACAACTTTACTACCCAGAGAAAATTTCCCCATCAACAACTTTTAAAATGGGCCTCAGATTGTCGAGAGGGAGAATATATAAATTTTAGTGTTTTGGAGAGAGATGCAGTGAATTTTCGAGTTGAAAGAGACAGTGTGTGTATGTGTGTGTTGTGGGTGAATTGAGGGGGTTATTCTGTTAGTTGAAGGAATTTTTAGAGTTTCACTTTTTTTTGAATTACATTTCCAATCTAACTTCTTGCACACGGGAATTTATGGCTAGTAGGGTACTTTGAAGCTAGTAGGAATTGTTTGTTTACCCCTATTTATCGAGGTATAGTACCTTCCCCCTGCTATGTAGTACTTATGTTTACATAGTTACTATTAACTGATTTATTAGTACTTCATATTTCATTCTCTACTGCTTATCCTTAGTTTTTCTCTATAAAATATTTTTATAAAATCCTTCTTCTACAAAATATTTTCACAAAATCTTACTTTATGAGTCTTTTAGAATCAACCTCTCTACGGGCAGGGATGTCAGTAGAGGTAAGGTTGCCTACATCTGGATCTCCCCATACCCCGTGAAAGCGGGATCCACACTGGAAGGTGGTGGTGGTGTTGTTGTAGGGAACTTTAAGGATGTCACGTAACTTTTCTGTTTGGTTTTCAAACTTTTTTGCCGGATTTGGGTCTAATAAAGATTACCCCAAATCTTAATGGACCTATAAATGTTTACCCAAATTAGATGGGTTAAAAAAATATTAACTCATACCTGAATAGATCCATATGTACATTTTTCTTAAGTTCAGCAACAAAGTAAGAGAATATAGATATAAATTTATAAATTATTTCAATATTCAGTATAAACTATAAAGTGATGCAAGTGTCACCCAAATTTATGGCCATATTCTCGCCTCTGAAGATCATAATAGTATAAAATGATGTAACGTAATTTATTAATCAGAAATTATTTTCACTTGTCCTTAGTCCAATATCCGAATAATATTACTTGCATATAGGTTATGCTTAATAATATAGTATTTGTGCAATGATAGAGGTCATATAAATATTTTTAAATGAAAAGTGAAGCTTTAATATAGATAGAAGAATGCATGATGACTTATGAGAATAATTAGGAATTTAATTCCCTTGAAAAAGTTTATAATATGATAATTAATATTTTTATAACTGTGCCGTGTATGAAAAATTTGATAAGTTTTTAATTGTAGCAATTGCTTAAAAAAATTATAAGAAGTCATTTAGTAATCATGTCATACACAAATTTTTAAGATTTTTATAAAATAATTAATTAGTTTTGAAGGTAAAGTAGTTATTGACATATGCAAGTTACGATAAACTATCAATGGGAAAATTTATAATGTATTAAAATATTTTGTAATTAAAATTTTTGCTATTGATAATTGTAATACTGCAATTTCTTTGTGATAATTCTAACATTATGTAGTCCAAAAGGTTATTTACCTTTGAACAAAAATAAATAACATAATTAACTTATAAAATATTAATGAAGATTAAGGTATTAATGACATTTTTTATAACAACAAAAAATGTATTTTTAGTTAAAAATAGCACTAATCATAGTTAAAAATTATTAGATAAAGAATTCAATAATTAAATGTGTTTTTAACAATTATAAATATCAAAAATATTGGTGTTACAAGGAAAATAATCTTACTATCAAAAAATCATTAATGTTCTTTTGGACTCTTATACTCTGAAAATTATAAGTAATCTGATGAGTTTTCAAATATTACAATGAAAAAAATATGTTAAAAAGAAAATAGTCTTAATTACCACCATTAATTGTTAATTCTGGCTCTTGAACTCCTATGCTATGAAAATTGAAGGGAATTAGTACCTTTTGATGGTAATAAGTGTGCAATATTATTTTGTATATAAAAAATCTGTAATTATGATTGCATTGTACCTAGTATTTCATATCTTTATATTTATATATCTATGTTCAAAAATATAGGAAAGAATAATAATGATGAAAATTTAATATCTTTTATTACTTCTTAATAATAATAATTGTGTTTTTATAGTAAATATACTCTAAGGATGTGTTCGACAACAATATTATGGGTAGCGTTTAGTGTTTTGACCAGATCAATACATTAATTAGTTAATTTTTAGTATTCGATAAACTAGTGTTGTGACTAGCATTTCAAGTAGCGTTTCTTTTAGCCAAAAAATGTCCTTTAAAAATTTTATCTTTGAAGATTATCTATATCTTTTTATGTCAATTTACATTAATCAACTAGTATAACAGCTAAATTTATCGAAGACATTAGTTTCAACCGCTCATTTAAACAACTATTCACTAATAGCTAAATTAGAACAGCTATCCGCTACTAAACAGCTAATTTTGCCAAATAGGGCCTAAATACACAATTATTATATTAAATTTTGTCCAAAATCTGTATAGCTGAAAAAGACAAGTTTGAACTATTTTTTTCAGCTTGAATTTTACAAACTAAAGTAAAATATCTCTCTAAACTTCATCTGCTCTATTTGTGTAGAGTAGCAGGTAGTCTATGATTTTTAAATATATGGTCAATTGGAAATCAGTCTCTCTGTAATTTTTCAATTTAGGGATAAGACTGCTACATCAAACCCTTACAACCTGTCTAGTAGCGGGATTTTTAGGGCATTGGATTTTTGTGTTTTTATCGTAAATAAGATATAGAATATGTGTATGCAACAATGTGTCTTTCTTATATTTCGTATTTGTTGCCAAATTTTGGATAAGATTGGAAATGTAACATGCACAATAGATTTTTTAATAATTGGTGAATTTATTCTATTATATTAGGATGCATTATTTTTGGAATATTGGGAGTAATTTCAAGGATATAAAATAACATATTATCATAATTTGAACATTATCTATCTTTTTTTCCCTTTCTTGGAAAGAAAATCTTTCAAATTGTAGGTGAACTTTATAAAATATTTTTTTGGGGAAGAAAAATCTTCCATACATGAAAATCTTGTATTTTTTGGGAAAAACTATTGATTATCTTTGAAATTTTGTGAGAGTGACATGTGTCAAAAATTTAGACGGAAAAATTGAAAATCAAACATCGACAATAGATTTTTCATAATTGGTACATTTATTCATTATTACATAATGCCTTATGTTTGTAACATTGGGGTGATATTAGCATTATAATATAGTGAAATTATATTGAACTATTGTGTACTTTTTGCCTTGAAAAGAAATCTTCTAAAATGTAGTTAACTTTACAACATCTTTTGTTTGGAAAATGAAATTTTTCATGCATAATTAACTAACTTGTATTTAAAAAACTAAAACTATTAATTGTCTTAGAAATTATGAAGAAATGACATGTTTCAAAGATATAGAGGGATTTGCTATATATATATATATATATATATATATATATAATATATATATATATAGATATATATATATATATATATATAGTCATCATCCTACTTGTCAATTTTATTTGTATAGTATCTTTTTGTTCATGTGTAAGCCAATTTTAGTTTAGAAGTGGTGGTCTTATTATTTGGAGGAAGGCAGGCAAATTTGTTCTATGTTCTTGATGCGTACTTTATGTCAACATTCTAAATAAGAATTTTTTTAAAAAAAATTTATAAAACAAAAGTGTTTTTCCAAGATATAGACACTAGTTAGAGATTTGTTTACTTCTTGTAAAATTCATCTTAATTGTTTAATGGTCCACAAGCCCGATCACTCTAGATCGATTATGGTTTTGCGGGTCCACAAGCCCGATCCCCCTCCTGTTTGTTTTTATTCTTTTGTTTTGGACGGGACTGCCGTCGCTAATTTTTGGCTAGTGTTTAAGGTGGACCCTGCTAGTATCCGATTTCGTGGGTCCACCTGGCTAGACTTGCCAACCAAAATTCTAGGAAGCCTGGACAGTGAGGAAAACAGAAAACAGGGGGATGTGCGTTTGCCGGGAGTCGAACCCGGGTCTATTGCTTGGAAGGCAATTATCCTTACCGTTGGACTACAAACGCTCTTGTTTGATTGCTGGAATTTCTTTGTTTAGAGTTATAACCTGCAAGTCGCCATTGCTCATAGTACAAGTTATCCAGCCATAACGGGTTAACATAGCTGTAGTGTTTCGATCCAAAGAGGTCAAATACAACGACTTACTAATTTGAACCTAAATCTCTTATGGGGAAAGCAAATAGAAGCAGCTACTCACTGTCAAGTGAGGAGTCTGAAGGTATACATGGAGTAATATTTCAAACTATAGATAATGTCGTCATAAATAGAGAAAGAGGTCTAACAAACTTAACTGTATGACTAAGAATATAGCAGATTCTGATATAATGAGAAGAGAGTCCAAGAGAAAATGGAAAGAAACATCCTACATCATATGTTGGCTGCCGACTGTGCTAAATTGATCCTAGACCACACATAGTACTTCCTTTTAGCCTTAGTGAAATTCGACTCTTATCACCCACATGAGAGCATCCAATACCCTGTCACTTTGACAACAATCCTAGCTGGGGAATCCATTTAGTCTTGAATCTCTTGTATACACATAAACATTGGAAGTCATGTTTTCGTCCTATGGTTCCTTGGGGCTCGAAAGAGTCTGGCCACATAATCTCTTGTACGTCAGATCCTAGCGCTTCCTTAATAAGCTCACTAGGCAATTTGTCCAACTTCGTGCCCCATGGGAGAAGTTCATTCTAAGGTGAGAGTTGTTACGATTGTACTGTATATCACAAATTTCATTGAATTATGTAATATATCTAAAAAGTCAATCAAGTAAAAAAGGAAAGGGGAAGGAAACTACGTACTTACCATTAAGCAAGTTAAATTCAGGAAAAAAGTAAGAGAATATAGATATAAAATTTGCAAATTATTACAATATTCAATGTAAAGTGACGCAAGCATAACCCAAATTTTCTGGCCTCTAAAGATCTTAATATTATAAAATGATGTAACCTGATTTATTAATAAAAATAATTTTTACCAGTCATTAGTCCAATATCCAAATAATATTATGTGCATATAGGTTATGCTGAATAATATAGTATTTAGCAATGATAGAGATCATATTAATATGTTCATTTTGAAAAGTAAAGCTTTAATTTAGATGGAAGAATGTATGATGGCTTACGTGAGTACAATTAGGAATTTAATTCTTTTGAAAAAGTTTACAATATGGCAATTTAGTCATCATCCAACTTGTCAATTTTATTTGTGTAGCATCATTTTGTTCATGTGTAAGCCAATTTTAGATTAGAAGTGGTGGTCATATTATTTGGAAGAAGGAGTGTTTCTTCTTTTTAGACGCGTACTTTATATCAACGTTCTAAATGAGCAATTTTTTTTTAACTTTAAAAGCAAAAGTATCTTTCCAGATATAAACACTACTTAAGTTTTTTTGCTAATGTAAAATTCATCTAATTTATTTAATACCCCACAAGAAAGAGGGCTTTAGATTGATTATAGTTTTTTTTTAGAACATTGATAAATAGGGCCACCCACAGGACCACTATCTCAAGGGTAAACCAATGGGCTAAGCGGCTCAGGTGAGGGAGAAAAACTAGTCCAAGTCCAAGGGCCCAAAGCCTACACACCTCCGTTTTCTTCCAAACAGTTGGCAAACATAGGTCCCCCAAATTTGAATATGGGTGGGGAGGATGGAAGGCGGACTGAGATTGATTATAGTATAATTGGTCTCAAGGTTCTTCTTCTTTTTTTCAAAAAAAAAAAAAAAAAAACTTCGAACTTGTTACAAAAGGCTAAATTACCAATATAATTGATGTAATATCATTTTACAACTAACTAAAAGTTAGTAAAGTTTCTAGTATCAGATGACCCTGAAAAGTAACGATCCCATTCATGTTCCTCCAACTTTCCCAACCACCTGTATTTCCAAGCTTGCCTCTCATCATAAGCAAAACTATCATTTCTGCCTTCTCTCATGTCATCCTTAATTCTCTTTACTCTCTCCAAGATTCCCTTCACTGCCACATCAAATGCATCCTCCAATGTCTCTAATCTACACCTTGGATCAGCATAGACTATCTTAGGAATTAGACTTATAATCTCTTCCCTCATCTCCTGTACTTTTCGAGGTGGTATTCGCTCGAGTGTTCTCTCTATACTAACCTTTCCATCTTTGATGTCATACATGGAGATAAAAACTGAGTATTTGGTGAACTCCCTTGGGAAATGCCATAAATATTGGATGTAGGCCGAACCCGGATGGAAGAAGACGGGTATGCACCCAGCTAAGATCGAATCGAAAGTGGACCTTCTTGTGTAAGAATCTCCTGGAGGTTGTAGGCAAAAAATAGAATTCTGAAACATCTTCATTAGTTCAGCAGGCTTATGGCACTTGTTCTTCCAATTATTGCAGTGAATCAACATACATTGCTTGGAATTCTCACACTGAGTTATAAGCTGGTTTCGAATCGAGTCAGGTCTGTCAGGTCTAGGAGCCCCTGCAAAACAGAACAAGTATCTCCTCCTTTGCGTTCTCATCTGCTCTTGCCATTGGAACACTTGATCATCATTTGCTGGGTGGAAATAGGTTGGGTATGGGATCCCGAAATCGTTGTTGTTCCATGGGGATGATTCAATCACCAAAGCTGTCATGTTTTTGGACTCAGGTAAGTAAAGGAATTCGGTTCCCCAATCTGGGTCATTCTTGTTTGATGATCTCCTAAAATCCCAAGTGATCCTACCAGCAACAAAGAAATGGTCTCTACCCCGCCATTTTTTCCACTCAGGCTTCCTCTTTAACCATTTTATGAGCTCAAATCCACCAGAATCCCTTACCTCTGAGTCTGTATTCCACAAGTGTCGAGCCAAGTCAAGCCCGACATAAAATGGGACAAAGATTGCTGATGCAATGGAGGAGTCATTGGTTAAGCAGTCATATTGTTTCATCCTATTATGAAAGATCACTTCTAACAAGAATTGATTTGTGGAAAACCAACCATATTCAGAGAAAACTCGATCTGAATTAGGAAGATCCACTCCTAGGCCTGAATTTTTAACATATTGACACATATCCATCCATAAATCAAGTGATTTACAATCTCTGAGCAAGTCCACATTGAATCTCCGAGGGAGAATGTGCACAAATATGTACCTTCCTGAACATGATTTTTGGTTCGATGTTCGATTCGTTTTGCACTCCCTTGGTGGTGGTGGTGGTGGTGGTGATGGTTTAAGAAGAGAAACATTTGATTTACGTCTGGATCTCCCCCTTCTCCTCCGCCGGCGCAAAGTCATGATTTGTTGTGGAATCTCATGGACCTTCTCCTTCAAGACAATTGCTTCTTTAATGGGTTGATCATTGGTTACCTTGTGGTCAACTATATTCACATTTGCAAACTTAATAACTTCCTCATGCCTTACTTGCCGTCTTTTTCCTCCTGTTTCCTTAGCTTTTGCCTCTGTTTCCCGTGTTTTTCCCTCTGTTTTCTCCTTGATACTAATCGTGATGTTGGTATGAATGGAATTACTTTGATCGGAGATTATGAGGATTGGTTCTTGATAATTTATAGAATAGATATAAAATTTAGCTAAAGAGGTTACACTGTCAAGTAATGACGAATGATTTAAGCAAATCAAGAGCGACCACATTGTGAATAAGGAGATAATAACCAACCAAGATTTATGCTTATTCATTCCCATGGTTGATCTATGCACTTGTGCACGATTGGCTCTTGCCCTTCGACTTATCATTAATCTTACTAAAAATTATTGAAAGGGATTAATGTTGTGGAGGTCATAGGATTTGTCAATGGCGATCAGAGTTAATTGGGCATCAATTTAGTAATAACAATAGAAATGAATTGATTTGATTTGCTTGTGTTAGTGCCACATGCATAGTGACATGGAGAAAGCTGAATTCTTCAGCGTTCTCTTTAGATTCCCCCAGCCAATAATGACCATATGTATCCTATTTTTACTCGATATTTTGGGGTAGTTTTTCTGACTTGTGAAATTTTTGCACTTAAGGTGTTGCTATTAGTTAGCCAAATTAAATTATCGAGGGTTCTTCTGATGTAATAGTATTGTATATAGTTTGATAAAATCAATTTCTATAAAATCTATGGATATTAATACACTATCAAAAAAATTTGAACAATATATACTATTAGAAAAGACCAATGTCGGAGGAGAAATATTATATGTGAGCTTTTTCCTTCCTATTCAATTGTTAGCTTCTTGTAAAATAATGTACTATCTTATCATAAGATTGGAGGTTGTTAGTGAAATGACCTGTGATTCTGAACCCATTTTCACCGACTTGTTCGAGGGATCATAATCTTCATAATACTTCCCATCTTGATAACCTGCAGTAATTTTTCAAATTATAGTAAGCCGTGAGTGAGACAATCAAGCATAAGATATATTATGATAGTTATGATAGGCATGTTTTTATGGTGACTTTTAATAACAATTGAGGTGACTAATAATTTGTGATAAGGTCACTTATAGATGAACTATTAATCACTCATAAATTAAAAAGTTACTCTAAAATATATTATTAGTCATATCAAGACCTTCAAAAAAAATCACCCTTAAAGAGAATCCGCTTCACAATAACTCTTGTATGAGATAGACGACTTACCCAAAGATTTGTGTTCAAATTATGGCATAGTTGCGGCTCTGAAACACTTGTAAAGGAGAATAAATAAGAAGATCAACAACACAAGTTCTGGTTTTTGAAACTCTAGGACATTAAGGGGAGGCTTGCCCCTCCACATGATTCCAAATTCCAGCTTTTAGAACTCCTTTTCCTTATCTCTATGTCCGTTAAACTTCAACTTGGATCAGAAAACAAAATATTGCTCATGAAGCTCACTACTAAACATATTTAATTGCTTTTATTCATTTATTTATTATTATTATTTATGTTTATAATGTATAAAAATTATTTTTTATTTTTTGAACAATGAAATAACTAATTTATTATTATTTATTATTTTCCAAAGATTGAGTAATTAACCAAATCAGGTGTAAGATATTATTATCTATGTTTATTAGTCATGAAATTAATTTTTACATTTCCTAAAACATTAATTAATAACTTTACACTTAAATTTTTAATTAAAAATTAAAGACAAAATATTTGTATTTTCTGGATTAAGTAATGAATTTGTACACATAATTTTCCACAGCTGGGTTTGGAAAAATAAAACAAAAGACTAATTATAAAACAAACAAAAAATTGGCCTCAAAATTTGTCCTGAATACCCAACCCAATTATCAAACTTTGAGGGGGAAAAGGAAAACTAAAACAAAAGCCAAAAAAAAAAAAAAAAAAGAAACACCGCGGGTTGGAATGCTGTGCAGCCCGACATGCATTCCAATTCAAGCAAGAATGCTGGCTGTGGATGAGAGGTGGACACACAGGCCCCATCGATGGAATGAATTCCATCGGCTGCTGGTGCTATAGTAATGTGTGCCTTTCAATACTTTCTTACCATCCTTTGATCCTATTATTAGGGCATTTCCATCTTAAGTTTCAGCTTTTAGAACTCAAACCTGTTACGTCAGTAGCAGTTTTACTTGCATTCCATTCAGCTTCTCAGCGACTAAAACTTATTTCGGACATTAAATTAAATATTTGTCATGTAGCCCATAATTAAACATAATTTATTACTTATTATTTTTTATTATGTGTTTGTATTTTAACTTTTGTAACATTTGTGAATGTTTTTTTATATTCGAAATTAAGAAATATTTATTTTGTTGACCATAAAAATAGATAATTTGATTTCAAATTTTCTTTTTTATTTTAATTTGTTGTTTGTATTTTAATACGTGAAAAAAGATAAAATATAAAGTACAATTCAATTAAAAACTAATACAATAAGAAGGATCACTATTGAAAACAAACACAATACGAAGATTCGACATGTTTAAAAAAATTCAACACGAACGTTCGACTATTTAAAAAAATACAACGTAAAAGATCAACAAATAACACATAAAAACTACGTTTGCGATCTTCCTCGCGCCGTGTGTCGACTCTATATTTTTTCAACCAAGTCTGATTGAAGACGTGCATGTAACTCTAGGTTATGAAATTGTACTACTCTACGAAGGTAGGCTGCATAGCACGGATGATGGTCTCGTTGAACATTAGGTTACGGTGCATTGTCCTCCACACCATCATATTCAAAAGCAAGGTCATACAAATCACGCTCGTCCTCGATTGTCATGTTGTGAAGTATAACACATGCTTTCATTATCATATCCAATTCAGTTCCATGTTTCGAGTAGGGCTACAGATGATGACGAAACGAGTTTGTAGAACCCCCAATGCTCTCTCCACATCTTTTCTAATAGACTCTTGATGCTCAGCGAACAATTTTGCCTTGGCTCCTTGAGGAAGGGGGATAATCTTCACGATGGTGGCCCATCTCGGATAAATACCATCAGACAAAAAGCACCCAATGTTGTACTTGTGACCGTTGACGAAATATTCGCATTTTCGAGCCCGACTCTCATACACCTCTCGGAAAACATCGGATCAGTGAAGGATGTTTAAATCATTGAGACTTCCCGGGCACCCAAAGAATGCATGCCATATTCAAAGGTCATAGGAAGCAACAACTTCAAGAATCAAAGTGGGAACTTTCTATATCCCTTTTGCAAAAACTTCTTTCCAACCCGAGGGACAATTCTTCCATTCGCAGTGCATACAATCGATACGTCCTAACATACCCGGAAAGTCTCGGACTTCTGCCACTTGTAATAAACGATCAACATCAGCTTGGGTTGGTTTTCTTAAGTACTCTTCCCCAAACACTTGAATAACCCCAATGGCAAAAAATTTTATGCACTCCATAGCTGTGCTTTCACCAATCTTTAAGTATTTATCAACAAAATCCGCTGATATACCATAAGCCAATATTCACATGGCTGCGGTGCACCTGGTGAGTGGCGACAACCCACGCCTACCGAGACCATCGTACCTCAATCGGAAGTACTCAAAACGACTCTCTAAGGCACCAACTATGCGAAAGAACAAGTGCTGTTGCATATGAAATCTACACCGGAAATGGGTCTTGTTGTAGATGGAGTCTTCAGTGAAGTATTCTTTATAGAGGCGATCGTGTGCTTCATATCGATCTCTCTTACAAATCTTTTCTTCTTTCTTGGTCTTTGTGATGATGATGAAGCTCCACTTTGTTGACTAATTTGTCTAATCTTTAGGGCCAACTCCAACAACTTTGGGCCATTTTCATTATTGACAATATTTTCCAATATTCGTGAGTCATCTCTAGATTCTTCTAGGATAAAGCTCAAACCATCTATTGAGGATGACGAAATGGAGGAGGACGATGAATCAGCCATTGTTGAATACCTGTACATATAAACATAAAGTTACAAATGTAAGTCAAATATAAATTATACATTAGGAAATTAACCTTGTAACATTTAGAAAAAAACCTTAGAAACAACTAATTGAGTACATAATGCATCAACTTAGAAACAACTTAGAAATAAATATTTCGTTGCACAAACAAAAAGGTTTTAATACAACTAACGTTTCCTAAAAACACAACAACCCCATAAACGTAACATTAAAACTAAGCAATCAATCTAAAGAAATGTCAACATTAGAGGAGGACGAGTTTTGACGATAGCGACTCCTAATTTCTTCTTGAATTAGGCCAGATTGAGCTTGATCTTCATGACACATCTCCGCTATATTCATTTTCAAAATTTTATCCTTGCACTTCATCTCTTTAAGGCGCTGCTTCCTTTCTTCTAAGGATTGCTATTGATCTCTTAATTCGACAGCTTTCACAGATGCATACTCCTTCTTCTCTTGCATTAGGACATATTGCTTGAATATGGTGTTGTTCTTCACATTTGTTGCCCGTAAAGTTGACATCTCTGTGGTCACTAGATCCAACACCGGATCTGCGACTTGCTCCTTCATCTTTCTCTTGGCAGCTTTTCTTTCAATGGGATAGATAAGCCCACCAACTACTTCAGTTGGTGTATCTTCACTGGCAAGAGTTGTAGGGGTGCTAGGGGTGCCGGGGCTGCTAGGGATGTCACTCTCTGAGTACGCCCCTACCTCATTTACTCTCAGCCATTTGGAAGATGTTTCTGTAGATTGATTGCAAAAGATCTCCCATTTAGGTTGATCCTTCAATAACACCCACCAATGCATGAGGTCAAAGGCTTTGCCCAAAATAGAAGCATAAAGATCTTGGGTATTTTGCATAATGTTGTCCTCATTTGCACCACTTGGGTCCACCCGGTATGCTTGAGCCACACAAGCGCACCATTTGGACACTAATGGAGCGGCTCGGTTCCAACGGGCATTGCATACCTTTCTCATTCTCTTTATAGCTTCATCGGGAGCATGCTGGTTGAAGGTGTAGGCCACCTTAGTCCAAAATTCAGCTAACTTTTGATCTACCCCGGTGATTGGATTCATGCTCACGATAATCCATGACTTAATTAAGCGGCGATCTTCCTCTAATGTATACTTAGGGGGCACCACACCACATTCCTTATTGGTGGGGTTATTTCTAGGAGGAGGACGAGGAGTTGGTGAAGTTGTACGAGGAGGTTGGGGTGGATAACATGGAGGGGGCATTGACCCATAGCTAAAATTTAGTGGTGGGATGTTTTGCGATGGACAGTAATGTTGCCAATTGGGAAGTATTGTGGAGAGTATTGTTGGGAATAATGTGGAGGGTTATATGGTGGTAGGTAATATTGCCAATTCGGGGGCCGTGAGGGAAGGTTTGAACTATTTCTAGGTTCACATTATGACTCGTCTCTGGTAAGTAGGTAAATGAATGATTCTGTGTCATTTGGATCCATTTTAAGTTCACCTACATTGTAGTCAACAATTTTTCAATCTAAACTACTCAATTCAATTTCAACTAATTCAAAAAACAAAATTTTCTATTACAAATTCAAAACAAGTTAAAGAATACTAAATTAACATTTATATTCGTTAAAACTGCGCATTTAACCATTTAAATTATTTTAAACTAAATAAACATACCAAAGTTAATAAATCAAGCATACAAACTTAACATTTAACAAAACATGTTCAAATTAAATCTACACATCAAAGGCATGAATTAAATGTAAATTTAATTTTCAAGAATCAATGTCAAACATCAATTTAATTTCCAAGTATAATTTCATACAAACACCTATGTTAATTCCAATTTACAAACATTGTACCAAGCCCTAAAACATGTGTGAATAATGTGGGGAACAATTAAATCCAACATCATATTTTAAACATATTAATTAAACATACCAAACTTTTAATTCAACATGAACGTACCAAAGCTAATAAATCAAAAATATTAATTAAAACATACTAACTTAACATACCAAAGTTAATAAATCAAATTAATGAAAATTTCAAATTTTTACTTTTTTAGATTTTAATTTATATCAACTTAATTCATGAAAACTTCATACTTCACTTATACATATGCAATTTCACAAATTTTAATTTATATCAAACTAATAAAAATTTTTGATTTGTAAACATACAATTAGCAATAAAGAAATTTTTTTTAACATATTAAGCAACGCATCTAAGAACATAAATATATTCTAACAATTAAAAATTAAACACATTACATAGACTTCTTTAAACTAATCATGTGATTCAACATGTTATCATATTAATTAAAACATTTTAACTTAAGTTTTAATTCAACATGAACGTACCAAAGTTAATAAATCAAAAATATTGATTAAAACATACTAACTTAACATACCAAAGTTATTAAATCAAATTAATAAAAACATCAAATTTTCACTTTTCCACATTTTAATTTCTATGAACTTAATCGTGAAAACTTCATACTTCACTTACACATATTCAATTTCACACATTTTAATTTCTATCAAACTAATGAAAATTTTGGATTTGTAACCATACGACTAACAATAAAGAAATTCTTTAAACATATTGAACAAAACATCTAACAAAAATAAACATATTCTAACAATTAAAAATTAAACACACTACATAGGCTTCTTTAAACTAATCATATGATTTAACATGTTATCATATTAATTAAAACATACTAACTTAACTTTTAATTCAACATCAATGTACCAAAGCTAATAAATCAAAAATATTAATTAAAACATACTAACTTAATGTACAAAAGTTAATAAATCAAATTAATGAAAATTTCAAATTTTGACTTTTTCACATTTTAATTTCTGTGAACTTAATTCATGAAAATTTCATACTTCACTTACACATGTTCGATTTCACACATTTTAATTTCTATCAAACTAATGAAAATTTTGGATTTTTAAATATATGATTAACAAGAAATACGTATAACAAAAAATTCTTACAAATTTATTCACTTCACTTTATCTTGATTCTTCAAGCTGACAAAAACACTCCCAAATATCTAACAACAACACCATAAATAAAAAATTTTAGTTCAAAAATATAACTCCATACAATTAATTTAATTAAATCAATAAACATAACTAAATAATAATTATTTACCACTTACCACAATTTTTTTTCCTCTTCACTTCAAACACTTTACTTCCAAATAGCTACAAATAGAATTTCATATTGAGAGAATCAGAGAATGAGAAATAATTTAAATTTCATTGGAAGCAACGACTATTTCACGCTAACCAACAAAAGTGGCCCAACTCCCAAGTCCAACGTCTATTTCCAGGCTTTTCTTTTTTTTTTTTTTTGCTTCACATTGATCAAAACGTAGCGCGTCCTTCGACAGCTTCGTCCAAACGACACGTTTTTGCGATAGAAAGGGACCAAAAAAAAGGTTCGCGAGCCGGAACTGTGGAGAGTTCCGTCCCTCATTCTGGGACACGTGTGTCACGAGCTGGAGCCAACACGTGTCACACACGGGCCCAGACCCTGACACGTGTGCGCAGATGGCCTTAGTTGAAAAGTTAAACGAATATTTTCTATAGAGTTCTTGTTAATTTAAATTTGTCATACACAAATAGAGACATTTGTTTTGCTTTATTATTTTTTATTAAGTCTACTTTTATCAAAAATACAATCGTCCTATACATACACGTAAGAATTTATATTCAAAAATTTTGAGTTATTGTTGTCTCAAAGCATGAATGCACCTGATTGCATGCAAATTTGCAATGTCTTTCTACAATTTTATTTTCCTTTTGTTAAGATTGGTATTTATGCATTCAAATCAATTTGCACCCGAAAATCAGTTCAAACCAATGAAAATATGAGCATGCACTATAAATTAAGATTGTTGTAAGACATGGGTAATCCAAACTTTACATAACCGAGCCATGCATTGACTTGCTACGCGCTCGCATAACAAAACTAGAAATTTCTCACCCGATTGAATGGCATGGAACCAAGCACAATGTGGATGGTACATATAATGATCTAACTTGAAGCTTGAAATTGAATCAATCCCATGTAAAATGTTGTCTAACTAATGTGGATTGTCTTCTCTCAATAAACTTATCGAAGATGGAATTGACATAACTTTTAAATAGGGGATCTGATTCAAATGTTCAATGAATGGCATGGCCTCAAACCAGATACAATTTGGATTATACATGTTGCGATCCAAATTTGGTTTGAAGCTGAATTAAATTCATGCCAAAAGTTGCTTAGTCAATATGAATTATAACTAAAATGCTTTTGGCATAATAATTATTTATTAAGGTTGCAATCTTGATGCCATGGAAGTATAAAGTTACACAAATTTCATTTATGTGGAAAAATTTTTTTGGTACCCAACTAGCTTGCATAAAGGGTTTGGTTACATCATAGATAAGCTTTTTGCTGAGCCCAATTCCATTTGTGTCTGCACACCCTCTTAATTCATCATACATAGGGAAGGCAATGAGTGTACAAATTAGCTAACCTTTAGCCACCCCCCCAAAAAAAAAGGAGAGGGCAGGGGGAGTGTTTTCTCTTAACGAGCATTGAATAATTGACCTTTTTGGTGCAATGACTCATTTATGCAAGACTCTTGTCCGAATGCTTCTAATTATAACTGTTAAGACTTAAAGATAAGTGAGTTGACATCTATAGCATAAAGTAACTTATATACATTATAGTTTTTGAATAATTGACCTTTTTCACGCAATGACTCATGTATGCAAGATTCTTATCTGAATGTATCTAATTGCAACTCACAAGACTTAAAGTAAAGTGAGCTAACATCTACAACATAAAATAACTTATGTACATTATAGTTTTCCAAAAGATTTAATTCAAGTGTTCAATCAATTTGTTATGGTTGGAATTGAGATTAACCCATAGGGTTGGCAAGGGCTGTCAATTGACACCCCAATTTTTTGGGGAAAAAAAAAAATTTAATGTGGGAATTTCTAAGAAAAAGGAAAACATCTATATATATTATTTAGTTTGCATGTACAATAAGAGGTGTGTGTTGGCCAACTACTGTGTGACTTGCCTATTTGGTGGAAAGGTCTTGTGTTCAAATCTTGGTAACAATTGTATGGGTTTTTTTTTTTTATTAAGAGATGTAATGTCAGTCTTACATTTTCTACTTGGTTAAATGACAACAAACTTGCAGTGCTGGCTTGGTGTGAGGTGCTTGGATTTTACTCAGGTTGGGTTGGTGGTATGTTTGAGCCTTGGTATCGATAATTGTGTGACTTTTAAAAATTAAGATATATATTGTCCTTACTATTGTGTTGACATTAACTTAGAAAGAGAATATTATAAAAAGCCTTATCTCTAAAGGTAAAATCAAGGGCAAAAATACTTATTTTTTAATTTATAGTTATTTTTTTGAAAGTATTGTATCTACTTTAGCGATTCTAGTCAAATTTATGTCTAACAATTATGTTAATTTATAATTTTTTTTTGGCAAACTATTGTATCTAATTAGCAATTATAGTCAAATTGTGTCTAACAATTACGTTAATACTATTTTGAAAATAGTTAAATGGGTGTTAATTTTGACAAACTTGTGAATAAAATCAAAGTTGAGAGCTTGAAGATGGAATTTGGTAAATTTGAGATCTAGGTTTAGTGCAACATCATGGTTATGTTGTGTCATTAAAAAATTACAGAAGAAAATATATTAAAAAATTAGAGTGCCAATTAGACGAGTATAATTGTACTATATAGTATAGTTTGACACCGCAAGACCCTGGCTCCTCCATTGAAGGTTGGTCATTAAGTGCAACAAAAGCTAATGCTTTACTACAACGTTTAAGAATCGAGATTGCAATGCGAAGCATGATCATGCACTCAATGCATTGACATTTTTGGATCAATATGCTTGTTAAAAAGAAAAGCAACTTATGACAGTGAGCAATCTCGGCTACATAGAGAAGGGGATGAAATCCAAGAATATTTGGATTGTCGCTATGTATCTGCAGTGGAGTCATGCTGGCGGATTTTTGAGTTCAGCTTGGAGCATCAATATCCTTCTGTACAAAACTTCAATATCATTTGCGTGGAGAACAATTAGTTGTGTTTAGCGACGGAGAGGACCTCTTTAGTATTGCGAATGAACTAGAAGCACAGAAAACATTGTTAACAATGTGGTTTGAAGCAAATAAGAAGTATCCACAAGCTTGACATACCACGTATCTGAACTTCCCCACGCAATTGGTATGGAATCATTCTTCTAGATGTTAGACGGTCCGTCAAAAAGTTGTTCAATTGGTCGACTTTCGTTTGCACATCCAAATTGTCGTGAACAATATTACTTAAGAATGCTTCTTACAAAGATATGTGGAGTAACTTCTTTTGAGGATATTCGTACCATACGTGGTGTCCTACACCCAACATCTAAGTCAGCATGCATGGCACTGGGTTTGCTTGATGATGATGGCGAATGGCATGCTTCATTGACTGAAGCATCAATCTGGGCTTCAGGTATGCAACTACGAAATATGTTTTGTCCCATGTTGATATTCTCTGAGATTTCTAATCCAGTAAAGTTGTGGGATGCACATTGGGCACATCTAACAGATGACTTGCTACATACCGTATGACAGCAAACAAGAATGCCGGATATGGATTTACCATATGCCGAGTTCCAAAATCTTGGCCTACTTGAGATAGAACGTATCTTGAATAGAAATGGATGATCGCTATGAAATTTCCCTCCAATGCCACTCCCTTCTATCGAAGCTACAGTTTATGCAACAAATCGGCTTATTATTGATGAACTTGATTATGACACAACTCTGAAAATATCAAGATTTGAAAGTTTTGTAAGAGGGTTGAACTCAGATCAGTATCATGCGCATAGATCAGTATTCGATGCTCATAACAGAGGTGAATGGGGGTTGTTCTTCATATATGATAGTGGAGGCATGGGAAAGACATATCTATGGAATACTATAATCTCCAAGTTCCGATAAGACAAACATATTGTCCTTGCCATAGCATCGTCGGGAATTGCTTATTTGCTGTTACCCGGAGGGAAAACAGCCCGCTCAATGTTTAAAATACCCTTACAACCTAATGAGATGTAAGTTTGTTACTTCGATAAGATGTCTGAACGTGCGGATCTCATCCGTGAAACAACGTTACTTGTGTTGGATGAAGCACCAATGATGAATCGTTTAGCATTTAAAGTCGTTGATCATCACCTCAAGGGCATGTGTGATAATCAAAATGCTTTTGGCAGGAAACTGGTCCTTCTTAGAGGAGATTTTAGGCAGATACTGCCTGTAATTATAAACGGGAGTCGTGAATCTATCGTTGCAGCTACGATCCATCGAGCAACATTCTGGAATGAATGTAGTATTCTGCACTTGCGTATAAATATGAGGCTGCAATGAATAAATGAACTCAACGAGACTATGCACATTGTAGAGGAATTTGCTTGATGGATATTACAAGTTGGAGATGGTGAAGTGCAAGGAATTGGTATTTCAGATGATGGAAAGCCTAATTGGATTAAGATACCGGAAGAATTTCCTATACGGAATGACGACAATGGTTTGCACAATTTGATCACATCAATTTATCATAATTTTAATACTAAATATGAAGATTGGTCATGTCTTCGTGAAAGAGGGATTCTTGCACCAATAAATAATGATGTCGATGAAATAAACACAATCATGTTGTCTATACTTCTTGGAGACGTGAAGAGCTATTTGAGTTGTGATAATCTTTCAAACGCTAACGATTGTTGTCCTTTCAGTGACATGGAACCCCCTAAATTACTGCATTCCTTATAGATTTTTGGATTGCCAAATCATTGTTTAGATCTTAAAGTCGATGCGCCGGCTATATTATTAAGAAATTTGAATCAGTCAATAGGGTTGTGCAATGATACTCACTTGGTTGTCAGTAAGTTGGGTGATGGAGTGATTAAGGCCAAAGTAATATCTGGCTCAAAAGTTGGAGACACTGTCATAATACCCAAAATCGATTTAACACTATCCAATCTTTCAGATCTACAACTCAGAAAACGGCAGTTCCCTCTAAAACTGGCGTTTGCAATGACAATCAACAAAAGTTAGGGGCAAACTTTGAATAAAGTTGGCGTATACCTTCCAAGACCCGTGTTCAGTCACGGTCGACTTTATGTTGCACTGTCACGTGTTTCATCCCCTTCTGGTTTAAAAGTATTGCTTTGTAATAAGAGAGGAGTTCCAGTAGATGTTACAAAAAATGTTGTATATCGGGATGTATTGAACCATTCGTAGATTATTATATCGTACAGTTTATTCGTTTCACCTATTACATTATGTCTGTTTAGTTAACCTATTTTCAATCATATAATAATGGTGTTATTTACAATAATATACTTCCTTTCACAAATACATTATGGTCATTGCTTTATTATCATGCCATACTATCTACTTTAATTTCTTTAAGATTACAGACATGACATCTTCAGCACATACTTTTATGCCTATATGCGCCATCAACCCTTGCAATAGATCCGTAACATTGATGGTTCGACTCATGTGAGCAATGTCCATTCGGGTCTATGGGTGACGGACAGTATAGAAAGTTATATTTATGGACTACCAGGTATTGGATTATTGTATTCAATAAAATCCTTATCGTATACATGTATGATGCTTACGAATGCATTTCATTATTTTATAGTGTGATGAGATATTTGACATCATACAAGGTGATGCCAATATTACTCAATGGAGGTCCATACTCAGTGCTGGAAACGTTTATCACATATCCGGACTCTTAGTCGATGCTACTAAAGATGGCGAACGGAATGTGGCGTCCAACCTTTACAAATTGGTTTTCATGCCGAGAATGACACTTGTTGGCGTCATTGAAGAATGTCAGGATATTCCCTACCAACACCGACCTCTTTTCGTGTCATTCATCAAGGTCCCTCGACATTTATGAACACCTGATAATGTTGTTGGTATGTATTGTTCATGTAGTCAACTTTGCTATCCAAATTTATGCATGCATTTCTTCTGTATTCTTTACAATGTTCTCATTCCCCGTTGTTCTATAGACGTCATAGGCATGGTAGTAGCTATATATCCTTTGGAAAGGACCAGAGATAGAGGCACTGCACGGTGAGAATTATTACTTTATGACATACAGTATGTATTGTCATTAGTTAATATTTGTTCATATTTATTGTCACATTTCAACTATATAAAGATTAGTACATATGATACATTTGTGCAAGATACACCCATTGAGACTGACTTTATGAAAAGATTTTACGGTAGTTAAGGGCACCTATATTCAATAACATTTGACTGCTGAAAATATACTTCTTGCTTCTAGAGTGCACATTAAAAATTATGAAGGTAACTATTCGTCCACCTGATATAATTTCATTCACAAAGCTATCTAATTTTCATTATTCTGATTGTATATTTCAGTAATATGTTTTCTCTACTGCAATATAATGGTAGGAATATCAGTTTCTACTTTGCTCATTAGTAGATTGCTGATAAACCTAGTTATTGAAGCAACAGAAGACTTTGAAGGATGGTATGCACAACATGTAACATTAATTTAGGTTTTCTAATTCCATACAACTTATGTACACTTGACCTCACACTTGTTACTTTCCATATATGTATTAGATACTCTGACACTTTAGGTGTAATGAAGCATTTCGATTTCATGCGTATGAGAATATTATGCATGTGCCTTCTAGAGAAATTGTTTGCAACTAAACGGATTAAATTATATGAATATGCTATTCTGCCAAATGTAAGCTAAACTTTTATTCAACAAATGTTCGTTATGCTTACATACATTCATTCAATATCACATAATTTCCAAATTTTATTATATCCAGGTTAGATATTTCCGGATTTTTTGCATATATTGATGAAATCCACCTGCTGCTTTACGATGCTTACACTAATTGCAACAAAAGTGTTCACACTTATGTACTCGCACTTAATGTACCGTACTGCACATGTCGATCACCAAGTTGACTCGGAACAGGTTTGCATCCATGATTCTCTATTGTTTCATAGTCTATTATGCTTTCCCAAATTTATGTTTGCATTAGTGTAAGCATCCATTTTTAATTCAAAAGTAGATGTTCATCTTCAGAGTTGCGTTATAAGATATTACCGATTGTAAAAAGTTCACTGTTCTTCGTGAGGATGCTCGAATTCTTTTACATACGACCGCTACACATGTAACGCCCCGAAATTTTTGTTACTTATTTTGAATTATGTACAATATGTAAATTATGTGGATATTGTACGCATTTTATTTTAGGCACAAGTGTGTGTTTTACGTTATTATTATTATATTTTTGGGAGTGATTAAAAAATATTACTCATTTAGTAATTGTGCCCAAAAAAATAGAGAAAAGAATTGGAAAGAGGGGTCAAAATAGGTGTCTTGACCCAAAACAAAAAAAAAGAAAATACAAAAAGGGGGGAGCGTTTAATTTCAACGTGATAAGTGTCAAAAAAGGGGGGTTTCTATTTTCCGTCTCCAAACACAAACACATACTCGCATGCACAAAAGAGAGGCAGAGATGAGAGAAGAAGAAGAAGAAGAAGAAGGAGAAGAAGATTACGGTTTTTGATTTTGAAATCAATTCAAGGTGAATAATTCTTGCTTTTTCCAACTTAAAATTGATTAGAGAAAAATTACTTTGAAAATCTATGTTCGAATTTGAGGAATTGATTTCGAATTGAAATTATGAATTTGATTTTAGGGTTTAGTAGTTTAAAACACTACTTGCACTATTTAGAAACCCATCCCTAGAAGTTTCAGGGTTAGTTATGAGTTTTAGATGAATTGGATGTTGTAAGTTGATGATGATGCTGTTAATTTGTTCATTTGTATGCTAGAATATGAATTGTTGGGTTGATTGCTTGTATTAAATGAACAAGATGATAGAAATTAAGTTGAATTTTTGGATTTTTCAGAGATCATGCTACTGTGCGAATTTCTGCGAATTATTGGAGCATTAAAAACTTCTGAAATTTATACTGTAGGTTCCCTTATTGGGCACTATGGGTAGGAATACCGGTAGGGGTAAGGTTA
The DNA here is from genome assembly GCA_029747015.1 of Carnegiea gigantea. Lineage (NCBI taxonomy): Eukaryota > Viridiplantae > Streptophyta > Magnoliopsida > Caryophyllales > Cactaceae > Carnegiea > Carnegiea gigantea. The sequence continues at coordinate 569,669 of JAKOGI010000003.1, read as the reverse complement.
CCTACAACTGGATCTCCCCAGACCCCGCGAAAGCGGGACCCACACTGGGAGTTATTGTTGTTGTTGTTCCCTTGTTGGGCAATTTCTTGTAAATTTTCATGAATTTTAGATACTTATTTTATGAGTTACGAATTTTTGATTGAGTCTGCCCTGTAATTTACCTGTCAATTCGGGCAGGTGGGTCAAATACGGATCGGGTATATTCGAGTTCGTATAAAATACGGGTCGGGTGTATTTCGAGTTCGGGTAAAACACGGGCGGGCGTATTTTGGTTTTACGGATTTCGGATCAACCCAACGGTTTGAAGCGCCTTTTTAGTGAATTATTTGTTTTTTCGTCAAAATCAAAAAATTGGCGTATTTACTACTTAAAATTGTCTGTATTTTATGAACAAGCATTATAATTGTAATTTTTTCAAAGAATATCAAAAATATCTAAACTTTTCAATATGATGTATGAAATTCATGTACGGATGGACAATGAGTCACGTTTGGATGGGTTGGCCTGCACATTAAAATATTAATAATTGATCGGGTCATTCATGGGTTGGCCTATCTAAAGCATGTAAACGAGTCGAAGTTGTTCAACTTATTAATAACCCGTTTAATAATTTGATGTTTCGTTAATTAACTAATATCATCTGATCAGACATGCTTTATTAGTACGCCAATCCTAACACGAACATAAGTTGGTCCATTACCCAACATTGCATCAGATTCGAGACTAATTAGAAAGAATTCAAACGAAAAAATATTATATACGCGCAAGTTATTATAATGATCTATTAATCCTAAAATCAAAATTTTAGATTATTATAAAATAATCTTATTTAAAATGCGATGAGACATATTCATGTTATCAAAAATATAATGGTATGACTCGCACATTTTCAATACTTATCTAATTCTAAATTGTTTTTCTTAATATTAGAGTTGTTTCATGACCATTTTCTAAAATTGTACCATTTATAAGTTGTATATGACGTTATTTTATAGGGAAAAAAGGAACCATTGTCTAATTTGCGAATGGATGTGATAATTATATAACGTCTCTCAAAACAATTTGTTACAATGAAAAACTATTATTGTTAAGAGGAAAAAATTGAAGAAAATAAAAAGTAAGTATATAATATTCGGGTCGAGCGGGCGGGTTCGGGTTGGGGTCGGGTTTGACCCAAAAATTTACGAGTTTTTCAGGTTCGGTTTACTTCGGGTTTGGATTGAGAAAATCATGTTCAGAACCCAAAACTTTCGGGCGGGTTCGAGTCGAGTTTTCGGGTCGGGTCAATTTTTGCCAGGTCCAAATTTCGTGCTGAAATTCGGTTAGCGTTTTGATTATTGTGAGCTATTGGGTTAGAGAAAAATTATAAAATTTTTATTGTAGAATATTCATGTTATTTGGAAGTTTCGTGTCAAGTTTTATAGATTTTGCATATGTACTTTGTGAGTTATGACTTTTTGATGGAACTGCCCTGTTTTAGTGCCCAAAGTTCGATTGTTGTCTGAATTTTCTGGTAATTATTGCCTTGACATAAAATTGTGAAAATTTTAACATAGGTTCTCTATGATGTTTGTAAATTTTCTGAAAACTTTTATGAACTTTGAAAATGTACTTTATGATTTGTGGATTTTTGATTGAAATTGTGTTGTTTTAAAGCATAATTCTTAGTACTGTTTTGATTATTATGGAGGACTGGCTCAGTATAAAATTATGAAAATATTATAGTGAGTGCATGATATTATTTTGTAATTGTGTGCCAATTTTTGTTCATGTTGGACATGTATCATTTAAGTTACGAATTTTTGAGTGAAACGTTATTTTTGGTGTAATTATGGGTTATTCGTACGCATAAATTAAATAGTCATTACGTTTGTGATGATTTCACGCATTATAACAGTAAAATGTGGTTATGAATTATTGGAAACTTGTGAAAAGTATTTTGAGTGGAATTATGCTCTATTTTGATTATGTTTTTGTCAAAATTATGGAATTAAATTTCTTTGAAAATAAAAATGTGATTATATGATTTCATTAAGTTACGTTTTTGGGAAAAGAAATTCATGTCTTGTCTGAGACTATTACGGAGCATTCTAGAGCTATGGCCATAAAAGTAGTTGTCTTTGTGTTTAGAGCCATGTGAGTCATTAGTTGGTACCTTAAGTGGGCACTGTCCGGTCCGCCACTTGACTCTTCAGTTTGTGTTATATGAAAGCTGTATGGGTCCCTGGTACTCCAGAATGTGAATTTGACTCATCAGTTTGTGATTTGAGGACCTTTACATACTTTAGAGCGTTAAGTACCTGGTTGGTACCATATGAATAAGTTACGGCTGGTCCACCATTGATTGGTACAATATGAATGAGCTGTATTTGGGCCACCAGAATGTGTTTGTCACCCCTGTCTTGTGATGGTTCTTTGTATGAGTCATGAGTTGATTTCTCCTAAACTAAAAAGGCTTGCATTCAGTCAAAAATATGTGATACGTTATGCAATTGGTTTTGACTTGGATTTGGACTTTGGATACAATATGAAATTGATTTTGGTTTGGATCTGGACTTGGTTTTGGATTTGAAGAATCATTCAGGATATTTATGAAATTGTAATCGATAAATATGTTTAAAGAAATACATTAGGTGTTTAAAACACGTATGTAGACTTTTGAATGGAATATGCTTTATGTATGTGTTAAGTATGGTTACGGGCAGGCCATTAGCATGATTTAGCAGGCTTTGCCTCTTTTGAACTTTAATGGGGATTAGGAGTCCAAAGGACATGGTTAATATGGAACAACCATGGTTAGTTTAGTAAATAGACTAATAGCAGAGTTTGTTCAGGGACTTAAGTGAAAACAAGATTCCTTGAAACGTACCTGATATGGGACACGTACGACTAAGTTAGTCTAATTGTCCATTCCATGACATACATATGTGTGTATTTGTGAAGTTTGGGAACATGTTGGATATGAAGTATATGAGTTTATTTTGATTTCTAGAACAAAAGTATGTTCTATTATCGCCTTCTATATGCTATATGATATGTTCTGTTTATATGTCATAAGTTACATATACTGTGTGATTATGTATTAACCGGTTAATGTACAAAGTGTAACAATGGGGAAGGTAAGGGTTATTCACGGGGCTCGGGGAGCTCATGACCTCACCATTTTCCAAGTTTTGGGAGCAAAAAGGGACCACATGAGTATTAAAAGAGTTAGCTAGCTATGAAATAATTTTGAAGAACTTACTTGGGAATGCAAACTCTATTATTTGTTTATATTATGAGTTATGTTTATTAAATGTAAGTATGGATGTACTTTTGGGATTACATATGTGTAAGAATATTATGGATACGGTTTAAGTCTGTATATAATGCATATTTTAGATTGACCATCCCGAACTTTAGTTAGATTTCTATAAGAATTTCCGCTGCTATCGGCTATTAAAAGGTTAGTTATGGTTAAGAAGTTTAAATAGCCTTGTAGATGCTCCTAATCGGGCATCCATGACGGTGATGTGTCCACACCCTTCGGGCGGGGCGTTACAACACAGTTGAATATGTATGCAGTGTATTATCATTGTCAATGCTTATCATGTTCATCCAAGTTATTGTTCCATCGTTGCCTAACCTGTGTTACTATTATCCATAGCCATATGGTCATCTATCACTCTATACGATTATAGATTATTACATACGTAAATCTTAGGTTTTCATTTTAGAGCCTCCACACCGGCATGAAGTAGAAGCTCCTATCGCTCTTACTGTGCCAGTCAATTGGTAGAAAGAGGTCAATTACATATGACATACTAATGTTAGGTATACTAGGTACATAATGTGTATATATAAAATTCCATTCTATCATTGTTAATCAAATTATCACTAAATCTTGATTTTTATTTCAAGTACAAGAGAATGAGGTGAGTTCTTCATTATTGGCATCATAGCTTAACTTATCATCATCCCATTTAGCGTGCTTTGTACCAAGTTCACTACCTAATGTGTCAATCATACTTATATATACTTCTTCCACAATGATATAGTTTTTAATTGTTAATCATATTATTTATGTACGAAGTTGCTGTATATTTAGTTTTTTCATTGGGTTTTTCCCTTCTCTTCACTGACTTATAGTATTAATTATGTGTATACTAACTATCTATTTACTTTTTTGATAACATAGCTATCAATTGTCCATTTAAACATGCTCAATGCTTTTGCATGGCTCAGACTAATATTACAAAAATAAGAGTTTATAGTCTCTCAAAAAACTACAATTATTTTTTTAAAGTTATTGGATGCAAATATCTAAACGCTGGGGGTACTGGACGAGAATAATCTGAACTTCAAAAATAGCTCATAATGCTCTGAATTTTAAAAGTATTTATTTTTAGTAGCCCATGCGGCATTTTCAATTGTATTTTTTAGGCAATTTCAATTTATATTAGCCCTAAAATGATATAAATACATGACATTCAACTTGTCTGTATTCGTTTTAAAGTTTAAATTGTCTAAAAAATACAATTTAAAATGACATATGGGCTACTCAAAATAAATGCTCTCAAAATTTCGAATGTTGGAGCTATTTTTGAAGTTCAGACGATTCCCATCCAAGATCCCAAAGTTCAGATTATTTGCATCAAATATGTTGACTAGTTAAATTACTAGTTAGAAATGGCAAATATATTAATTAGAAGGCGACTAAAAATTAGAAGGCAAATAAATTCTACAACTGTAAGTTAGACAGCGAATAAAAAGGGGGAAATATATTAACTAATTCAATTATTAAAATATTTTTTTCATCAAAAAGTTATTAAAGTATATTTAAATTTTTTAATTAAACTAATTACATAATTTAAATTCTTTTCTCTTGTTTCTCTTTCTAGATTCAAATTATACCTCTTATGAAAGTTATAGCAATATAGGTGACTAATACATCAGTTCAGGTTCTATCTCTGTATGGTTTTACAATGTGTTTTGAATTTTATTTGACTTCTATTTTCAATAATTCTAATAAAATATGTCAATTCAACAAAGACTCGTTTAAAAGAAGAGTATGTTTTGAACTTTGTATAACTTTAGTTAATTCACTGGTACAATGTAACATAATTAAATAAAAGTATCACCATAAAAATAAAAAATTAAAATTAAAATGAGTAGTGCAAATATCACAAGAGGCCGTGATGTATGGGAGATTGGTAAGACTATTATTGAGCAAATCAAGCACAATTGAGGGTAGTGAGAAAGATCGCACGTGATTACGCAATTAAGTCGGTCGTTAATGAAGTTTAATTCTCCTCTTTATGATGCTTAGGGGTAGGTAACGAATTGGATTGGGCCGAAATGGATTAGCTCATTAACTAAACGGGTTGGATTGGGTCCAGTATATTTATTAATGAGTTGGGCTGGGCTATGGGCCAAATGAACCCGGTCCGCCCATAACCCGCCATTATCACCTAATGAGTGTTTTTGGTTAGTTAATTTTCTAACTAATATATTGTAATTTTCCAACCAAATTAAATTGATCCAAATTTAAAGTTAGAAAATACACAATCCAGCTAATAAAAGGGTCAGGTGAAGTCGGCACATAGGCGGTCCGCTTTGGACCATTTAAAAAGGAACAAATTTATACTAAACAACGGTGTAAATTATTATTGTTATGTACAAAGTGTTGATAATGAGGTTAACTAATTGGAACATGTAAACTAGTGTATCAATTAAGTTAAAAAATAATGGATCACTAAACGGGCCGTTAATGGGCTCGCCTAATCTAGCCCGTTAATATACCTTAATGGGCTTGCCCATTAATGGCCAAGTCCATTATTAACCAGACCCTTTATTAATCTTATTTTAAACGGGTAGATCGTTTAACCCAATGGATACCTGATCCGTTACCCACCCCTAATGATGCTACATGGTTTATCTCTTAAGTTGGAGGCTAGCCTTTCATTTGTGCTGGGAGGTCTTGATTGTTACATGATTTTGATTTCTTAGGTGGTAGAATCAACTTTTTGAATTATATAAAATATGTTGGCTTTTACTAAGTAGGAGATCTTGATAATTATAAGAGATTTTGATGCATATTTTTTGGGTGATCATTTTCTTCATGGTATATAAATATAAGATAAATTATTTACAGCGGTCTAAATTATTAATGCATGTCTTCCATAGCTTCTTTGAATCTGACTAATTATAGTAAATAAATAAAAAAATTTGAGATAGGATCAACTTTGCAGTTGAATTCTGTAGCTTTTGACCGAGTGCTCGTCGCTTTGGGATTAATTGCTTGACCTTCCAGTTTTTTCAAATTCCTTTTTTTCAGGTCTCTCTCCGCTTTGTCAACCGGTGCATCGAATAGTCTCATAATCTCCCTCAACACAACGCTCTTCTACAATCGGTCACTATCACACAGATACTTTCTCCGTTCTTTCTCCCCCCCGCCCTCTTCCTCTCTCTCTCTCTCGGCCCCCCCCCTTTCGCGCTCCTTTTCTTCTTCCTCTCGCTCTGCAGATTGCGTCGCACACCCCTGCAATTCACACATAATCGGCAGAGTTTGTTAGGGTTTTAGAGTCGTTGTTGTTGCCTCATCATACTCCTAAACCCAAAGTCTAGGGTTTTAGAGACACATTTGATGTGCTCTTCAGTGCCTAGTTCTGACGAATTACGTTTGCAGTAGGATTCGAAGCCATGATTGACGCCTCAGGGAGGAATAAGAAGGGTGAAATTGGTGAAGAAGACGTTTGCATTCTTTTGCAGAGGTTTGTCCCTTCCTCCATCCCTCGCCTTTGAGTTTTCCGGCACCTTTTTGTTGATTTCGATGGCTGAAAATATGTGTGTTTTGGTTGTCGATGAAATTAGGTATAAGCCGGAACAAGTGCTGGCGCTGCTTCGAGAAGTGGCGCAATCGCCAGACGTGAAGATTGATTGGGACGCCGTGGTGAAGAAGCCAGAAATTGAGATAGCCAGTGCTCGGGAATGTCAAATGTTATGGCGCCATCTAGCCTATCTGCAGCCCCTTCCTGACGACATTGAAGAAGGGGCTCAGCCTATGGTCAGCTGATCTTGACTTCCCTTGTGTTGCTGCTGTGCCCGCAATTTTTGTTTGTTTTACGGGTTTTTTTTCCTTTGGCCGAGGGGGGGGGGGGGGGGGGAGGGGGCGGTGTTCCTTCTGCTGATGCCGCTAGTTTGCGATAGAGTGGTATGGGGAAGAGCTGTTCCTGTGTTCTGTCTTCGTAATTTGATGCTCCTTAATGTTGAGGCACGTCAATACTTTTAATGAACGATATCTTGAACGATATGTAAAGATAGTTCAGCAACAAAAGCCCGTAAAACAATTTGCTGGTTCTTGAGTCAGGACACGATTGTTTGTCTTGATTCGATATAAATTGATTGATATGTCTGCATTAGATGAATGAGAAGTTCTTGGATTGTATAGGGCAAGGTTGTAAGAACTCATAGATTGTTATTTGCAATTTCCCTTACCTCCAAAATTACATGTAGAATTCTTTTTTTACCGACAGGATTGATCTATTAGGTGTGTTTCTATCCATTTAGCGGACAAAATTTCCAATCCAACAGTTATTGGTTGTGCTTATAACTGAAAACAATTTGCTCAATCCCATTGAACTCATAAATTTAGGCCCAATCAATACTCAAAAAAAAAAGGGTCTTGACTTGGGGCCTCTATCATTGCTTATTCAGCAATCAAGGGTTTTCAAATCAGGGATGCTTGAATTATCTTGTTCCAAACAACTGATATGAGATGGGATAATGGACCTGGCCTGGTGCTTTGCCTATATCTTCTTCTTGCGGTTGAAAGCGATGAATTAGTGAGAGGTTGGTTCAACTTGGATGTATTTCTGTGTAATCTCTAAGAAGAAGGATTGGCTAATCATGTAGAGTTGTTTGCTTAGTATTTTCCACATTATGTCATTCTTTTGTGTGATGATATAATTTTTTTTTTTTTTTGGGGTAATCTGAAGGTGAACACTTTACTGGTTCTTATACATATATTTTGTTTCCATAGCCCTGATATGCTGTAAATAAGATTTGCCAACTCTGGCTTGTCCCATAACATGTCAAAACGTTATGGCAAATTACTTCGTTGTGGAGGACTTGGAATGTAATCGTGTGGCCTTGTTCGGATTTTGCAATGTTATTGGATAAGTGTTCTGCTTTTCTTCTTCTTCTCTCCTGGGGGGGCGTGTTGCTACTATAAATTATGAAATGATATTCTTGTGAACATCTTCTGAATCATAAGTAGAATGTAAAAGCTTACAGTTTATCAATGTAGTGTTCACATAAATTTTTGCTTAATGTATGAAATAGAACCTCTTTTTTCTTAGTTTTCTGATGCATAACTTTTTCATGCTGACTAGTTATGTGGACAATTAAGTTCTTGGCACTTCATTTTGGGCTAAAAAGTATGCAAATTTTCAAATTAAAAAAAGCCTTTGCATGCAATTGATGTGTACTTTTTAAAGATATTATAGTCAAGTCTAAGTAACCTCGCTTTTGTTGCGATTGTTTATTTTCTTGGACTTCTATCCATGGTCTTTTCTTGATCGATGATGTAACTACTGGCTATCAAACAACATGACCAATGAAAGGACTGTTGAGTTCCTTATTTAGAACTTAGAAGGCTATTGAGGAAGCTTGTATCGCCCCCTCTCCCCACGTAAGCTCTTTAAGGTTGATATCTTAGTATGCTTCATATTCCTTACTTGCCGTGTTCCTGTTGGATTCATGTATTTGGCTTAGAGGTCCTATGTCCCCAAACAATGTCCCATGTCTCATTGGTGCAGTGCATTATAAAATTAGTATGTTAGTGTCTGCTTGTGAAAAATCCAACCAGGGGCATAGGTATAGGATCTGATGGGAACCAGCCCGTATAATAAGAAGGCAAAAATAAGGGAAGTTTGTTCCAGATAAACTCCGACGACTAGACTTATCCCAAGTTTGTGTATGCGTCTGCAGTGCTTAATGATCCACCGCAGTTGATACACATTCAATTGTAGCTATTTCGAAAAAAACTTCCAATTATTTATACCGGGACCAGCTTCCCAGAGAGTCCTAGGATTGGATTTATGCCTGTAGGAAAAGGGCCTGCCAACAATCCTCATACCAAATTGGTTGAGTGATTCCCTGATTAGTGAACTTATACGTCAAAGCCAAAATTTAGAGGTGATTGCAAAGGTTTCATCCATGGAAACTGATTTGGAAAGGGGGGATTAGAATCAATGATCACCTTCTGCCTCATGTCAATTTTAGGACCTCTTTGGGACCGAACTTTTAGTTGTTGGATGTCTCTTGGTGAGCTTCAACCTCTACTAGGAATCATCTCTGGTTTGGGAAGGTCTCTTTGATAGCAAATGTAAGAAAAATGCCAAGTTAACTAACTTATGCTGTGTTTCAGTCTTCAGAGCATTGCGTGAGAGTGAAGCCAAAGAAGTGTTTAAAGATGTGAAAACTCCTCTTTAGATGATTAAGATTATTTGATCTAGACTCTTCATTTTTGGGATAAAAAGGACTTTTTGCTATTCTTCGTCTTTTGTTGTCATTGATGTTGCTGGTGCTGGTGCTGCTGCTGTGGTGTGTGTGGATCATAGTCCTTTAGTAGGAAGCTAGCGTTGCATTCACAAATTGTATTATGATATATTTAACATATTCTGTTTTCCTCATAAAGAAAAGCAGACTATCGGAGATTGAATAACTAAGTAGAGAAATATACAAAGAAAGAATGAAAAAATAAATAAAAAGTCATATCTATGACTTGGGGTGATGCTCAGTGGCTTAGGTAAGTGGTGTGGGGGGGGAGGGGGAAGCATTACCGTTGGATTGTAGAGAGGCTATACTTGTTGGCCCCCCAAGGCCATGACTTAGGTGCTGACTGGTACATCAGGCAAAAACAAGGTCAAGGCCGAGTGACGAATATTGCTTTAGTCTGGTGTAATCTAAATTTTGAAGGAAGGAAAAATGGACATAAAAGAAAGAGCAAAAAATTGTATTGATGAATTAATTAGTTAATTAATGTAAATGCAGACAGACAGCCCACCAAACCACACCATGAAGTCTCATTTATTGTAGGCTTCTTGAACAGTCGTTTCGGGTAGCATATCTGCAGGATGGAGATGCAGAAGATCCAGGCTGTTTTTACTGGAATGTCGAGTTAGAAAGCATTGGTTGCTTACTAATTCAGGGAGTATACTCAACTGAATTCAGGAAGAATTTAGCTGAAATATTATTGAAGACTGGTGAACAATAGGCTAAATTTGGGAATAGGTGCTTCACTTGCCTTCTTTCTTTGTCTTCTTCACATTTGCCGCCATTTCAAGAGATTGTTTCCTGTGAAAGCTTATTTGGAAATTGATGACTTCGCTAAGATCTCTTTTTTGTTTTGTTTTGTTTTGTTTAGGAACCATCACATTGGAGTATTTTGACTTGCAATAATCTGCAAAAAGGGGGGGGGGAGATCTTGGTGAATAAGTGCTCTGTATGCAAATAGAGGGGATCACCAGATCAGTTGCTAATTCATTGTCCTTTTGCAAGAGCTTTTTGGGAACTAGCCTTTAGTGGTGTGAGTATCTCTTGGGTTGCATCTAGCTCCATTAGGAATCATCTCTTTGTTTGGGAGGGCTTCTTTGGTAGGAAACCTAAAAACAAGAATGCTCTTTTATTCCCACATGTGATTCTTTTTGGTGCATTTCACATGAAAGAAACAAGAGTCTTTGTAGGATGCTAGCTTTGCATCCATGCTTTTGCTCTTGATGTGTGTAATATATATTTCTTTTCCTTTTAAAAGAACAAAGGCTATATGCGGATTAAATGTCTGACCTTGATTATCTTCCTTCATTGCGTCAAGGTATATGTTTTTCTTTTCTGTTGAACGTTTTCTTATTCCATTGTTGGTCATTCGCTTGCAGGATGATGATAGTGACTTGGAGTATGAACTGGAACCTTCTCCTCTTGTCAGCATTGAATTTGCCATGGAGGTTGCTAATTGTGTGAAGGTTAGTAGATGCTTTGAAGACGAAAAGTTTGCATTATGTTGTATTTATGCTGGCTTGTCGAATCAATGCTTACAATGGGCATTGCTTCAAGAACTGATTTTTGTTAATATTGCACGTCGTTTCTTAGCTCTAATTCTATGCGTATAATTGATTTCATAGTTGTGCCAATTCATGTTCCCTGCTTAGTCTGATCAAGCAAATGGAACTAGGTTCTTTATTCCTCCAAATGCGAGATTTTAGTTTTTTTTCCTTTCTTTTTAGCTGATTCTAGGGGAGAGCAGGGGGATAAAGGGTCTGAAGGTTGTCTAGATGTATGTCCAATGTTCAGGGATTTGCTGTTGTATACTTGTATTTAACCTGCTCTTCAGTAGAGAAACCAGGAAACTTGGGTGAAAAGTTTGGGTAAAATTGTGTGGTGATGCTGGTATCCGTACACTTCTCTTTCATTGTGTTGTAGGTGGGAAAGGGGTTTGGATGGGGGGCAAGAGAGAGATTTGGGGATTGTTCTTTGAGATGAGAATTGCTTGCGGAGGGTTAGAACTTGGAAGTCATTTATGTTGTAGGTGGGTTGGATTGTGTATGCATTATCGGTGGGCAATGGACTGGATTAGGTTAGGGTCGGCCTGTTTATGAGGAGGGCCAAGTTGGGTCATGGCCAACCTGTTGACGATTTGGGTTGGGTTGAGCCTTTTACGTAAATGAATGGGTTGGGTTGGGTCGGGTCGGGTCGGCCTGTGTACAACCCACTTTTGGCCTTTTTAAAAATTGAACAAACATGCGCAAAAAAACTAAAGTGCTGGGAATAAGTTTAACTAATTGTAGCATGGTAATTAGCGTGACAAGTACGTTGAAAAAGTAACGGGTCACTAAACGGACCGTTAATGGGCTGACCTGTTAATATGCTTTAATGGGCCATCCTATTATTGACCCGGCCCTTTATTCACCCTATTTTAAATGGCCGACCCACTTGACCTAATGGGTACCCGGCCTATTGCGCACCCCTAGTACGCATTATGGAGAAGGGATGCTTGTAGTAACTAAGATTTGGCTGTTAGGGTGCAGATTTTTTGGCAGCTTTGTTTCAAATATATAGATTGATTGTTTGGTCAAAGATCTCAATTCTCATTCATTTATGCCATTTAATGTAGTAAACTAATTTTAATTTTGTGGATAGTGTCTTCTATCCTTTCTAGTGTCTGAAGCTTTAGAGTTGTATGCTTGGCTTGGTGCTGCAAATTCCTTCAGTATAAGCTTAAACTTCTGGGGTTCACATTTCATAGGATTCAAGGGTATATCAAACTTTGTAAGTTAGCTTTTTGCCAGACTTTGTGGTAGGGTTCTTTTTGCATACAAACAAAAAAGTCCCGAATAGAAGAATAAGTGGGTGAAGCACCCATAAGGAGGTTCTTTCTTGTCGGTTTGTTTTAGATTCTTTATAATAATGACAGGAGTATAAAAATCGACCAGGTGGTAAATAGGAGAAGAAAGTTTAACGCTATTCACAAAATTACAGTGGAAGGCGAGCTTTACGTTGATGCTGCCTCGATCAATAATGTGATTGTTCGCTTCTATGAAAATCTGTATCATGAAGATCAGCCATCAAGGATTTTTCTTGCTGGTATTGCTTTTGCCTCTATTAGCCTTGATGATGCTAGGATCTTGAAAAAGATTTTACTAAAGATTTTTTCTGACTTTCATAATAAAGGTATCTTTGAGAAAAATTTAAATGCTATTTTTTATTAGTTTGATTCCCAAAGTGGCTGCCCCATATGATATTAAGTTTTTTAGGCTCATCAGTTTGGTATGGAGTGTATATAAGATTCTTGCCAAAGTTCTCACTTCAAGATTGAGGAAAGTTGTTGCTAAAGTTGTGGGTCCATCGGAGCATGCTTTTTTCCTGGCCGTCAAATTTTGGATGCTGCGTTGATCGAGTGCATTCATTCGTATATCAGATATGAGATTTCTAGTATTCTGTGTAAGTTTGGCATTGAGAAGACTAATGATCATGTCTCTTGGAGTTTCCTTTTGGCTATTCTTGAGAAAATAGGCTTTCCTAACAAGTGGAGGAAATGGATCTTTTTTTGTATTTCCATTGCGCGCTTCTCTATCTTGGTTAATGATGAAGCATCTGGTTGTTTCTCAAGCTTAAGAAGTCTAAGGCATCCTTTGTTGCCTTTATTGTTCATTTTGGTTATGGAGACTCTCAGTAAGTTGGTGATTAAAACAAGTGAGGAGGGTTTCTTGATTGACTTTCATATTAGCAACCTTCATTTCGACGGTTTCTTGATATCTCATTTTCTCTTTGCCGACGGTGCCCTTGTTTTTTGCTAGCCAGACGAGAGTAATTTGGGTTACTTAAGGTGCATCATTCTGCTTTTTGAAGCTATGTCTGGACTAAGGGTCAACCTTTCCAAACGTGCACACATTCCTGTAGGCGGCGTGTCTAATGTTCATGTTTTAGCCCGTTTCTTTAGGTGTGGAATTGATTGTCTGCCTTCTTTTTACCTTGCTCTTCCTCCTGGTGCTCCTTATGAGAGCATAGCTATTTGGGACTCAGTTGTTGAGAGGTTCCATAAGAGATTAGCAGGCGGGAAGTCTAAGCTTTTGTCTAGAGGGGGTAGATTGACCCTTTTGAAAAGCACTTTGTGTAGTCTGCCTATCTATTGCATGTCTTTATTCACCATCCCAATTAGCATTGCTAGTCGGTTAGAGAAAATCATGAAAGATTTTTTGTGAAATTCTAATAATAATGGTAACGACGTCCTTTGGAATGAAGTATGTCGTCCTAAACAACATGGAGGACTTGGCATAAGATGATGCATATTTCCATATGCATCATTTTTATTTAAGGTCAACTTCCAAGAGGAAAACTGTCAAACAAGAGCGTGCATGGGAACTCTCATATTTTCTCTTATTATGTGAGTTCAAGGACTTTAGAAACCATGAAGAAGTCAAGCAAGTGGCGAAAATCTGGATAAAACTCATATTCCTTCCGGAAGAATTGGTGCCCGATTTATCCCTGCGGAAGGTTATTTTTTTTGTGCTCATTTTTTGGACTAGCTCAAGTGGACCCACAACTTGAGGGGCCACATGGTTTTGAAGTTTAAGATGTCAGCTTTAAAATAAGCTCAATTTTATTTAATTTGGACGTCATTTGATTGGGCAAAGTAGCACTCAAAGGGAAGTTGTCCTACTCCAGTCCAGTTCGGATATAGGTGTAATGTTCGGACCATAACTTTTGAACTACTTATCCAAATTGAGCAAATGAGCCCATTCTGGAAAATAGATTTCCAGGGCTTTCCAACAAGCCCAGAATCACCTGATTTGGACGTGTGTGATGAGAGTTACGCTCAGTTGAAGTGAAGGCTGCTGCAAGGATTAAATGCTGGGCAAATGAAGAGACTTTGGTTACATGACATCATGTGGATGACATCATGCACGACTTGGAGTGTTCTAGATGGATGTCTTCAGCTGATTGGAAGCCTAGAATATTCTTTGTAACCTCCCCCACCCCTTTATGTTGAGTCTTTTCCATTTTCCAAGCCTTTTTAATTTTCTAGTTTTAATTGCTAGGAGTTTTTAAGTCTTTTGGTTATCTTTGTTTAGCCTATAAATAGGTGGGTTATGTAGTTGCATTTGAATTTAGAGTTGTAAGCTTTTCCAAGAGTAGTACAAACACCTTGAGAGTGATTCTCATTTGTGTCCAAAAAAAATCCCTAGTTCTATATCTTGAATTTTGGCAAGTTCAAGTGGTGTTCTAGGTTCTCTTTTCTTTTCCAATTGGAGTGATTCCTTGGTGAAGACGAGAGGATTTGCCCAAGATCAAGTCCTTGAGTGGCTCCGCGAAGGATTATCTCAAGTGCAAGGTCTTGTTTATCCTTTGTTCTTTTTTGTTATTATTTTCATTCCATCTCAATCAACCTTCCATTTTCTCTTTACTTTGGTTCAATTCTTATTTGGGTTTATTTGAGTTTGATTTGGTTCACTTACCACCCACATATACATCAATTGGTATCAGAGCCTAGGTTGCCTACTTGACCAAATTTTCAAACCCAAACACATCCACAAATCAGCCTCATACACATCTGGTCCTACCATGAGTTCTAGCATGAGCGTTAAAAGGTGTTCTAAGTGTCAAGGCTTTGGTCATGCACTCTCGGACTGCCCCAATAAGGAATTCATCACCTTGACCGAATGAGAAGAAGCCATGAAGGAAGAAAAAGAAGTTAGCTATCCATTTGTCTTTAATGGAGAAGGTCATTATCAAGAAAATAGTGACGTTAACTTTGATCTACCTCCCATCTTTGACGCCTATAATGAAGTAGATAATGAGGTCAATTGGAGCCTACCTCCAAGATTTGATGAGCATGAACCTAGCCCCATTCAACCTTCCCAAACCCCCAAATCACAAAAAGTCTTACAAAAGAACCTCTTACTCACCTCTCCTCTCCCAACCGAGTCTAACCCTAGTTTCTACCCTCCCCTTACCCTCTTTTATCAACCCCATGTTCATACTGCTCTTCAAGAGATGCCCTATAATTTTTGGCCACAAAGAACCCCATTTCATAAATATGCCCTCTTGTATGAGAAGAAAAAAGAACTCCCGAGTTTGAGGACAAACTCAAAACCACCCGGAGAGTATGATGCATATTTCCATATGCATCATTTTTATTTAAGGTCAACTTCCAAGAAGAAAAATGTCAAACAAGAGCGTGCACGGGAACTCTCATATTTTCTCTTATTATGTGAGTTCAAGGACTTTGGAAACCATGAAGAAGTCAAGCAAGTGGCGAAAATCTGGATAAAACTCATATTCCTTTCGGAAGAATTGGTGCCCGATTCATTCCTGCGGAAGGTAATTTTTTTTGTGCTCATTTTTTGGGCTAGCTCAAGTGGACCCACAACTTGAGGGGCCACATGGTTTTGAAGCTTAAGATGTCAGCTTTAAAATAAGCCCAATTTTATTTAATTTGGACGTCATTTGATTGGGCAAAGTAGCACTCAAAGGGAAGTTGTCCTGCTCCAGTCCAGTTCTGATATAGGTGTAATGTTCGGACCATAACTTTTGATCTACTTATCCAAATTGAGCAAATGAGCCCATTCTGGAAAATAGATTTCCAGGGCTTTCCAACAAGCCCAGAATCACCTGATTTGGACGTGTGTGCTGAGAGTTATGCTCAGTTGAAGTGGAGGCTGCTGCAAGGATTAAATGCTGGGCAAATGAAGAGACTTTGGTTACATGACATCATGTGGATGACATCATGCATGACTTGGAGTGTTCTAGATGGATGTCTTCAGCTGATTGGAAGCCTAGAATATTCTTTGTAATCTCTCCCACCCCTTTATGTTGAGTCTTTTCCATTTTCCAAGCCTTTTCAATTTTCTATTTTTAATTGCTAGGAGTTTTTAAGTCTTTTGGTTATCTTTGTTTAGCCTATAAATAGGTGGGTTATGTAGTTGCATTTGAATTCAGAGTTGCAAATTTTTCGAAGAGTAGTACAAACACCTTGAGAGTGATTCTCATTTGTGTCCAAAAAAAAATCCCTAGTTCTATATCTTGAATTTTGGCAAGTTCAAGTGGTGTTCTAGGTTCTCTTTTCTTTCCCAATTGGAGTGATTCCTTGGTGAAGACAAGAGGATTTGCCCAAGATCAAGTCCTTGAGTGGCTCCGTGAAGGATTATCTCAAGTGCAAGGTCTTGTTTATCCTTTGTTCTTTTTTTGTTATTATTTTCATTCCATCTCAATCAACCTTCCATTTTCTCTTTACTTTGGTTCAATTCTTATTTGGGTTTATTTGAGTTTGATTTGGTTCACTTACCACCCACATATACATCATAAGATCTCTCCGTATTATGAACGAAGCTTTCAAGACCAAATGGTTGTGGAGGTTTGCAAAGGAGGATAATGCGATGTGGAAAAATGTGATTAAGGCCAAATATGGGATCAATGAGTTGGGTTGGTGGAGTAAGAGAGTTCTTATTCTCACGGTATTGGTTGTTAGAAATCTATCTTAGCAGGTCTTGAGCGTTTCAAATCTTTAGTGCATTTTGAGGTGAAGGATGGCTCAGGGGTGTTATTTTGGCATGATTTTTGCCGTGGGGATCAACCTTTAAAGACTCTTTTTTTTGATCTTTTTAGGATGGCTCGTTTGAAGTATGCCACGTTAAAAGTAGTTTCTTGGAATGGTGAAATTAGCAATTGGAATTTGACTTTTGTGAGGAGTCTTAATGATTGGGAAGAGAACAATGTTTGTAATTTGTTAGCCGTACTTGCTGACAACGAGGTTCTGTCCCAAGGCAAGGATGAGATTGTGTGGCTATTAAACTCTAAGGGATCCTTTAGCGTCAAGAGTTTTTATTCCACATAGTTTGAAGCCTTGGATGGTTGTGATTTTGCTGCTAAGTCTATTTGGAAGTCTAAACCTCCCACAAAAGTGTGTTTCTTTGCTTGGGCAGCCACCTTATGCAAGATTCCTACGAATTACATGCTTAAAAGAGGAAATTTTAGAGGCCCAAGTAGAAGCTCCATGTGTTTGGAGGAGGAAGAAATTGTGGATCATCTACTTGTATATTGTCGGTGGGTTTCTTCGCTTTGGGATTTATCTTCTCTCTAATGGGAATTAGTTCAGTTCAACCTTTTAATGTGAGAGATGTGGTAGTGGCTTGGAGGAGAAGGATGAAGAAGAGTTGGTCCTTGGAGTTTGAAACATGGTTCCTTTGGCTATTAGGTGGACTATTTGGAAGAAGAGAAATCGTCGTATTTTTGAGGACTAAGTCTTGTCGTTTCTAGATTTTAAGACTCTAGTTTTTGATGTTGTTGTATAGTTGGAGTGTGGGGCTCCGTAGTAACAAAAATTTAAAATTTTTGGGTTTTGTCGATTGCATTATTAATTAAAGCTTAAGGGCATAATGTTTTTGTATTGCCCCATTTGTACATGGGTGACATCCCCTTGGTGTCCATTTAATACACCTCTTTGATTACTCCCCCCCCCCCCCAAAAAAAGGCGACCTGGAGAATGTGTTACGCTGGGATGTAGTCTGGTGAACCAATTGATTGCTTCAGAAAACTGCAAATCCTGGAATGATGATCTGACCCGTTCATTACTCACATGTTTTCGTTATTGTAACATCCATAGCATTTTCCATGTGAATGTGTTTGAAGTATTGGACAGGACTTGCGGCCTGTTATGCCTAAATTGACGGCAGTGGTTGGGGTTAGCATGTTTGTGCCACTTTTTGAGTACAGCAACTGGCTGGGACATTGTGGGCTGGCTATATGTATATGGCTATGTGTATGAATGTACAAGAGAGGACAGTGACTTCAGAGCACAGAGGGACAAGAATGTAAAATCTCAACATGTCATTATTCTGGATTTTCGATTCTTTATGTAGATGGAAGAACACATGAACCATTGAGACTTTTCTTGCTTTGAGCCTGTTTCTGTGTTTTGCCTGTTTGTGTGGTTGGGTCAATTGAACGATGGACACTTTTACTTGGCATGCTTCTATTTTTAGGAGATCACCGATTTCTATGTGGAGCTATAGGATGCTGCATAGTGTATAAACATGTACTTAGTCTAGTTTAAGCATAGGTTGCTTGCTATGCATCACCACATAGATGATCAAAGATTAGACCTTAGTTAGCCAATGCGGTGTTTCCTACCAGATCCGCAACCTTGGATCCTTGGTCCATATCAGCATTCGGTGATGATCCAAAATGCTTTACGGCGATTCGGATTGAGAAAATTGTTGATCCATATCCAAAGAAGCCATAGGAGGAACTTAGAAAGTAAATGGAAACCATGGGAGAAACCCATAAGTATGGGAGGAAGAGGGGTGGCAATTAATGGGTTTGCCGAGGTTCAAAATAAGAGAGAGAGAGAGAGAGAGAGGAGAGAGAGAGAGAGAGAGAGGAGGGCAACTAATGGGTCTCTGACCTTGACAGAGAGAGGGAGAGGAATGGAGTTTTGATCCTCAAGACATGTGGGAGTTAAAAAGCCTTTTTACATTTTTCCCACATTGATCAGCTGGATTTTAATATAGCAGTATTAATGGACTCCCAATTCCATCTGTTTATTTTGTTTGTTATCTTAAAGCAGTAAATTAGAAATGGATTTGGAAAGCGGGTAAATTGGAATTAATGGATAGATCATCCTTCAATACCCGAATTCTATCTTACGCTGGGCTCCCCCCCCAAAAAAAAAAAAGAAAAACGAGAATTTTTTAGTTAACTGCCCAAACAAATTCTAACAGTGAATTACGATCCCAACTATCATAGCGATTGAATCGAACTCTTCGTCCCGGTATCTTAGCAAATTTATCTATTACGACCATGAGCTCCTTTATCAGCCTCTCTACGAGCAGGGATGCCTGGAGAGGTAAGGTTGCGTACATCTGGATCTCCCCAAACACTGCTAAAGCCGGACCCACACTGGGAGGTGTCGTTATCGTTGTTGATCTTGAGCTCTTTTCTCAATATGGATCTATCCCTCATCCCAGCAACTATAAACTTTAAGCAAAGTGCAGATGTTAATTTTTTGATTAAATTATTATTGTTATCATTACTATTGCTACTACTACTATTACTACTACTAGTAATTATTTTTATTTTTTTTAACGTCATTGGGCATTTTACTCTCTTTTAGAGTCTCTTTATCTTTCCTGGACCGCCTGCTCTGCTTGTGAAAGATTGTCGGTATATCGCTTAATATATCAGAGGCATAATTTTGTATGTTTTTATCTTTCTTTTAGTTTTGCTTTTGTGGCAGGATTATGATTAGAACAACTTTAGTGAGGGCCTACCTATTTTGCCTCCTTTTGCTCCATTGCTTTCATTTAAACTTGTTAGGTGGATATGGACTCATTCCCCTTCTTTGGCAAATGTCTCATTGGATATCACCAAATATGCTTGGAAAATTAGGTGTGCAGCCAAAGCCTTTTTACGGCCCTTGCATCTAGCATTGTCCAAGTTTTTTTTTTTTTTTTTTCCTTTGTTTTCACTTAGGAAATATTAGTACCATACCTCTAATCTACGTTACCGGGACTGGGCACTTGGCCTGCCCTATCCATGTCAACACGATTCGACACGGATTCGGACACGGGATGCGGATCAGACCCGTTGAAATCACTATGACACAATAGTGAACGATAAAATACAGAGGTTAGAGGCGTGGTGGAGATGGGTTGTTGTTGCAGAGATGTGGGCGGCAGGGTTGTAGAAGCTCATTGCTCGACTTCTTCAGTCGACAAAAAGAGGGAAGAGAGAGATAGAGGTGGGCCAGCTTCCATCTTTCTGTTGCAGTTGTGGCATGCTGCTGCCTCTGGGCTCTCTTTGCTTCTTTTTTCTTTCCTTGTTTGTGGGTATTTTCTTTTTTAATAATAAATGAAAGTGGGTGGGTTGTTGGAATGGGCTGGACACTGGATATTGACTAGAACAGGTCCTTCATATTTTTTTTAAAAAATTGGTATGTTCTAAATCTATAATATGGACTATGGGCTACTTTAATATAAATTTTCTTTAATAAATGGGCTGACTTAAGTAAGACAGGCTAATATGTTATATGCTAATTTTAAGGGAAAAAAATATGTCTATGTCCTAATTTTGAATGGTTTCAGGCCCTGTGTCCAAGTTTAGGACTGCGTCCCCGTGTCCTAAATTTTTCGACTTGATGAATTGGACACTCGGATCTTTACCTGTGTCTGCCACCCGTGTTTGGAATCCAGATCCCATAGCCTCTAATTTTCCTAACGTCAGATCTTAGATTAAAAAAGCCCGAGGCGCAAAAAAACGCAAAGGGTCCTTTGTTGATTTTTTTAGCTCCATATAGTCTTGGATTTCTTTCCTAACATGCTCCGGCACTTTTTTACAACCTACAGTATTACGATATCCTCCTGCTAAATGTTACTTAAGCCGGAAGACTCTTCCCATGGTCCTCACTCCACAAAAGTTGCAATAGAAATTATTTTTATTATTTTCATCTTGCCTACTATACTTTCTTTTTAGATCCAAAGGTTTAGAGGAGACCGAACCCGTAGGAGTACCGGATGTATCCTCCATTCAATTCAAGTAATTCAAGTATTCAACCCAAAAATCAACACCACAAATGAGTTCACTACAATTTTCAACAAACAAAAAAAAAAAAAAACACACAATCAAATACACAAAAATAGATAATTAAAAATTTAAAACTGAGGAACAGTTGATATCACATGAGCTCCATATTCCTGTCATCAGTAAACCCTCACAAACAGTCAGTGGGCTTACAAAATTTAGAGCTCCAAAGTTGCCATTCAATCCCACTTCAATAATTTTAAACACTACTTCAAGATAAGATTAAAGCACCTCTATGTCATTTCAATTAAATTGAAGTGCCCTGCCCGGCTACCCTATGGAATTATTAGACGCAGCTCTGCTCACTTATTTACCCCAACTAAATAATAGAATCCCAAACATGTCCTTGGCTGGGGGGGTAATTCAAGAATTCAGGCAGAGCAAGAAGCGAAAAGAAGAGAAGAAGAGGAGTCTGGCACTGTAGCAGGGGCGAGTCTGGCACCAATTCACGCCCAGAAAAAAAAAAGAAAAAAGGAAAGCTCGAAACCACTTTCATGGCAGTCGAGATTCAGAGAAGAAGGAGGATGAAGAGGAGGAAGATGGAAAATTGAAAGGAGAAAGGAGTAGAAGCACTTACATGGTGTTGTGGAGTCTAGGGTTTGAGCTGAAACAAACAGAGAACAGAAGAAAGGAGTACCACCACCAGCCAGATGCACAAGGGAGCTCGAAAGAGGAAGGTGGGTCGCAGTAGAGGGCCTTGAGCCCTTGAAATTTGGCCTTTATATATATTTTTTTCTTTTTTTCCCCTAACGGCAAGTTAAGATCAACGAAGCCCACAAAGCGCGCGCCCCGCGCCTCGACCAGAAGCCCAGAGAAGCCCCGAAAAAGCCCGCGCTTAAAAAATGGGCTGCGCCTGACTCTCTTCAAGGCGCAACAGTGTGCGCCTAGGGCTTTTGTGTGTCTAGGCGCGCCCCGGGCGCGCTTTTTTAAACACAGCGTCAGATCCAAGGGTTTATGTCTATGATATTAATTTGAGTGAGGGTGATAATTTTCAAGTGTTTGAATTTATATATATCAGTGCATACCTTGAACTTGAAAGACAACTTTCACATGATGGAATATCTGTCAATGTCCCTTTTATTAAGATCTTTTTTTTTTTTAAAAAAAAAAAGACTGGAAACTTGAATTCATGCCCCGTCAAAATTGCCTCTGGTGATAACCTTTATGGGATTCGAGATGCTATTTCTTGAGATTATTTTCTTATTGGTAAAGAATTGGATGGCATGGGTTTATGAACAGACATTTGAAGGATGTCATTGAACACTGGCCAATGATTGGCAGGTATGGTGCCAGTCCTGATTTTATGGCAGGTATGGTGCCAGTCCTGATTTTATCACTAATCTTCAAGTTGAATTTGTTCTAATCATTCCATGTGTCTGTCTGCTCTGTAGTTTTTGGCTCTCAATTCGGTTTGTGCAATATATATATTTTTTCCATTCACTCTGTGTGTGCGCGCGCGCGCGCGCGTGTGCGTGTGTCATATTGCTTACCTTTTTCCGTTTTAATTGGTTTCATTAGGTACTTGCCTCTGGATCATCAAGTGAGTTAAGTATGCCAAACAGCTCAGTTGTTAAGGGTGATATGCCTAACGGTCATTCATCAAAGAATTCTTCAGAGACTCGACATCCTGCATCTTTGAGATCTTTGCTGCACGTGCCAGTCTCTGTTCAGAAACAAACACAGGTTGCAGCCCCCTCTGGTGAGGCATTGGATGCTGATGGTTTAGAAAGTGGCAAGTGTCCTTCTCGAAAGAAAAGAAAACATTGGTCTTATGAGGAGGATTTAGAACTGATTGCTGCCGTTAAGAAATTTGGTGAGGGGAATTGGGCTAATATCGTAAAAGGCGAATTCAAAGGGGATAGAAGTGCTTCACAATTATCTCAGGTTCTACTCACTTGACCACATCTTTGCAGATTTTTTTCTTATGGGGTCTTGTTCTCTGTGTTCGTACTTTGGAAGAAAAAAGTCTCAGCTGATGGTGACTCTTTTTTTATAAAAAGTTTTGTCAGTAATGAATGTTGAATTTGGGTTGAATCTTTATCACCTGCCCTCTCTTTTAAAAAAATAAAACAAAAATAAGAATTAACTATCCCCGTGAGGTTGGATTTTCTAGTTGCTACTTCACTAGCTTAAGTCGCCAAACTTTGTTGATTATGTTAGCGGCATCTTTCATGGCTTGAGAATCTATTTATATGAAGCCCCTTTAATGTGATGGAGATAGTTATCACATTTGTGGAGGTCTATGATACTAAACTGCTATTCAACGAGGACATGTCTTAAGTGGATATTGCAGTACTATTTCAGCTTTTGTTTAGAAGAAAAATAATTCACATTGTTATTGTCCTTGTCATTGCAAAAGCTGTGAAAGATATGGCCTGACATTTTCACCCCCTGTAGCCACCGTGAAATATGTAACTCTTTCTAATGTATGATGCATTTTTGAGTACTGAACTGGAGACATTGGTGTCACATGAGTCCATGCCTTGAGAACTAGGTGCAAACAATCCTGTCTTGATTAGGCTAGAATGCTTATTGGCAATTTCTTTCATTTAGCATTGGATATCTAGCATTCTTTGTGACGGATCAGCAAGGGCCAAAGAGATATTTAGCAATGAGTAGTACTTGCTTTCCAACCATTCATTAGTCTAGTGGAAGGATTGGTCAAAGTGGCTTAAGATATGTATATTCGCTTAGAATGCCTTCGGGATTAACCAAACTCAGGATCCTTGTTGGCTAAAATTGAGGACCCCACACTAGCAGGCGGTGTAAACTTTTTAGCTTTTGTGGTTGTTTCCTGCCGCTGCCTTCAATGACAGAAAAGGATTGCTGGTGAAGGGAAGAGGAGTCTTTAGATTATTCTTGCCGGTTTGGGTAGACTTTGTGAGAATGTTTGCCAATCTAGCCACATATATGAGCTGAAATGAGACTTTTGTGCAGGGTGGTGAGAGTATGATAATTTTCCAGTTGCTGGAAAAGGAAAGGGGGCGGGGGTTCTTCCAGGTGACTGTGGGTTCTGGAACTCCACATAATCTGCATAGCTTGCAAATTTCTAATAACTTGCGATCCGTTGTCATCTAGTCCGGTTAAGATGTCTGGGTTTATCCCAGGTTTCCCGGGTTCAAATCCCGGCAACGGAGTCCGCAATATTTTGAAACCATCAGTTGGATCACAAGGTTTGCTAGTTGTGCTCTAAATGCATTCATATCTGATTTGCAATTTAGCCCATTGGACAAGCTTTTGAACTCGATTTTTCTTCTGCCTGGCCATGACAATATATTCTTGAATCTGCTGTGTTGTTGACTTCTCTTGCATATGCAGAGGTGGGCAATCATAAGGAAGAAACAGGGAAGGTTGATGCTAGGGGGTCTGTCATCACAACTTTCTGAGGCACAGCTGGCTACTCGTAGAGCAATTGACATGGCCTTGAAGGATAACTTAACCGGAGGCTGTGGCGCGGGTATGGTTTCCTTTTTCTGCAGCTTTTATTACTGAAACCTGTGGAAATATATGGCTTTTCCAATGCTCATTTTAAAATTAAAAAAATTTGGAAAGGAACTTCATATTTTTATGTAGTCAATTTCATGTCCATTTCACTTTTCCAGACAGTTTCAGATTGTCTCATTGGTAGTTATTTACCAGTCAACATTCAAATAGCATATGTGAACATCGGTTTTGGACTTGTTGATCCTTCATTTTTGCTTGGGTAATATTGGGGATGAGGTGAGTTGGATTGCATTCTTTACCACTGTTGATATGGAAATTTAACCAAACTAAGCCAACACCTTGAGGTTTCTCCTAGGCAGGGTAGATCTCATCTACACGCATGGTTCTCATATTTAGCTGAACATGATCCTGATAGTTGCTTTTATCATTCACGAATACAAATGTAGCCCCAATATTGAGAAGCATCCCTCTCCTGACCAATAAGTTGAGGATTCCCTATGAGTTAGACAAAATTTTCATTGCCATTCAAATATTCATAGAGAGACCATCGCTTCTTTCACCAAACTTGTGGTTTCCCTATTGATCTCAACGTTTTACCCACTTTTACCACATAGCCCATACGTTTGCAGGAGGTTGATATCTTCTACATTTCCACCTGATCGGGGTGGGGGGGGGGGGGACTTAGACTTTTATCTTTGATCACAGCAAATCATAATTTTTCGGTTGTTCCCACGTGAAAGGTAGAAAAAGGAGAGTACAGGGCACAAAGATACACTTACTAGACTCCAAGTCTCTTGAGGAATCTGAATGACTGGGAGGATGAAGTTGATCATGCGTCAAACCAAATTAAAGCTGTAGCAGTGGATTACATGCCAATTAATCTAAGCCCTTATATGTGACTGGCATTTGAAACATTCATAGCTGGAAATGGACCTACAACATTGCACGATTTAATCGACAAGGACCACAGTTTCTCTTGTAGGACAAGAGGGATCTAAAAATAGCTACAGTGATATAGCAGTCACCTCAATGCCGTATATTGGGGATACGTTGATGGAAGGTAGGCAGCTGCATTTTTTGTTAGCTATGTTTCTATCATTGTTTGATGAATAATCATTAGGCACATCATTTATATTTCAATTTTTGGAATATAATAATTCGAACTTTGAGGCTGGAACCAATAGTCCGAAGTTGAGAAATAGATGTCAGTGCTCACTGCTTTTTTTTTTTAATAATAATTTAAGTACACATTATTGACCGTAAAAATACAGAAAGTTCAAAGCATTGGTGCCTGTTTCTCAAGTTCGGAATATTGGTTTCCATCCCCCCTAAGTTTGGATTATTATATTCCAAAAATCCTTTATATTTGTATCTTATGGAGGGAAAAAAGCAGTTGCTCATAGTTAGGACAGAGGGAGGCGTTATTGGAATCCCATTATGATCCCTACATGCCACATTCTCATTTGTGCATTCATGCAGTGGCGTACTGCGTTCCAACACCTGGATACCTCAAAATTTTGAATTTGGTTGAGTTTCATGTTCACTTTGTACCGCAAATCCTAGTAACTTTGGTCTTAAGGCTTGATGATGTAGTCGGCATAAGGCCCTCCTGTTATGCGAGGGTAACATCCTTGGCTGACTGCTTTGATTTTCCCCTCTTCTATTATTTGTGAGAAAGAGGGGAGCCAAGGCTTGTGTGATGGGTTTGAGATTGAATGCTGAATATATTTTTCAGTCAAAGGCAGGAAAACTTGGTCCCACCGGATCTACTCTAGGCTATAGTTTGTGTTATTGTAAGGCCTTGTGCACCAATTCCGAGCATTCATGTGCATTTGATGGAGTCGATTATTGCATATCCATTGGACAATTCGGCTCTTTTTGTCTTGATCTCTGTATTCTAAATGATATGCTTTTTTGTTTTTGTTTAAATTCATTTTTTTCTTTTTTCGGGACATTGAGTCATATGCTGATATGCATGATTCAACCAAGTTGTACAAGTGAATTTACATCTTTTATAGAAGAGAAAATCAAATCCGTCGCTATTATGCTATCGCTGGTGCTTTTGATACTATTCCTGTAACTTCTTAGATGCGAAGTATGATGAGTTAGTTAATCAAGGGATTAAAAAGGACTAAAAGAATTAATAATTGAAGGTTTAATTATTTATTAGGCGATTAAAAGGGATTAAAGGAATAAGTAATTGTGTATGAGAAATAAATGAATGTAGATATCAATCTTGTGGGTAATTGGATGAAGGATCATTATCTATTTCAAACTCATTCATTTCTGATCCATGTCCATTTACTCAGATTGGGTGGCACCGATATCCTTGGCTCCATTTGAGTCAGTGGAATTGCTGTCCCTAGTGCCTAGACTGGTCGCTATTGCATTCACATAATCTATTGAGCCCAAAACATTCATAGTTCTCCCCCCCCCCCAACCAAACTGCAAGGTCGAGTGGAACTCATATTCCTTTCAGGGTAACGTGGTGTACACAAAGAGCTGACTTGTGAAGAATCTTGTTCCTCCAGAGTCCAGAATGAAAGTTCCGAGTCACCAAGAATTCATAGAAAACAGAGTCTAGAACACTAGAACTGGATGGCATGCCTGTACCATTGTTCGCTGCCTTTTATCTGTTTGGTGGATATTTGGATTTCTATTTGAAATAATTTGAACTCTGGTTTTTTGAACTGTAAAATAAAAGCAAGTTCATATTTGTTACTCTGCCCTAAGTGCATATGGGTTTTCTTGATTGCATTTTCTGAATTGCAGTCTAAAAAATTGCTGAGTAACCCATTTAATGTTGTTTCGTAGTTGGCAATGGAGGAGCTGCAACTACTAATCGTACGAATTTGAACACATCAAATGGGGACACACCAACTGCTGTCGGTACTACCTCATCCCAACTACAAAACGGTCATGTCACGAACACAACTTCTGTGAAACCAGGATCAATGGGTGTGGCAAAGCCTCACCCTGCCTTAAAAAAGGCACCAATGAATGCAATTGGCAGTGTCAGTGATTCCATTCAGGCTGCTGCAGTTGCTGCAGGGGCCCGCATTGCTAGCCCTTCAGATGCGGCAACCCTACTCAAAGCCGCCCAATCAAAGAATGCAGTGCACATAAGAGGAGGTAATCCTCTGATCAAGTCTTCTGCCACTGGAAGTAGTCCTTTGCCTCCAAATGTGCATTTCATTCGCACTGGCTTAGTAGCTACTGCTGCAACTTCTATGGCTGCTGGAACTTCTACCCACCCTCCACGAGGGGGTCACCAAGCAAAGGGCAGTTGTGTAAGACCCGCTGTCTCCCAGGTTGCAAAGGCCACAGCTGTACCTCCTATGGCATTGGACCAAAGAAATTCAGCACCGACTTCCACTTCAGCCGGTGAGCCGCAGCAAATGGACAATAAGACTTCAGCCAGTGAGCTGCAGCAAATGGACAAGAAGACATCAGCCAGTGAACCGTGCCCAAGGGACAGCAAGAGCTCATTTGAGGCTAGAGTTTCAGTATCAGATTCAAAGCTTTCGGCGGTTCACGAAGATAATAATGCTTCTTCTTCCAGATGTCTGCCAGAAGCACGAGGTGCACATTCAGATCCTGGTAGCCAAAGTGTTGATGCTGATAATTCTCAATGTGCAATGAGCAAGGATACAACCAAGACTGAATGTAAATATCGGGTTGATAGTGAGAAGCCGCCGACAGTTCAAGGAAGCTGTGATGCGAGCGTGAATGGGACAGATGGAGTTTCACCAGCCTTGGATGTCCCTGGAGGTAGTATTGAAAAGATGGTCTCAGACGAAGCTGATAAATCTGACCAGATGGATCTATAGCATTGCTAGAACAGCAAACTTACGTAAATTCTCTCCCCCTTGAATTCCTCTGCTTTCCCCCTGCGTGCGTCCATGGCTTGCTTTGTTAATTGTAGTCCATATTTAATTAGGCAACTTAATTGCTGTAAAATATAGATGATTGGAAGTAGTCTTTAGGAAGGATTTGGCTGGTCACAACCCCCCCTGCCCTCTCAAAAAAATTGCTTTTCATTGTAGAAGCATCAAACGAACTAATGTGTATTAGGTCTCTTAGGGATCTGAATCTGATGCCTGACTTTCTGCTTCAACGTTTAACAGCTTCTTTGTGCTCTAAATACGTATTTCAGTCGGTAGTGCAGAGCTGTAATGGTGGTGTGTCTTTTTGCCTGTATCTGTGTGGAGATTAAGCTGGAAGAATGTGGAGACGATGCCCCTGGATTATAGTTGTTCCGTACAGAAGCTGACAGAACTAATATTTTGAAAACTTTTAACACCAACCCCCCCCCCCCCAAGGTTCTGCCTTAGGCTTAGCAGAAATATGTTGAGATTTGAATGTAGACATTCTTATCTACGAGCAAAAAGGTGGATTGTGAGGAACCTGTTGCAAAATAAAATGCTATAGTAACGTTGTACAAAGATTGCAACTAACTAATATACCATATCAAAAGTTGTTGACCGTACAGTGTCTACTGTTGAAATAATGTCAACCATGAATAAAAAATAATGTGGTGCTGTTTTATCTATTCAGCTGCTGTTGCGTTGTGTAAAGTAATCATCCCACTTACGGTTCTCCAATCCTCCAAGAAGGTTGTCCTTCTATGCGTATTCCTCTTGAAAGTTCCCTATTGCTGAATTATTTTCACCCTTCATGGTCCTGCAAGTTGTTTCAATTCGGTCAAAACTTTCTTTACTGTATATCAAATGCATCCTCAATACTTTCTAGCGAGAATTAGGATTTGCATGAATACCTTTTTTCCATGGGAATAAAAAGAGAGTAAGTGGGAAAATTCTGAGGCAAGTGCCATAAATATTGCACACATGCTGAACCAGGATGGAAAAAGACGGTATGCATCCAGCTAGAATTGCATCGAACATTGATCTCCTAGCGAATGAATCTCCTGGGGGCTGTAAGCAAAACACGACTTTTGAAAAAATCTCATCAATTGGCCTGGGTGATCACAGTTTTCACAATAGGGTCACATTTCCAGAACTTAACAGTATTCTTTCGAGTTCAGACATTGGCTGATAATCTCATTCCTTATGGAGTCGTGAAGTTGAGGTCTAGGAGACCTGCGAATGAGAACAAAGTAAGGCCTTTGATGCCTATGCATCCTGTCTTGCCATATAAAGACCTCATTGTCACTCGAAGGGTGGAAAGTAGGGTGGGTTGGGTATTGCAAAGTCAGTGTTGCTCCAAGGGCTTGATTCTATTACCAAGCTTGTTATGTTCTTAATCTCAGGCAAGTAGAAGGACGGTTACCCCAGTCAGAGCATTCATCAGACCTTCTCCTAAATCCCATGATACTCTTCCTGCCCCATGAAATGATCATGTCCCACATTTTTTCCACTCAGGCTTGTTCCTGACGTACCGGCCACTTCTACTGAGGCCCCCATCTCTTAGCTTAGTATCAGAGTCCCACAGGTGCCTCCCTACAATCTAGCCCTGCAAAGAAAGGCACAAAATGTCGCCGATGCCTTGGAGGACTGCTCGGTCAAGCACCTGTACTGCTTCATTTGGTTGTGAAAGATACTTCGTGTGAGAACTGATTTGTTTCAAACCAACCGGATTCATTCATCCTGGGACCAAGGCCGGAATTTATGAGGTAATCACACAGTTAAGCCATCATGTTGAGTGTGCTACAATTTGTGAGTAAATCGGCGTTGAGCGGAACAACAGCAGAGGACAAACCAGGATGGAAAGCTAGGGTATCCACAACAACTCGCCTTCTCTTTGTGTCCCGTTTGGTTAATATGCCTTCTTGGAGGCATTTTCACCCAGGAATGTGAGGTTTAATCGGTGAATGTTAAAGCTTCAAAAGAATGTGAGGTTCAATTGGTAAGTATTAAAGCTTGTAAAGGTATTATAGATGGAGTCAGAAAGTGCAGAGCAAGAAATGCAAGTTCGGGAAGTGGTTTTCTGGGAAGGAGGCAGGTATTCTGGAAGAGTGAGCTACACAGAGAAGACACTGTCACAATTAATGCGCCTGGAGTCCTAAATGTGTGCAAAGGAACTCAAGAATTTCTCAGTTGATTAGGGTTCTAACTTGAAACTCATGGTGATGACATTGGTTTAAAGAGTGTCGGCTATTTAATTTGCAAGATTAGGAGCATAATACGGAGATATAGGTTTAAATGTCGCATACAACATTAGGTGCATAATACCAATGAAGTCTTAGCCTAGTGGTGAAGATTGAGGTATTGGGTACATTAAGTCATAGGTCATTCCCCAATCTCCAATTGTATTGTAATTGTATTGTATTGTCCTTTGTGACTCCTACGGACCAAAAAAATAAATAATTAGGTGCATGATACGGGAGATATAGATTAAATGTTGCATATAAGAAACCCTTGTGCAAATTCCTTGCATGGTAGAAAGAGGGAGGAAGGGATTTAGCTAAATAAGGTCTATAGGTCTCGAAGTTATAGACTATATATGTTTAAAATAATCCACAAATAGTAGTATTATATAATTATCCCTCTTCGGGGTGTTTGGTAACAACAATAGTTTGGGAGAAAAATAGTTTTTTGGGAGAATTTTAACTGTTTTGGCCAAGTCAAATAGCTAAATGATATTGATTAAATAGCTGTTTGCAATAGCTATTGGCTCAAAAAGCTCTTTTGAAAAACGTCATTCTCATAGCCTTTGAGAAGAACTTTCGTAGAAAGATATAATTGTTTATAAGTTTGGAAAAACACACCATTTATTAAAAAAACTTAATTCATAATAAGGGATAAATGAAAATTTGTCAACATATTTTTCAGAAATAACTAGTTTTTATCAAATACTTCTCTAAAAAACAGCTAATTCAAAACAAACTAATATAAAAGCTAATTAAAAACCTAATAGCTAATACAAACAGTTAACAGCTAACAACTGTTTATCAAACAGGGTCTTCCTCCTATTTTTCTTTTTTCCCAAAGGAATCATAAAAGCGAATACAATGCAACAAAAAGTGGGAATTGGAATATTGAACTTAATAAACAACACAATGAAACGTTTAATGCGTTATGCCACGTGATCGCTAGGTTATCTTATTCTTTGGTGTAAATAAAGGAACTAAATTAAACTATGAAAAGTCTGAGACTAAGTTTGGTGATAATTAGATATTGAAATTGAAGACAAATTAATGACAATCAAAGCCGCCCTACCCCCCCTTCCCCCCCAAAAGAGAAATATGAAGATGAGTGGTTGAGTAGTGTGGGTGAGCCAGGTAAGATACTGATGATTGGAGGTGTAGGAAATAATAATTTTGATATTTTGAAAAGAAATGTGAAAATCTTAGCTTAGAATACATTAAATTGATTTGAAAATTTGGATATTCGAACTGATTGTTCTCAATTTAGGCGGATCAGATATCTGAATCAGTAATAGATGGGATTAAGGGCACAACTAAGTCAAGTCGTGTCTGAGCCGGTCAGGTTCGAGTTCAGTTTGGTTAATAAAAGTTCGGTTTGGATTTGGCTTGAAATTCGCTGCGCATATAAAGGTTAGGCTTGAGCTTAGATGCCCATTACTTGATGTATTCTTTATTTTTGTTTAAAAGTTTCCAAATTCAAGACTAGAATTGAGGTGAAAAATTTGAGATTTTTGTGTTGGATTCAAGCAACAAGGATTAGAATAAAATTTTGTTGATCCTAATAGTAAAGTAATACTCACCACACAAGTGCGTAAGGAAAAAATAATAATTGGACTAAATTGAGCCAAACCAAGCCTTGCTGGACTTGGGTTTGGCTTGGTTAGCTTTTGAGCAAAATTGAGCTCAACTCAAACTCAGTTTACTCGAGCACAAGTCAAATTTTGACCGAACTGAACCCATGATCTCGGTGAACCGGCCTTTTTTTCGTCACGGCCTTAATGGGGGTTATTGGTTCGGATCAGAATTTTTGGTGTTTCTTGTATCCGAATACCCAAAATCTTCTTAATAATTTTCTCTTAATTTTTAACGACCCGAAAATTTGGGCACAGGGGAAAAAAAAAACACAAACAAATAAGCTGGGTACCTGCTTCAAGGAAGCCCAGCCCGTACGAACTCCAACTAGTTCAACTGAGTAAGTAGGCCTGAAGTAACCAGCCCGGCCCACTAACCACAATTTTGAACCGTGGGCCATAGAGGCTTCCTGCAACCCATTAACAGCAAACGAACCGGCGGCCTGAAAACGGTTACTCAGAATTCACAACCACCAAACGCCATGAACAAATCATCCTGTAAACATGAATTCTAATGTTGTAGCAACAACTCATACAATCTCCCATTTTAGTTGCTGAACTGGCCTCCTCAATCGCCTCCTAAATTCAGTCTCTACAACCCTTTTTCTCTCTCTTCTGAATCACCGCAGTAATGACGCCATAGCCTTCGCATCCCAATTATCCTTCCAAAATTCGTGGGTTTTGTGATTGTGGTCTGATCGATCATGGGTGGCCCTCCTTTTCCGGTTAAAAGGCAGTAGATGGGTGCAAAAATGAACCGGCCGCCGGTGCCGGGCATCGATTTCGAACCTTTCAGGCGGTGGTTCCCGTGGTTGATGCCGTTGTTTGTGGTTGTCGATGTGGGTTTGTTTGTTTTCACCATGTATGTCAATAATTGCCCCAAGCATTCTTTCTCCTGTTTTGGTGGGTTTTTGGGTCGGTTCGCTTTTCAACCCCTCAAGGAAAATCCCCTTCTTGGGCCATCCTCTGCTACGTAAGTCCTCTTTCTCTCTCCTGCACTGCTTAATATGTGTTTGTTGTATAGATATCAGATGCCCTTCTTGTTGATTAAGTTGGTTTTATTGGGGTGTGAGTATTTTGTAGAACTGGTGGAAATGGTCTACTGGGCTTTCAGTCACTTCTGAACGCATATATGTGATAAGCTTGTCAAAAATTTTGCAATTTTATAGTTTGGAATTGTTAAAATTAAAATTAGAATACGTGTAGACAAAGTTTTGATTATTGGGTGCTCCAAAATGTTGGCTTACTTGGAATAGTACGGAAGGAGACATTTGAGTAGATGCAGCCAATGCTACTTTGTTTTTTGGGGGTTGCCTCAACCTCATCTAATTGTGCTTATGACTTGGACCCAAGTTTAGTTTTGTTGGTATGTTTTTGCTGCCTCTGCATGGTTGCCTTGTCGCCATCCCGGAGAAACAGGGAGTGCAACATTATTGTAGGATGAGGAGACCTTGTATGTTTTTAAAATGTGGTGAGTCTCCCAACCTAGAAGTTTGGAGTTCAACTTCACGTATCAGTGTTACATTGTGTAAACCCAACTTAATCCCGGGTTGTTTTTAAAATGTTGTGAGTCCCCCAACCTAGAACTTGTATGTTTTTAAGATGTGGTTGCCTTGTCGCCATCCCGGAGAAACAGGCAGTGCAACATTATTATAGGATGAGAACTTGTTTGTTTTTAAAATGTGGTGAGTCTCCCAACCTAGAAGTTTGGAGTTCAACTTCATGTATCAGTGTTACATTGTGTAAACACCCCCCCGTCAAAAAAAGGGGGCAAACTCAAACCAAAAAAAAATGGCTTGTCCCATGCTGAAAGCTAAGGTCTTGAAAAGTTGCAAGAGATACTGCCTGCATTGTTCTGTGCATACAATGTTTAATTTCTGTTTATCGTGGATATTGCTCCTTGATTACTAATGACTAAGCATGAGAGCGGCAATCCTTTTTGAAAGGGAACGGTTTGTAGGTGATCAATGTGCCCTTTGAAAGTTGCCTCTCTTCATGTTGTTTCCGTTCTGTATGCGATAACTGATACATATGCGAGATTCACGGAACATCACCTTTGTAGTCTGTTAACATGGGAGGAAAACAATACAATTTAATCGGTCACCATACACTGGTGTGTTCAGGTTAGATAAGCTGGGGGCACTGGAAGTAAGCAAGGTGGTACACCAACACCAGGAGTGGCGGCTTATCACTAGCATATGGATTCATGCCGGGGTAGTGCATTTGCTTGCCAATATGATAAGCCTTTTATTTATAGGCTTACGACTTGAGCGAGAATTTGGTTTTGGTACGTTTTTCTCTGTCCCTCCTTCATTTTGGGTATCCAATAATTGTGTGTGCGGTTCTAAAACTCACATTTCCCTGTTCTGCAGAGTATTGGTTGATGACTTTGATGTCTAATTCTGATAACCAAACCAAGTTTTCGTTATTGAGCTGTCTAAAAAATATGGAGACACAATCATAGAAAAAAGGAAAAAAGCAAACCAATCTTAGTGAAGCTAGTCTCCTGTCTGTAACACCCACAGCATCTGAGGCGTGACCGCGTGGCCTCTGGGAAAAGAGGCAAACCAATCTTCAAGAAGCAAATCTTTTACATTTAAATTCCTCTGGCCCCAGTTCGTATGGATACCATGGTTGCGAAACCAGGTCTAGATTAGCAAGGCACGTTTGATTTCATTATCGGTGTTTCTTTGTTCTTGCTTTTCCCTCCTTTTAAGAAAATTTCTGTTGGGTCTTTGATAGGCAAGTATAAGGTTTTGTATATCTGGGTATCTTTAGGCCTAGTTATAGTAGGAACACATTATTTGCATTGGGTTGCTCTTGGGGTTTCACACAGGCATCTGTTAGAGAGTATCTTGATTGTCATTTCTCTCATTCCTTTTTCTTTTTTCTGTTTTCTGGGTGTGTTTTCTGCGTTTTGAGTGATGGGATAAATAAGTTATGTGTTTCCTGAATACTAGTATATCAGTGCTATTAGCAAGTCGCAGAGTTGTTTGGTTATCACATTCATATTTTGTATGTGTACCACACTGACACTAGCCTAGTTCTTCTCCAGTAAAAATCGGCTTGCTGTACATAATCTCTGGTTTTGGTGCGAACATATTGTCCTCTCTGTTTCTCCAATCTACAATCTCTGTTGGTGCTTCTGGTGCATTATTTGGTCTTCTGGGGGCCATGCTTTCAGAGCTGCTTACAAATTGGGCAATCTATGCCAACAAGGTAATATCTTTGAAGTGTACAAATAATTTTCATTTTGTTATTTGGTCCAATGTTTATTTGGCTTGCTTGTAACACTGCAGTTTTTTTTGTGTTCAGTGTGCAGCCTTGCTGACACTTACCTTGATCATTATCATAAATTTGGCAATGGGAATTCTTCCGCACATGGACAACTTCGCTCATATTGGTGGATTTATTACCGGGTTTCTTCTTGGTTTCATACTTCTTATACGGCCACAGTTCGAATGGGTTAGCAGGAAGCATGCTCTCCCTGGCTATACTTCACAACCTAATAAATCAAAGCATAAAACTTATCAGCATGTCCTCTGGGTTACCTCTGCTGTACTTCTAACTGCAGGGTAAGCTTTTAGTTTATGTTTTTTTATTTTGGGCTGTTCGAGCAACAAAGTGAAGATAAGATAATCGCTCGGACTCCCACTAGTCTATTCTCTTCTAGTTTTATTTGTGATTAGAACTGTTAGCATTTCATATTTTCCCTTGCATTTGATGCTTGTGCTCTGATTTTCCATGTGGTAGCAAAGTGGTCAAATTCAAGGTTGCTCCTTTTTTTGGGGGGGGGGGGGGGGGAGGTGTTGCTGTGTTTTCCTATACATGAACTAAAAGCCTAGAACTTGTTGCACTGCAGAATTACAGTTGGGCTGGTGATGGTCTTCCGAGGAGTTAAGGGGAGTGATTATTGTCTGTGGTGCCATTATTTGAGTTGTGTTCCTACCCCTGTATGGAGCTGCACACCACAAGGCCCACAACAAGTCTTCTGTCAGGTAACTGCATGATCATGACCAGCCTTTCTGTTAGCCTATTGTTGTCAACCTTAAACTCAAATCTTACTTCTTAATGTGACACTGGATGTAAAAGACAACTGATGGATTTTAAGATGGTCAGAAGGCAGAAGAATTCGATATAGCTGGGTCTGAAATCTGTATAATATAGACAAATTACCGAATGCAATAGATAACTGATGGATTTTAGCCAGAAAAATTCAATAAGTCTGGGTGTCTCATCTGTAAAATGTAGATTTCTGCATAGGTTAAGCCTTGGCCCTAAAGGTGGTTCTGACAAAAGCCGCTTTTGTGCATTCGACTAATTGCAGTCGATTCAGTGGGAGGACAAGTTGAACCTGACATGCCTTAGCAATGGAAGAAGCCATGTATATGCACAGTTAAAGAATGACACTCAGTTGGATCAGCAGCAGCTTTGCACTGAGCTGTGCAGTTGATACATCCAAATGCCGGGGTTAACAACAAAAAGAATTGGCCATCTCCATTGGCTTGAATCTGCTGTTGCTTTCTTACAGAGATCCAGAATCTATGTTTTCTCTTGTGTAGCCCCTTTCCTTAACTGTTGGAGCTTTGTCACAGTAGACAGTGAGAAACTGGAATTTTTTTTTTTGAAAAAAAAAAATTGGGTACAGGGGCAGGAAGTGATGCAGAAAGACTATGATTATGCTACAATCATAGAATTTCACCAACAAAAACTGATGCATCATTGACTAATGAAGTTTGTTAATTGGGTACTCTCGGTAATTAGAATTGATAATTTCAATCCCGTCCCCATATGCATGGTTAGGAGCAACAGAGAATGGGGGAACATGGGCAATGTCGTATTCGATGTTGATTGTGAAATGAGAGAATATCTCCCTCTAAAAAGCATTATTACTACTTATCATCATGCAATCTATACTATATATAATAAAATTCTTTTAATAACCGTCAAATAAATGATTCACTATAACTCATGAGTTCCACCGTTGAATATAGCTAACAAAATTTAAAATTAAAAAAATTACCAACTACAGACTGAAATGCTTGCTAGGTTGTTAAAGTCTCATCTTTTCACGTCTCCCAGCATTCGTTCTCTCTCTTCCTATCTCTCGTTCGCTCTCTATCTTCCAGACTTTTTTTTTGGGGGTTTTGTATCATGATTCAGCATTCATTCTTTTCTTCCTATCTCTCCTTCTCCCTCTATCTTCCAGACTTTTTTTTTGGGGGGGGGGGTTGGTTGGGTTTGTATCATGATTCGGCTGTGTTCTTGTCATGGGTTTGCTCTATTGTGATGGTTTATGATAGGTGGAGGTAGGATCTTTTGATTTTCCGATTGAACTAGGTGGTCTAACGTCCCGTAGCCCTAAATTCACAATTGGGGTTTCTAGGTTTATGATCTTATGTTTTTGTGGTGGAGATCTGGTCCATTTGAACTTCCATGGCCACGCCTTTCCCCTCAAAATCATGGCTCTGTTTTAGCATCTTCCACGATCTTCCATTGTTGCTCTTCATCAATGAAGGATTGGATGCCACACCCCCTCAAACAAAGTCACTGTGGTATACGATTGAGCCTGGCTCAGGTCGGAGGTTGAAGAATTCATCCATAGTCTCAAGTGAGATTTTGGTAATTTTTTTCCTTAATTTTGACTAATCCTTTTACGATTTATTATGTGAGATTTCAAGATGTGAAATGCAAATATGAAATTTCACTTTAGAAATTTAGACATTCCAATGTTATCTATACTAATACATAATGCCAATCTTTTAATAACTACTCTTTCCTAATTTCTCAGCGATTTGAACTTTTCAGCCGTTTGATTTACTTAAAAATAAATCACAGCCATTGATTTTAACAATTTCACTACATATAAAAATAATTCTTCTACACTGATCAATTACCCCCTACTACCCATGTACATACATCTTTTCTTCTCTCTCTACCCCTGCCCCTCCATCACTTCCCACGTCACCACCTTCTCAGAACACACGTCTTTCCTGCTCCATTATTTCCCATGCCCTCACCTTCCCAGAACTTTCCACCCACATAACTTCCTCTCTCTCTCCCCCCCTCTACCCCTGCCCCTCTATCTTCCTCACTGTTCTAACAACAAATCCAGAGCCACCCTATTCTCTCTCCTCCCCTGCCCCTCTAGCTGTCCTCACCTACTCAGATAGCCGCCCTCCTCATCCCTGTTACTCTCTCTTCTCCATATCACTGGTATTGAGCCATATTCAACCAAATCGCAACTCAATTCGGCAAAACTGTGAAGCGTGACCCAAAGCATGATGAATCTGTGAACCCCAGATTTCAACCAACAATTGCCCCTCTTTCTTTTATACCTTTCATTAATATATAGTTGATTTCTGGGTTTTTGTTAATAGTTATTCATCCCCTTTGTGGATTTTCGCTCTTTTCTTATTATGGAGTCTAATGTTTGTGTGATTTCCAGATCCATAGTAGAACATCCCGGATCTGCCAATGAAGGGCATAGAAACGGTCTGCAGCTGTGAAAATGGTGGTGCCACCGGATCGGGCACCGACCGTTAGCCACACCCCAACCAAGGAACGTCCATCGGTCACCACCGCCATGTAAGAGCAAGCACCCGGTTTCTCAGGCTCAAGGCCGAGGTTGGGGGGCCAGATAGCCGGATATAAAGGACAAGAGGGACGACGAGTCAAGGTAAGGATTCCTTTATTTTTATCTGTTTGGATTCCTAACAACTTCAATATGTGAAATCTAAAAATGACCTGACGAGGGTTTTTTTTTTTTTTTTTTTTTTGAGGTTGAACATAATAAAGGCTTGAATTTATTTTTTTTCAAAAATAAATCTGGGCCAAGGTAAGGATTCCTTTTATTTTTATCTGTTTGGATTCCTAACAACTTCAATATGTGAAATCTAAAACTGACCTGACGAGGGTTTTCATTTTTTTTTTTTTTACTGAGGTTCAATATAATAAGGGCTTGAATATATTTTTTTTTGAAAAATAAATCTGATATTATATCCGCTCGACTCCTACGCACCTACAAACTTGCCGCCCACATCGCCCACAAAAAACTAACTCGCTGCTCACGTTTACCCTTTGAATGGCATGGTTTTTGACTCTCACCAGACTGTCAATTCCCCGAGTCACACACATATCTCACAACACCCTCTTCCCTCTCCTACACCGTATGCAACCCACCAATTTGGTTAGTGAACACATATTTTCGAAGCGTTCTGATCTTCCTAGGTACACATAATGCCATTGAAAAAACTTACACCTTTGGATTTATGCATTGGCAATCATTTTAAAATTTTTGGATCTTCCTGGGTCAATTTGCCAACTTCGGTCATTACTGTTGCAGGATATATTGGAGCTAATCTTTTGGAACCTGTATTTCCACCTCAATCTCCTCCAACATTAGGTATTGGATTTTCAGAATTTGTTGTCTATTCCCACCAGGCTAATTATTGATGTAAAACCCTATTGGGAGGGGGTTTTGTTTGATGCTTCTGGCTTCTGATGTTGATTATTTGATTTGATTAATTCTGTGATTTCTTGATTCTGGGTTTGATCTTTTGAGTTCTGGCTTCTGATGTTGATTATTTGATTTGATTAAATCTCTGATTTCTTGATTCTGGGTTTGATCTTTTGAGGGAAATGGTTATTTGTTGCATTCAATTTATTGCCTTTTGACGGAAATGGGTCACCTTTTCTTTTTTTCCCCCTTTAGGGGGTTTGGGGGGGTTTGGGTTGCTTGAGCATTTGCAGAATGTAGGATATCTAATTACTGAAAATCTGATGTTGAAGCACTCAGTATGTTTACTTCCTGGTGTAGTATATTTTTTTGTCATGAATGAAGAATGGTAGCTGATTCAATCATTCAAAGCAGTTTACTCTTTCACTCTCTTCACCCTTTCCCCCCCTCTTTAGGAGGTTGTTGGGGGGGGGGGGGGGGGGGTTGGGTTGCTTGAGCATTTGCAGAATGTAGGATATCTAATTACTGAAAATCTGATGTTGAAGCACTCAGTATGTTTACTTCCTGGTGTAGTATGTTTTTTTCTCATGAATGAAGAATGGTAGCTGATTCAATCATTCAAGGCAGTTTACTCTTTCTCTCTCTTCACCTTTTCTTTTTTCCCCCCTTTAGGGGGTTAGGGGGGGGGGGATTGGGTTGCTTGAGCATTTGCAGAATGTAGGATATCTAATTACTGAAAATCTGATGTTGAAGCACTCAGTATGTTTACTTCCTGGTGTAGTATGTTTTTTTGTCATGAATGAAGAATGGTAGCTGATTCAATCATTCAAAGCGGTTCACTTTGTCTCTCTAAATACATTAGTAATTTATTAAACAAAATAATTTCAAAAAAATTAACAAAAATCAACGTATAAGTTATGATTCAGGCGGTTCAATGCTGGGATTATTTTTTTACCTGCAACCCAAACTTCTCGGTCTATAAAATAACTAACTTTGCTGCATTTTATTTCTGCTTCACGACTTTTCATCTTCATTTAAATCCCTTTAGTTCTTATTGGTAAGTAAATAACCAGACTTTGATTTCTCGGCAAAACAATCAGTTTGTTCTGTTTCTGGGTTTTTTTGGGGTTGAAGAAAAAATGGAGGTTTCTGGGTTTACCAGACACTCTGAATTTGCCTGTCTTTTTGAGTTTTTTGAGGGTTTCCAGTGAAAAAATGTGTTGGATATGCCTTGATTTCAGATAGTTGAGACTTTCTGATCATGGCAAAAAGCTAATTCCAAAGATCTCTCATATTGTTATTCAATTTGGAGAGGACAAGGGTATGGGGAAAAAAAAAAGCAGTGGCTGAGATAGAAAGAGTTTATTGGTGTGATTGATTCGCAGTCAATATATTCATCTGTCCAATTTTTTTGCCATATTTCCCTATCAATCATCGCTGAAGAATCAATCCCGCCTCTCCATCTCTCCTCCTAATTGGGATTCGATTGGTTTAGCAACTTAATTCATTCCAAAATTCTCTTTCTCTTTCTCTCTAAAAACCCCATATTATTATCCAGTCAATAACAATTTATTTGTAATCACTTGGTCAAATACTTAATTTTGATCAAAAAGGTTTTTTTTGGGCTAAAAAGTTCTTCAAAAAATTGTTTGCCAACTACTCCCAAAGCAAGCAATCACCAAGTAGACAATATTGAAACGATAACTATTCGAAAGCTGTATGGATTGTTAGCCTATTTGGTGTGTCTAACCCAGATCGCAAAAAAAAAAAAAAAAAAATCATTAGTGGGACCATTCAGCTAAGTACTTAACTATGTACCATTATACCTAATCATATTTATATAAAATAGTTTTTTGCATGGTGTGCCTAACCCACATCCCTTCTTGAATATAATTATATGTTGCAATGTATTGAACGTATCCATCTAGCTCGCTATTATCACCAATACGAGGTCACAATTTGGTACTCTTCTGAGTATGGACTTCCGGCTATTTTTTCATTGACTCATAATTATTTATCCGAATGTTAATTATCAATCACTTAATTGCTCATTAAAAAATTTGCCATTGTATGAATGTCGGACTTTATTTCTTGATTCATACTGACCTCCCGTATATGAATCTCAGAGTTTTAAAATTCCTTTCAACTTTTAACCTGTTGCTATCCATATATGTTTTTCATTGATTATTCTATCATCTTTCCTAAATTATAATATTAACTATGTCTACAATGGCTACCGGTTCATTATTTGCATAGTATATGTCATGAAATGCCTATTTATTGTTCCCTTTTTCCTTATCAACAAAAATACCTGGGACTAATTTTGTGAATATTGAATTAATCGAAGACCTAACCGTTGTATTCTTTGTGCAATGAACCAAGTTAAACTTTTAGATGAAAATGAAATTAGTGTGTACATACTATGGCGTTGTTATTTTGGCTAAACATCTAATTGATTAGAGAGGTAATTGGTTATAGTACCGTTTACGTTATAAAGAAAATAAATAATGTAACAAAAAATCTCTTATGAGTACAGTGTAGTGAAAGATCCAAATGATCAAGGAAGTAATTGTCATTTATTACATAAATTATAAATATATAATGACATGTAATTACTTTACAGCATGAAGTTTAAGTCTCTTGCTCGGTTTGGAGAAAATTTTTGTCCCACGGGGGAGTACTAATTGGTTGTTGGGCTATAGATATTAGCCAACAAAAGGGCTTCTTTGTTGGGTCTACAAAATGTTCTTCTTTTTTTAAAATAGCTAGATTATTGTACGAGGCATTCCAACGAATTATCATTTGTTCTCTAACTTTTTTAATTTTTATTCCAACATGAAGGTCTATCAAATGTTCTGTATTTTTTTTTTTTAAAAAAAGCGACTTCTTTATTTAAAATAGCTAGATTATTGTACGAGGCATTCCAACGAATTATCATTTGTTCTCTAACTTTTTAAATTTTTATTCCAACATGAAGGGTCTATCAAATGTTTTGTATTTTTTTTTTTTAAAAAGCGACTTCTTTTTTTAAAATAGCTAGATTATTGTACGAGGCATTCCAATGAATTATCATTTGTTCTCTAACTTTTTTAATTTTTATTCCAACATGAAGGGTCTATCAAATGTTCTGTATTTTTTTTTTTTAAAAGCGAAATTATTGTACGAGGCATTCCAACGAATTATCATTTGTTCTCTAACTTTTCTAATTTTGTATAGGAAAAAATCTGTACACAATCATATTGTATAGGAAAAAATATGTCATTAAATAGTCTAGCTATGTAACTATATCTGCGTCACTGAACAATAAAATGATGAACTTTTACCTAATAAAGCACATAATTTTCCTGAGATAGTGATGGAAACTCC
This sequence comes from Carnegiea gigantea, assembly GCA_029747015.1. Lineage (NCBI taxonomy): Eukaryota > Viridiplantae > Streptophyta > Magnoliopsida > Caryophyllales > Cactaceae > Carnegiea > Carnegiea gigantea. The sequence goes on along the minus strand of JAKOGI010000003.1, from coordinate 526,549 downwards.
AAGTGGAAGTGGTGAGAGCACTGTAAATAGGCTTCGAGCCAGACTTGCTCGACAAAACGCAAGATGGAGGCTATTTACTCGGCGTAATCCAGATCACACACAATCGCAATTCATTGCGGAACGCGAACGCTATCAGTCACAATCTAGAGAAATTCAACTAGCAATTGCACGTAGCACTCCACCTGGAAGAAGGTTCTTCAACCGTTTGAATTTCACGGGAACTTTGGTTTCTTGTGGCCATTGTCGAGCAACCATGTGGTTGGATGAGAGAGTTGCAAGAAGTAGTGTGTCACAACCTCAATTCATGATATGTTGTCAAAGTGGACGTGTTATGTTGCCGCCACTGCCCCCACCTCCTCCAGTGCTAAACACATTGTTGAATCAACCTAATTTTCTTGATAACATAAGGATGTATAACTTCATGTTATCATTCACATCAATGGGTGGAACTATCGACCACTCTGTAATGGATGGGCATGGTCCTTACTCCTTCAGAATAAGTGGAAATAATTACCACCGAATTGGTTCATTACTCCCTTCAGAAGGACAGCGACCAAAATTTGGTCAGCTATATATCTATGACACACATGACGAAGTGCGAAATAGATGTCGGGCTTTAAATGATCAACAGAGTGTGCGTGGAGTTGATGAGGAAATATTACAGGCTTTACAACATATGCTTGATGCTGTGAACCCTTATGTGAAGGTTTTTCACAATGCACGTGATATCTTCGAGGCGGATAATGTGATTAATTTAAGTATTCGCATTATTAAAGCACGGCCTGGAAGACAATATACACTACCCACTGCGGATGAAGTTGCAGCTCTCATAGTCGGTGGTGACGTTGGAGGTGAAGAGCATCGAGATATTATTGTTCGAAAAATCGATGGAAATTTACAACGAGTATATGAAACGCAACCATCGTATATGCCCCTTCAATACCCACTCCTATTTCCTTATGGAACGGATGGTTGGTCAGCTTACATTCAATGTATGGGGGGATCAAGCAGTAATCGAGCAATGGTGACAATGAGAGAATTTTATGCCTTCCTCACACAATATAGGCTCGACGAAGGAAACATTTTGCTTCGATGCGGCAGATTGTTCCTTCAATTTATTGTGGATTGTTATGCTGCAATTGAGGCTTGGAGGTTATTATATATCAAAAATCACCAAAGCACATTGCGAGCAAAATTATACAGCGGCTTGCAAGATGCTGTTACTGCTGGTGAAAATGATGCTCATGCAGTGGGAAAAAGGTTAATACTACCTGCATCATTCACAGGTGGGCCACGCTATATGAGATAACATTTTTTGGATGCAATGGCCATCTGCAATCAAATGGGTTATCCAGATTTTTTTTATCACATTCACCTGCAATCCTAATTGGCCGGAAATTCAAGAAGCTCTAGCATAACAATCAGGCCAATATGCAAATTACCGGCCAGACATTATTGCTCGAGTATTTCGCTTAAGGCTAAAAGAGCTAAAACGAGACTTCAAGGAGAAAAATCTTTTCGGTAAAGTTATTGCAGGTAATGTTGTCATCTACCCAGTTCATGTATTTAGCATTTTATTAAATCTCAATATTGTTTTATTTATTGGCATTTATTTTAATCCTCCTATCCTATACTCATCCGTTACATCCGTAGATATACATGTTATTGAATTCCAGAAACGGGGATTACCACATGCCCATATATTGCTAACCCTTGCAAGTGAGGACAAGCCTACGTGCACTGAAGACATCGACCGTATTATATACGCAGAGCTCCCTGATGAAGACACTTACCCCCTCGTGTTTGAAACTGTTACAAGACATATGATACATGGTCCATGTGGGACTGACATCCCGTATGCTCCATGCATGGATGGTAACACGTGCACAAAGCATTAGCCTAAGAGTTTTTGCGATAAGACCATTATTGAAGAAAATGGTTTTGTGAAATACAGGCGCCGGGATGATGGTCGAAGTGTAACTATTCGTGGTAAGAGAATGGATAATAGATGGGTAATCCCATATAACCGTGATCTATGTGTCAAATACGATGCATATATTAATGTAGAGCGGTGTGCACAAAAGAAGGTCATTAAGTACCTTCACAAATACATGCATAAGGGAGCTGACAGAGCTACCATAGTGATTGAGGACAATGTCCAGAATCCTCAACAGGGGATTGGTCCTCCTAACTATGAAGATGTCAATGAGATTAAACAATACTTAGATTGTCGTTATGTGTTACCAGTGGATGCTGTTTGGAGAATATTTGAATTCGAGATCACCCAACGTTATCCGTCAGTTGAACTATTGTAGTACCACTTGCCGGGACAACAATATGTTATATTCAATGATCGTGATCGACTTCATAGGGTTGTGGAGGAAAGAGCACAGAGGGTTACTATGCTCATAAGTTGGTTCATGGCGAACATTGAAGATCCTGAAGCAAGATGTTACACCTATGCAACATTCCCATCTTATTATGTATGGAATAAAGGAATGAGGAAATGGACTAAAAGAAAACAAAGGGTATGCATTGGCCGACTGCCCTATGCTCACCCAAACATGGGCGAGAGATACTATCTGCGAATGTTGTTACACATTGTTCAAGGAGCTATATCATATGAGGATTTAAGAACCGTTAGTGGAATATTATATTCAACTTTTAAGGAAGCTTGCTTGGCACGAGGGTTGGTTGATGATGCTAATGAGTGGCATGAGGCACTAGCAGAAGCATCAATATGGGCAACAGGGGCCGAACTTCGAAGTATGTTCTGTTCAATGCTTATGTTCTCGGAAGTGTCTGACCCCCATCGATTGTGGGAGCAACATTGGAAAGACCTTACTGATGATTTGCAAAGACAAATAGAGAGGAATCTCATAGACCATAGTTTACAGATTACTGTTGAACAACGACAGGACCTTGGACTTTATGAAATTGAGATGATTTTGAATAAGAATGGCAGATCATTAAGGGACTACCCTCCTATGCCTTTGCCATCACCTAATCGGGTGCATCAACTTGGTAATAGACTTATTAGAGAACAACTTGATTATGATCAAGAGTAAGAAAGCCATAACCTACAAATGTTGCTACCAACATTGAATTTAGATCAAATGCGAGTTTTCCAATCAGTTATTCAAGCAGATGAACATGGAGAAGGAGGTTGCTTCTTTATTTATGGCAGTGGGGGAACTGGGAAAACATATCTTTGGAAAACTATCGTAACACATTTTAGGTCAAAAGGGTTGATAGTGCTATCCGTGGCATCCTCTGGAATAGCTGCATTATTATTACCTTTTGGAAAAACAGCTCATTCAATGTTTAAAATACCAATTGATGCAGATGAGACATCCACATGCTCCATTTCTAAACAGTCTGAATTAGCACAGCTAATTAGGGAAACATCACTTATCATATGGGATTAGGCTCCCATGACCCATCGCTACATGGTAGAAGCAGTTGAACGGTCTTTACGAGATCTATGCAATCAGAACCAAATATTTGGGGGGAAAATGGTCATTTTTGGAGGTGATTTTAGGCAAATACTTCCTGTTGTTACAAAGGGTAGTAGAGCATATATCGTTGCATCTTCAATATCAATGGCAGCTTTTTGGTCTTACTGCAACATTCAACATCTTAAAACCAACATGCGCCTTATGCATTCAAATTTAACTGACAATGAACATGAGCGGTTACGAAGTTTTACAGAATGGACTTTGAATGTTGGCAATGGTCGTGTGCAAGGATACTCATTTTTAGGCGGTAGTGAATTGGATTGGATAAAGATTCCTGAAGAATTTCTCATTAAGAATGACAACAACGGCCTCACGAACTTGATAGAATTTGTGTACCCAAGATTAGTGGAAAGATACAAAAATGAGTCCTACTTTCAGGACCGTTGTATATTAGCCCCCCTAAACACTGATGTGGATGAAATAAATTCCAAGATTCTATCAATGATTCCCGGTTGTAGTCGTACATACCTGAGTTCGGACACATTCCTAGCAACCAACATTGATTCCGTTATTGATGACATTAATCCACCAAAGATGTTACATGGTATGAACTTTTCAGGATTCCCGAATCATGAACTTCAGTTGAAAGTTGGTGTGCCTGTTGTTCTACTAAGAAATCTTGACCCATCAATTGGGTTATGCAATGGCACTCGCTTGATTATTGAAAGAATTGGTACGAAGGTAGTCCAAGCCAAAATCTTGACTGGAAGAAATATTGGGCATGTAGTGACTATTCCACGGGTTGACTTAAGTCCTTCAGCAAAGGACTCGCCATTTGCCTTAAAGAGAAGACAGTTCCCTCTGAAATTGGGTTTTACAATGACAATTAATAAAAGTCAAGGCCAAACATTACAATATGTAGGAGTTTATCTCCCAAAACCTGTGTTCTCCCACGGTCAACTATATGTAGCTATCTCTCGCGTCACCTGTCCTTCAGGGCTGAAGTTCTTAATTTGCAACAAAAGGGATGTGCCTCACAACATGACCAAAAATATTGTCTACCGTGAAATTTTTAATGGCATTCCTGATGCTTGGTTAGTCCCTTCTACTCATATAACAATGGTGTTATTTGCATTCGTATAGATTTCATTCGCTATCATGATGTGTTCACTACATTGGATTATGCTAATCTATTTTCTTCTTTTATTAATGGTTACAGATATGCCAGGTTTAGTGCACACTTCTATGCCCATATGTGCTATCAACCCTTGCAATAGATCGGTTACCCTAATTGTTCGACTTGTGCGATCAATGACGGTTCGAGTATATGAGCAACGCACACTGTGGAAAGTTATATTCATGGACTATCAGGTATTGGTTTATTGAAGTTGTTGAAAATTTTCCCACTGTGTACAAGTATATTGCTTATCAATGGAGTTGATTGTTTTATAGTGCGATGAGATATTCGCTAGCATAGAAGGTGATGCTCAAATTCACCAATGGCGATCTATACTCGATGCTGGCAAAGTTTACCACATCTCCGGGCTCTTGGTTGATGCTGCGACAGATGGAGAGAGGAATGTGGTAAAGAACAATTTGAAGTTGGTTTTTACGCCGAGATCGAGACTCCTTGGCGTGGTTGAGGATTGTCCTGATATTCCTTACCAGCACCTACCACCTTGTGTGTCATTCATTGATGTCCCTCGGCGTCTAAGAACACGTGACAATATTGTAGGTACGTATAACTAACACGGTGAACTTAAGTACCTATATTTCTATATGTATTTCCTCTCAATTATCTATAACATTTTCATATCATTTTGTTGTACAGACGTCATCGGCATGGTAGTGGCAATATCGCCGTTAGAAATGACAAGGAACAGGGGCACTGCAAGGCGCGAATTATTACTTTCTGATATGCAGTATGTATTTCCATAGGTATAGATTTTTCATTTTCTATTAATACATATTACTCTCCCTAACAATATTAGTACATCTAATTCTTATATGTAGCATGCGCCCGTTGAGGCTAACTTTATGGGGAGATTTTGCGGAAGTTGAGGGTACCTACCTTCAGCAACATTTGGGTACTGAAAATATACTTCTTGCTTCTAAAGTGCACATTAGAGAATATCAAGGTACCATCACATCCCATTCATATACTTTTACCCCATCAGATTTGTTAGCATCACTATAATGGTATACTTTATTAACATCTTTTCTTGCATAAAATGTACTTTTAGGAATATCGGTCTCTACTTTACCAGTTAGTAGATTGCTGATTAACCCGGACATTCAAGCAACAGAAGACTTTGAAGGATGGTATATACAACCAACAACATTAGTTTTAATTTCCATTTCCCTTATAAGTTATATATACTTGATCTCACACATGTTACCCTCCCTACATATATTAGGTTCTCGGGCACTAAGGGTGTGATGACCCATTTTGATTTCATGCGTAAGAGAACATTACGTATGTACCATCTAGAGAAGTTGTTCGATGCTCGAAGGATTAGATTATATGAATATGCATCTACGCGAAATGTAAGCTAGAAATTTCCCTTACAAATGTAACTTTATACTTGCATATATTCTTTTAACAAAACATAATCTTTACAATTCACAATATGCAGGTAAGATATTGCCGACTTTTTGCATACGTCATTGAAATTCACCCGTTGATTTATAATGCCTGCACTAATTGCAAAAAAAGTGATCACTCTTACGTATTCGCTATGAATGTACCTTACTGTACATGTCAATCTCCAAATTTGACACAAAAGAGGTTTGCTTACTTGATTGCCTATTATTGTGTACTTTGTTGTACTTTTCCCAATACATGTTTGCATTATTATAACCATCCTGTGCTATTAAAAATTATAGGTATATCTTCAGAGTTCTCTTGCAAGATAATACAGGTTGTAGAGAGTTTACAGTTCTTCATGAGGATGCTCGAATTCTTTTGCATACGACGACTGCCCAGTTGGATGTGTATGCATCACAGGTATTACAGTTTTCCCTACGTATCATAGTTAACATAGTTTATTCTTTTATTATTGACTATATCCTATGTTAATATTTTCTACAGCCATATGGTCATCTATCACTTTATGCGATTATAGATGATTATATAGGTGAACCATGGGTATTTGTCATGGAGCCCCCACGTCACTATGAAGTAGAGGTTCCTATCGCTTTAATTGCACCGGTTCATTGGGAGGAAGAGGTTTATTACTTACGAAAGACCAATGTTAGGTACACTATGTAGATCACGTGTAAATATAAACTTCAACTCCATCATTGTCATTCAAATTATATTTCTAAAATTTATTTCCTCTGTAGGTATAAAAGGAGGAGGTGGATTCTTCATCATTGGCGTGATAGATTGGTTGCTCATCATATTATTTAGCGTATCTTTTGTCATAATCACTATCTACTATTTCTATCATACTATTATAGACCTTTTTCTAAATCATGTGGTTTTTTGTGGTTTTTAGTTGTTCATCCCAATGGTTATATATGAATTTGCTATCTACATATATTTTTCATTGATTATTCTATCATCTTTCCTGAATTATAATATTAACTATATCTACAATGGCTATTGGTTCATTACTTGCATATTATATGTCATGAAATGTCTATTTTAACATGCACCGTGCATAGCACGGGTCCAGACTAGTATTTCCCTAATAATGCAGTTGTTTTTTTTTTTTTTGGGTTTTTTGTTTTGGTGAAGGCTGTCCAGCCAGTCCAGTTGAGGGAGGATGAGATGCTCAGCGACAAAGGCTTCAAAAGGAGGTGGGATGAGATGCACACTAAGAAAACTTTCAATAGGACGTGGGTTCAAATCAGTGAGTAGAATCTCTATTTCAATTCTAGATAATCTCAGCATGCAGGTGGAATGAGATGCACCAATTTTCAATTCATTTTTTTTAATTAATTTAGCACCAATATTCAATTCATTTTTTTCATTAATTTAGCACCAATATTCAATTCGTTTTTTCTATTAATTTACTATTTCCTTCTCGACAATTACTTGGGAGGGTGGTAGTGTACTAGTGTTAAATTATATACCTGATAGGTAAGCAAAAGGAAGAAAGCAAAGATGAAGAAGATGAATTGGACTTCGAGAGCCATTGTGGTTGAGAAAGATTGAAGGTTGTAGTGAGCAGTTTAGTTCGTATCCAGCAATTGCCTATCATTTATGCACATATTATGGATATGAGTCAGGCAAAAACGAAGCCATTGTCGACTTAATATTGTACATAAATGAAGCCAAAAATCCTGTATGAGTTAGGCAAGCATTAATTTCAAGAAAATTTGATTTGGACTACATGATGATAATGCAATTTAACCACTTACCTTGCTTAGGCAATGAGAGTGATTCAATGTCATGTCCCTAATTCTCAATTTCTATTCTTGGCTTTGAGTAAAGTTTTAATAGCCTTGATGGATGGTTTCAGATTTGCCATAAAACTCGCATTTTGGGAGCTTCTGTGCAAGTGGATGCTCTTCTCCAATGTTGCCTTTTGGGATCCAGGTTAAGATATGCATTTGCTCTCAATGTCGTGTGCGTGTCCTCTACAATTTCTCTATTCTATTTTTGCTTATTGTTCTTCATGTGTTAGACACGAGATTGAGAAGAACCTTTACTTTGATAAGCTAAACATGGTAGCTTTAGTGTTAAAATCCAAAAATTGAGGTTTTGGGAGCTTATGTGCAAGTGGATGCTCTTCTCCAATGTTGCCTTTTAGGATCCAGGTTAGGATATGCATTTGCTCTCAGTGTCCTGTGCGTATCCTCTACAATTTCCCTATTCTATTTTTGCTTATTATTCTTCATGTGTTAGACACGAGATTGAGAAGAACCTTTACTTTGGTAAGCTAAAGGTTGTAACTTTAGTGTTGAAATCCAAAAATTGAGGTTGTAACATTGTTGTAAGATATTTGTTTCAACTTATATTTTATTTTCAATATATAATTTCCCCGAACTTAGACTGTATATCTGAATTAACCAGCCAGGAAAGACTAATATGGGTTACTTTTAAGGTTTCTGTTTTTCTTAGGTTGATATGTTTAATTTAACTGTTTTTTCAATCTTGGGCTTTCTTTATATTTTATTACCATCTAATTTTAGAATCAATTAGAATATAAATCCTAATTTTGCATTGTTTGTTTCTTTAAATAGTGAACTATTATGATTTCAGATTTTCATAATATTTACTATGCCGCCCTTGGAAGCACATGTAATTTACCCTGCCCTGGCTCTTTGAATGTGTATTCTGCTGGCCAAATTCAATCTCATGTGTTTAGCTACCCAAATATCAGTTAATGTGCAGTAGAAAATCTAAACAAGTGAGTTTTGTCATGCTACTCAACGTGTGAACAAACGTTGGAAGAACTTATTAACTCTTCCTGCTTTGTGCTTAGTGTCATTGGGTTCCATGGCTATTTGAATAAATGAAAATTTTACATGATCTTACTTTAACTCAAAGATATCAACTGTTTAACCATTTCAAATCTATTCAAATAATGAAGACTGCATTTTTTTCGCTCACGGTATTAAGTTAAGAGTTAACTTTCTTTCAAATGTGCGCTAGGTTGAATGTATATGCAATGGTTACCATTACCCTTTACTTTTGTGTGCTATTAGATAATGTCCAGAATGCAATGTTGGGCTTCATTGTAACTACCGTTTACTCCGATTCACAGGTCTTGAACAATTAACATCAATTATGTTGATAAAGAAGACTTTTACCTGTGTCATAGTCCAACCCTAAATTATGTTTATTTATTTAATTACCTCATATTAATGATTTTTTCAAATTTATTTATCGCATTTAATCATCCCGTAACAGTACAAAAATTTAAATTTGAATTTGAGTACGCAAAAATGTTATCATTATGAAGCATTTTATTCTCAAATTCAACTTTCTTCGGCCCAATTTGAAGCCCAACAAGTTTGCTTTCTTAACCTAACTAATTACCATGATTAAGCTTAACCAAGGTTAGCTAAAAAGTCATTTTGAAGATAAAAACTCAGCCAAGTTGATTTGATTAGCCAAAAAAACATAACCCAACCCAAAACCCATCTTCTCTCTCTTTGCTCTCTCTAGCATGCCAGCCCCCTCCTCCAGCTGCTGTTTGGTGTTTTCCGGCCAGTTTTTGGCCAGTCCCAGTTGCCTCCGACCCCCCCGACATCCTAATACCACTAGCCACTATCCTCCATTATCAAAACCACTCAACATCACCTCCATCTTTACTTTTATCAAGCTCGAAGTGAGTAACTTTAATTTTGATCTCGTTGGTTTTGATTTTTATCTTGATTTTGATTCTTGTTTTGATGTTGTTGATCGTTGATTATGATGTTTTGATAAGAAATAAGAGTTATTTTGATGTTGATCATGGTGAAGTTGAGTTGGGAGCATGCTCGGGTTAGAGTTATTTATAATCATGCAAGCTTTAAGTGGGAGGTTTGTTTTTCTTGGATTCTTGTATCTGATTTAGTGGTTTTAATCTTTAATAATGTTATGAGGATGTTCTTGGTGATCTTGGATGAAGTAGAAGTTGGCCAAAATTTAGGGTTTTATTGATTATGCAAGGGTTTAACCTACCTTTGATAGCAAGCATATTATTAGTGTATATTTGATTGAAAAATGATCTTTGATGTAAAAGATTTTGAAGTGAAATTGAGTGTGATGGTTTTGTATGATGATGGGAAGGATCAAAGCCTTGTTACATGACTTTAAGGTGTGATTTTGGATGGGGAATTGTGTGAAAAGAAAGGAAAAAGCCTTGACAGTGAAGGCTGAAAAATTTCAGAAAACAGGGCAAGCTTTGTGATTAAACTGGTAATTATCGGCCCATTGAAAAATTATGATTTTTTGTGGGTAGATAGTTCAATGTTTGGTGTACACGTATCACAGATCGTAATAGTTACTAGGGGTTCACTATCAGATAATAATTGGCAATGCAGTTTTATATTTATCTCATTCCCTGTTTTTAATTAAAATAAATTGCAATGTGGGCCCAACTAGTTTTTTTCCATGAACGTTTAACAATACAAGAGTGCATGTACTGAGTTTCGGCTCACAGTTCGAAATATTTTCATGTTTTGTTTTAGAAAAATGCTCAGTAAATCGCCCTTGGTCTGACAGGCCGACTGGAGAAGATAAGTGAGTGAGAAAGTCAAAATGAAATAGTGGTGTTTTTAGTGTTGAAACTTTTTAGGCACTGTATTGTAAAATATTTTGATGTTAAAGCTATATACTCTACAAGAGTTATTATATTTTGATGTAAACTCTGGCATAGTTAAATGGTTTGATGTTAGAACTATTTATATATGGTTTGATGGGTTATACTTGTGTGAATGCCTTTTGATGGAAATTATTGATTAGTGTTGCTAAAATTTATCATTTACAAGCAAAGTCTTGTCCTTTTGGATGGCGGTAACACCCTGATCATTTGGGATATTACGTCTAATTGGTGAAACTATCGACGAGAACGCAAACAGTGAATTATGTACATTTGGGGTGTTACAACCTGGATGCCTTGATTGTAGCTCAGCTAAGCAAGGATCACCCTAAAGTAGCCCTTATTCATCTTATGCCTCCTATTGGTTTTAGATCAAGCCTTGAACTCGATTCAGAAACCTACAGGGTTTTGGCGGAAGGTTCGCCATGCTGAACAAAGTCAAACTATTGAGCTTACTTAACTAGATAGTCGAGCTTCTAGCTTCCATTGTGAGGATATTCCATGTGTTGGGTTTATGCATTCATCCATCTATTCCTTTTCATCTGTTGGATTATATTGATTAACTATTAGGTTGTAATGGTTTTTTGGAAATCTTTATATTGGAAGATATGTTTTGTTGAAAACTTCTTAACTTTCATGTGTTGGTATTCATTGGAAGCCTCTAGGTCTGTCACTGTTAGTTTTAAGTTATACTACTATTAACCTTCCCCTTCCCCCCCAAAAACCAAAAAAAAGAAAAGAAAAACACAATTTGAAGGGTGCCAGTCGAGGGATAGAGGTAGATGGTTGTAGATAATCATAATTACTAACTAAAACAAGTTGAATGATTGAG